>JAMXBB010000001.1:133543142-133797885 GCA_024138015.1 Lumnitzera littorea | reverse complement strand
AGATTTCTTAATAAAGTATATTAAATATTACGAATTTTTCAAAAATAAAAATATCACATGAAAGCATGTCTAAAATAACCTAAGTGTAATTTTTTTCATAATTTTCTAGGCGGATTTACTATTTTTTAGAAATTATTGAAAAATAGAGCAGAAATTTGACCTTGGTGTTCTTGGGTGCTCCGGTGGCCGGCGGCGGCTGGGCGGTTATCGGACGGCCGGCGCGGTGGGTGGACCGTGTAGGGTTGGCTGAGTTTCACAGCAGATTTACTCTAGGTTAAGGTTCCACACTTTCACTAATTTTTTCTGTTTTTTTCTAAATTTGTTTTTTTTTTTCGTGATTTTTTCTAATTTTTCTTTCTAATTATTTCTGATTCTAAACTGCTAAAACTCTCATATCTGATGGTGTTGGCTTTTTATAGTGCCTCAAAGTCGGTTAAAGGATTTTTTTTTTAATAAATTCATATTTTCTTTTCTAATTTCTTTTTTTTTTATGCATGAGGTGTCCTAAAGTGATAATTTCACTTTTGAATCAGCACTCCACTTTTTCCTTTCTCTTGCCACGTCTCACTTCCAGCAATCTCCAATGTTATTTAATTAATTTTTCTTTTTCTTTTATTAAATAATTACTTAAATATAGATATTATATGTTAGAATTAGTTATTTAATTAATATACAAGTTTATACCCTATGTAAATAACATGTGAAATATATAACTTTACTCATATAATTAAGTTTCTAGCATATCTTTTATTTTTAGGATACATTCTAAAGTTAATTTTATGAATTTAACACAATAAATATATAATTACACAATTTTAGGTTAATTTATGAGTATAATTATTATTTATACCGGGTATACTCAAACAATTACGTGTATTTTTTTATAGTAAATTATACTACATTATCTCATTTTATAGCTCAATTAACTTATCTCTAAGTTCTCATTGCAATTTAAGTTTAATTTTAGGAGTTCGGAACATTTTAGGACTTTAGTAAATATTCCAATTTCTAAGGGTAAAATTGGGATTTCAGGTCATTATTACTAAAATCTAACTTCACTGTAATATCTCAACTAACTTTTTCATTCTAGTCGCAAAGTTTGGGTTCAATTGGACAAGTTACCCTAAAAGCCCTAAATCTGAGCTCGGTTGTCCTAAACTCAATTTTGGAAGCTTACAAACTCTGAAGGAGATCAAGGAGAAAATTTATTCCATACAAAGTGTACCATCAAGAGACAATTGTGCACCATTATAGTAGACAGAGGAAGTTACACTAACGTGGTGGCCCTTGACCGTATAAGCTGCATTAGCTTCTTGATAAGGATGCTTTGCATGTGACCGAACAAGTAATCATGCTGTTTGGTGTTTGGAATGTATATAGAGGCAAAGTAGTATGCGATGTCGTCTCCATAAGAGCTTCACATTTGCTACTTGAATGACCTTAGTTGTTCGACTAATGTATTATTCATAATAAGTATAAGAACACCTATGCCTTTGTTAAGACAAAAAGAAGATTATGTTGTAACCCTTGACCTCGTTCAAAGTAAATAAAACCCATAATCAGCTCACTCGAGCTAGTAAAAAGAAACCCTTAGTGATGAGCCGAAGAGAGCTCCGAGCTACTGAGAAGGTTGATGAGCCTATGCTTTTGCTAGTTAAAAGATTGTTGGAGATGGGAGAATTAAAGCAGAGATGAGAGAATAAATGGGTTTTCCGATCTATTTCCTAAAGAACTACCTAAAGAACTAACTCCAATCTAAAGCATAAAACACTGCATTGATCTACAGTTAGGCACTGCCCTACTAAACCGACCAGCATACAAAATGAACCTCGAGCAGGCTACCAAGCTGAAGAGACAAGTGGATGAGCTCATAAAGTGAGGATATGTGAGGGAGAGCATAAACCCTTGCATAGCACTAGCCTTGCTCGTCCAGAAGAAAGATGGTTCATGGCGTATGTACATTGATAGCTGACCAATCAACCGAATTATTATCAAGTACAGATATCCGATGCTAAGGCTCAATGACATGTTGGATGAGCTCCATGGTGCCAAAATATTTTCAAAGGTTGATCTACAAAGTGGTTACCACTAAATTCATATGAGATTAGGTGATGAGTGAAAGATTGCCTTTAAGACTAGGTACGGACTTTACGATTGGTTGGTTATGCCATTTGGACTTACTAATGCATGAAGCACTTTCATAAGGTTAATGAAGCATGTAATGCACCCTCTAATTAGACAATGTGTGGTTGTGTACTTTGATAACATATTGGTATATAGTATCGACTTGAACAGCCATGTTCAACATCATCAAGTAGTATTTGACATTCTACGAACTAAGAAGTTATATGAAAATTTGAAGAAATGTACATTTTGTCAAGATGAGGTGATTTTTCTTAGGTTTGTAGTGTTAAGAGAAGGAATTCAAGCAAATAAGGAGAAGATCTAAGTTGTCTTGGAATGGCCAACGCCAAAAAATGTCACTGAAGTTCAAAGTTTGCATGGCCTAGCTTCTTTTTATAGGCAAGTCATCAAAAACTTTAGTACTATAGTTGCCCCCTTGATCGAGCTAACTAAGAAGGGTGATGGGTTTCGGTAGAACGACCGAGCTAAATAGAGCTTCGGGAAGATTAAGGAGAAGCTTACCTCTACCTTTATCCTATTGCTACTGAACTTTGACAAGCCCTTTGAGTTAGAATGTGATGCATTAGGGGTTGGAATTGGTGTCATCCTAATACAAGAGTGATAACTTGTTTGCCTACTACGTTAAGAAGCTTATCATTGCTACATTGAACTACTCTGTGTACAAGAAAGAGTTTTACTCTCTTTTTCGAGCCCTCACTGTTTGACAACACTATTTATGCCTTGAGAGTTTGTTATTTTCACTGACTACGAGTCTTTGAAGCATCTTAAAAGTTAGAACTAACTTTTAAAGAGACAAGCAAGGTGGTTAGAATTTATAGAAGGGTTCTTGTATGTGATTTGGTACAAGAAAGGAAGTGCAAATATAGTCAACAATACTCTATCACATTGACAAACCTTGCTAACCACTTTACAAACAAGATTGTTAGGATTCTCACTCATCGCTGAGCAGTATGCTTATGACCCTTATTTCGGTTCCATTATAGAGCAATGCAAAGATGGAGTTGCTGTTGGAGGATATTACCTTAAGGATGGTTATCTGTTTAGGAACCGAAGACTGTGTATACCAAGCTATTCTACATGTGAGCTGTTGATCAAGAAAGCTCACAGTAGTAGATTGTCTGGTCGCTTTAGGGAGACCAAGATAGCCAGTCTGTTGAAAGAAAACTTTTGTTGGCCTGGCTTGACTAAGGATGTCCATAAGATAGTTGGTAATGGTGAGGTGTACAAGTAAGCTAAGGGAAAGAGAGAGCCTTATGGAGAATACTTGCCCTTGTCGATGCCCACTTTACCTTGGGCCAACCTCAATATAGACTTTATCCTAAGGTTATCCCAGACATCCAGAGGGAAAGATTTTATATTTGTTGTAATGGATCGCTTTAGCAAAATGGCACACTTCATTCCGTGCTATCAAACTAACAATGCTTTACATACTGTAGATTTGTTTTTGCAGAAAGTTGTCCATCTACATGAAGTATCGAAAACTATTGTTTCAGATTAGACACAAAATTCTTGAGCTATTTTTGAAAGACTCTTTGGAGAAAACTTAGCACTAAGCTTGTATTCGGTTCCAATAGCCACCTCAAGACCAATGGCTAGACTGAAGTGGTGGACAGGACGTTAGGCAATTTACTTAGAGCTTTCATAGGAAAGAACTTGAAGGATTAGGATTTGTGTCTACTAGTTGTCAAATTTGCTTATAACCGAACTGTCCACAGAACTACTAGGAAGACCCCATTTGAGGTTATCTGTAGCCTTAATCCTATTATCCCCCTAGATATGATCAGAACCCCTACAGCTGCTGAAGAGAATCAATCTAGAGTTAACCGAGCTCAAGAATTGCAAGAGCTATACCAGTCTGTGACAAGGAAGATCACCAAGTTCAATCAGAAACAATACGAAATTGGCAGCTAAAGTCACTAAGCTATTTCTTTCCAACTAAGAGACTTATTATAGATTCACCTCAGTCGAGAATGATTCCCACATTTAAGACAGAGTAAGATGTAAACTCAAGTTGATGGTCCATTCAAGGTCCTAAAGTAAGTCAACCACAATGCCTACCAAATTAAGTTACCTGATGACTATGGTGTTTTCTCTACTTTCAATGTGTCCAACCTAATTCCCCACCAACCAACTAAAGAAAACCCCACGAGTATCATAGAAGGAGAGCTAGAGACCCCTTTAGATTTGATGGCATATCTTTTTGAACCCCAAGCAAATGATAGGAATTAACTCCCTAGATCAATCACACGTAGCTGAGCCCAAAGACTCCAAGGACTCACGAAGAAAGTACTGGCTCGAAGCTTTATCTAAGATGGGGATTCCTACCCAAACCTGATTTTTTGCCAATTTGACTACCAGACCCTCATGTATGCTGGATCTACTCCCGTCTAGCAGCTATGCTTTATCCTAGAAGACAGCCCTAGACTCGCCAAGCCGAGCTCTTAAGCCAACCACACATATCTAACCCTAACTCAACCTAACTTTTCTATAAAAGGACTAATTGGTCCCTGACCTGATCTAGATCATGTAGGCCCCTGACTGCAAATTCTTCTCTCTCTTCTACCCACTTTACCATATTTCTAATATCCAACTACTACGTGATGCATATCTTTTGGCACGACTTTCTAGAATGATTTTTTACTTTTTCATGCTGAATATTCTTTGCATGTTTTACCCTTTTTAGTATATATTATGTAACCTAATTATAACGATACCCTTTTTGTCTTTTCATACATATAAAGTAACTCTAGTAGATGGGTATATAAACCCCTACTTATTAGTACGTCGAAAACTAATCAACATATCAAATTATTCAAGTATCTCTTAAGCAACCTTTGTGTTCTTAATACACACCCCCACCCCACCTTTTAACTCTTATCTACTCTCTTTAATAAAGAGTAGTGGCGAATGACCCCTCAGTTTAAACCGATATATTATATCCAGCAAATTGTAAGTCGAGCAGAATCAAGTAGTGTATCGTATTCAATTAATAGCTACCCGGATTTGCTAGCTTTTCTTTTGTTCATTCTCCCGTTGTGGTGCATCTCCATGTATTAGACTCCGGAGATGTATCACCTCACTAACCTTCCCACCCACCCCCAACCGGTTGTTCATCCATCTTTAACTTCTTACTCTCATCCTGTTCGTGCAATGATTAACCAAGAAAACAAAACCATTATGTTCCAATAATAGTACAAATATAAATAAAACAATTTTTTTTTTTTTTAAAAAAGGACATCTTGAGTTGTACAAGTAATGCATGTACAATGTCATTGGGCACTTCATCTTCCTCTAAAAAATCACAAACCTACAGTAAGTAACAATGTAATCAGTAAAAGAAGTATTAATAAATAATTAAGTGTAGCAATAAACTATCGACAAAGGATACCAAACTGCCTATAGAAATTGCCTGATTAGTTAACAAAATAGACAATATTGTCGATAGTGACAAATAACTATCAACAATGTTTAAGGACATAGAAGCCCTTACTATTTCATCTGTTAATAAAGAAGTCTATTTGTCGACACATCACTAGGTTAAGGCTTCTGTGTTCTCATGTACTATCTACAGGCTATTGTTACTATCAATAGTGGTGGTTGAATACAAAAGCCCCTTTATAGTTCTTATCGACAATGACATCAAACTATTGGCAAGAAATTAAAGTCACATTATTTCCTTCTCTTACTAACTGTCGACAGAGAACACCTACTATCGATAGAAAAGCTCGACCAAAACAGTTATTCCCAAATATCGATACCCTAAACTCCAACGGTGTTACTAAATTAATGTTACAAGAATAGGCATGATTAAGGTTGTAATTCTTCATAATAACCAAGTTGTTCATATAATATGCAGAAAAACCTGAGAACTATTGTCGATTATTGAATCTAAGCACTAAAACCTTAAATCCTAAAATGAAAAAACGAAATTTCATGAATTAAGTAGGAAAAAAGAATGAAAAAGACATACCTAGGTGAAGAATTGTACGGTAATGTTGTTAAAGAACACAAGAAATCGACTCTATTATGCTCGAGTCATTTTTACCGTCCAACACTTTGTTCTTACTTTAAGAGAGTGAACTTATGAAATTGTTTTTCTTTTAAATTTGTGAATAATATTTCATTTGTTATTTTTTTTATTGTTTAATATTATTTCATAATTAGTTTTTTATTTTTTATTCATAAAACTATTGACCTATTGTCTTAGTTATATGTTAGCCCATTTTAATATGATAGATGATGTAGATTAAGTTTTACTAAATTAATGATTTAGATTGTCTAGCATTACGATAACACAGTTTTGCAATCGTTAGAGTAGAAGCCTCCCATCAAATACAGTTCAATTTTTGACATTTAATGTTAAATTGTTAATTAAGTTGACTGAATCTCCTCCTCTAACATGGGCAGATAAATGTAGAGGTTTTAGGGCATTTTATCCATATGTATGTTGCTTTAGAATACTATTTAGAGCCATATGAGATTTATACAAGGATTCTAAAAACATTGTCCAACCTCCTTATTTCCTAGCATTTTATCCCTGAATCAAGGTTTTTCATTTTAAATTATTGTGTCCATCTCCTTAAGTCTCAATTTTTTTTATTTACTGTTGTTTATTCACTGTTGTTTATTCATTGTGCTTATAGGTTTTAGAAAATGAATTCAAGTGGTATTTTTTATGATATAATGCTTGTTATCATTGTGAAATAATGTTCAATGTTGTTCGATTATGAGTATTTAGATATGACGCTAAAAGTTCAATTGATTATGAGCTAAATTGATTAGGAAAATTGAGTGCTTAAGTGTCATGTGCAGAGGGAAATCATTAAAATGGTGAGGTATATTAATATGGGTTGGATCTTCCAAAAAGAAGCTATCACTAGGTCGTACTAGTGGTATTGGATACTAATGTGAATGATGCTAGTAAAGTGATTGATCAATAGGTAACACAAGTATGCGATACTAGTATGAGACAATTTTTTCTTGGAATTTTAGCTCTTAGAACAACAAGTTTACGTTGTTCTTAGAAATTAGTCTTGGAAATCTTATGATTCATATGGTCCTAAAACCTATAGATTCATGTAATCTTGATGTTAGTCTTGGAATCTTTGATTGACATGGTCTTGAAATCTATAGATTGAAATGGTATTGAGATATTTTTGGAATTTGCAAGATATGGTCTTAGAACCTTGTGATTAATATGGTCTTGATATAGATCTTGGAATCTTTAAATTCATTTTATTTGTAGCATTTTGAGAATCCACAATTATTGTTATCTATTTGATCTTAGGATCTATGATACAATTCACTGTTGATGTTAGAATTGAGTATGCTTTTGGTATATACTTCTAGGTTTTCTCTTGTGATTTTTTAGATATGTTTACATGTATTGTTTTGTTTAAGTGAAACAATGTATTGGTTTGATGATTATTGCTGACTATAGTTGAGCATTAGTATATCTATTAGGCATGTGTAAATGTAACATTTGTATATGTGTGCTTATAGTATCTACATACTGGGTTTCATAGCATATTTATGTTTAGGAGTTCTTGTTTTAAATAAAAGATATTGGTGTACCTTTGGACTAGGCTTCATACCTAATGTAATCACTATAATTGTGAGGTGGTTTGATCTATCTCAAAATTTGCTTTTCATTATAAAAGGTTGATGTAGTGGTTCAAATGGTACATCAATAGTAAGTTCCTTTGCTTATCTCTTAGAGAAGTTATTAACTTCAAACTCCACCTTTTTTGGAACATTCTCTTTTCCTACAATAGTTCAATGTATAGCTTATTTCACAAGCATAAAGAAGCTAATTCATCAAGTATAACATCCCTATTAGTCCTTTTTTATTTTTAAAATAATGTAATCTATAACCTTTTATGACTTATTAATAACTTTAAAAAAAATCTTACAAATGGTTCTAACCGTTCATTAACATATAGAGGGCTATTGTAACTAGCTGATCACATGCAATATCGTAATTGACCTTAGAGAGGTCTTAGATTGATGACACATAAAGGGACATCGTAGGAAGAGGTATGAAAGTAGGAACTAGCAAACTTTATGTATCAAGCACTTGCGAGTGATAATGGATCATATTCGGTGTTCTTGAAGATTCTTGATCCATTCATGAAAAGTTAAGTATTTTTTTTCATTCATGAAGGCACTTAGGTAGAGATAGTAATCATCAAAATGTTTGCTACAATCTTAGCAATCATCAAAATGTTTGAAAATGAGAAATTTCTTATTAATAGATTTTGGAGGTTGATCTTAATTGTTGGATAGCTTTAAGATATATAGCTAAGATATAACATCTCAAGTGACTATAGGATTGCTCTTGAGATCCAATAACTAGCATTGAAACCTTCTTCTCTTCTTTAATTTTCATGAGCCTGGATGAGCCCAAAAGCCTAGAAAAATATATAAAAAAGAAGTCTATTTTCAATATAAATAAGCTTAAAGCTTATTTTGATCCCTTTAAGGTAAATTAAGTCCAAACGATGCCCAAAACTCAAAAAGATTTTTTCTTAATCTACTTTTCATACATGAGACAACTAAGTAAGGTCGAGGATGGAAAAGTAGATTTAGTGATTTTTATTTTGAATCTACTAAGTTAGATATCTTTGAGACATCTTAATTTGTTTTTAATAAGTCTAAAAAAATTGGTTTATAACATTAAATTTGATTAAAAGCCGAACCATGAAAATTACTTATATAGCTTTTTTTCCCATGGAATAAACGAAGACTAAGATTATACTTGCACGCGGACAACCAATTCCAACTGTAATAGCGTAGTGTTAGTCAAAGACATGGTTATTTATGTCTCCTATTTTTCTGAACTTACTGGACATAATTAGTTCCAAGAAAATTTCACGCTATCCGGCGGCCAAATCAAATTATTGTAATAGTGCGGACCCCACGTGATCCCTCCTCGTCAATGGTCTACAAGTCTACTCAAGACGACGTTGGTGATAAGGGCGTGTTACCTTGCATACATACCCAGACATCGATATGGAATAATGCGACGCTATTTTTGGCATTTTGTTTCGAAAATCCTGACCAATATTTTAGATAAATGCCCTACAACATTTTAAAAAAAAAAAACGACTAGAATAAAAGATGAATATGTTGCTTTGCACTTCATTTATGTAATAGTATATGATACGGTTTATAATTTTCATATATATATATATATACGAGATAACATTGTTATAAAGATTTTTTCAGTATATATATACATTTTTTTTTTCTAGAAAACTGTTAAGAGCCAAAGCTACCGCTACAACCACCGTTTGGAGGCATGAGCGACCCATTTTTATTAACTGTGGAAGCAATGACGCCTTAAATGTAAAAGTCCCATTAAATGATTCACATTCCGCAAAACTCAAACAAAACCTTTTTCAACGTTAGATGATAATTATATCATTTCACCACAGTTTATTAAAATATGGTGATTAAAAATTCTGATATGTATTTTATTTATGCTAATGCTATATCTTGTTATTATATACGTATGAGATTGCCAAACTTATGATTTTTTTTAAAGTCACTAGAGGTTTTATAAAATTAAAACATAGAAATATAAGTTTCTATAACTTATATAAATTAGCTAGTTTTAAAAACCAAATAAATTAACTAATTTTGAAAATAATAAATATACTTATAGTAATTATAAATATATGAACTGTATGATGGAAATAAAGAAATAAATTATATAACATAAATTATTATGATGAAATAAAAAACCTAAAACAAATCATTAATCCCTAGCTAAATTCTTGTCATCAAAACTACCACTAAATCTCTTATCACTAGTGAATATATTAACTCACGTACCAGCAACTTCCTGGTACATACATACAAATTACGGTTAAAAAATGTAGATTCTGGTTAAAATTATTGATACAAGAATTTGCATATTTGTGCATATTTCGGTAGCGGAAATATAAACTAGAATTTTTTTGTTGTACCAAAATGTGCATGCCTGTACTACAATTTCACACTGCAACTTTATATGAAATTGTCAGTACAGAACTTAATGCAAGAAAATCCCCCTATCACACACTATCATTATCATTGTCAACAACACTATTACTTTATTTGTTTTATTAACCATTATATCCATATTTTCTAATTCCAAATTATTTAAATGACGCTTTCATATTTTATTTTCAACAAATATCAATATCGTGAATCCTACTTATCGTTATTGGTTTAATTTGACAGTTCATTAAATCCAAATGAAAACAAGAAATAGAACCAATCATAAAATTGTGAACATCTTGATTTTAATGATCTCACTTGCGATTCCATCACGATAGTATATTTGAACAATTTTGATTGAATTTACCTTGAAAAGGCCTCATAAAATCTTAAACGCCTTTACTCACAATTTTAATAAGCATAACAAGGAAGAGCAAGTAACTCTATTGTCACAGAATAATCATCGTACCTTGCTTGATTGAGCAAGTATTGAAGGTAATAAGGTAGATTTCGAGTAGTAATACTCCTATAATGTGATAATAGGTATGATATTTGCATGCCCTAATACCCTTTATCTACCTTAGAACATGTATTGTAAGGTATCTACCCTAAAATAATATACTTACCCTATAAAAATTATTAAATAATATTAATAAATGAAAATAAATAGCAATTTTATATTTTTTTCAACCAAAAAATGTTTTACTAAAAGGAAAACATCCATCCTGACATAACTCCACTTTAGGCCTTCATACCATCAACAAACTCGATTAAATAAGTTTTCAAGGCCATGAAATGAAATTCCAAACCTAGAACTACCTCCCACTTATATCTCTCATGTCCTAATAGAGGCTCTCTCTTCCTTCTATATATTTCATTTTCTTCCAATTCCTCTTCCCCAATTACTAGGTGCTTAATACTAATGTCATAAAAATAATGAAGATACTTACAAATACACATTCAAAACTATTGATTAAGTGCGGAAAAAAAAAAGAATTTGGAATGAAAAAAAAAAATATAACCAAAATTTACTACTAAAAAGGGGTGAAGATAAAAAACAAAAAAAATTAAGGTTTCATATGATATCCTATAACATGTAGATTCTATAGGGTACTACTATCATAGGATAGGAGATTCACCCCTGCTGAAGTACCTACATAGCACTTAACGATCCTTTACCTCATCATATTTGCTTGTATTATAGATGACAAGTTAACCTTTTCTCTTCTTGTCTTCTTATGACTGTTTCCAGCCCTTATATCTTTAGGAGCACTATCTGACAATATCATAGTATAAGCTCTATAATCAGGTGTTCAAAATTGTTACATAAAATTTAAGGTGATTTGGTAAATTATTTGATTGAGTCCAAATTTTACAAAGAAGCTAAGAATATTAATAAAAATAATTTCATGAGTTTGAATTTAGGAGAATAAATAATTAAATATTACAATATTGAATTATATGTAATTACCTATTATTTATCAAAAACGCGTAAATTAAGTTTTGATAATTAACGAATCAATAGAGATAAATTATATATATACTAAAAAATATAAAATAATATAAATAATATTTAGGAGTATTTATTTATACCATATATGTATTTACGTGTAGGCAAAAATACTGAAATTATTTAAAATAAGCTTAAAAATACTAATTAATTAAGAAAAATATTATAAAAAAAAAGAAAATTATGAAAAAATGAAGAAATGTCCTGAATTGAGGCATGGCATACTGAGAAGTGAAGAAACAAAATTAAATAATCAAAATAACCCAACTAAAAAGTAAAAAAGGAAGGAGATAAGGGACAAATGACAGCAAATAATTACCCAACTCATCAAGGCAACCCTATAAATTCAAAAAACACTTGCCAAACCTCATTTCAATCAATTTAGCATCCAAGAAAAATAGAGAGAAGTTGAGAAGAGAGGAAAAAATAATTTTACCAAAAATTAGCAAAGTATAGTATAAATGGGACTTATAAGGAGAACCTGCAACCAATGACTACTTAGAATCAAATGGCCACCACCACTTGACCCTAGACTATTGCCAGGGCCCACTGATAACCTTAGAGTGACCACTAGTGGTTGAAAGCTAATCGAACAATAAGTCTTAATTTTCCTTTTGATTTTGTTTAATTTATTAAAAATATCAAATGTATCTGGAAAATTATAAAATTTTATATTCTAACACATTTATATATGTAGATTTAGGAAAAAAATGTTAGTTTGATAAAATTAGGTCTCATGATATATAGTACTTAAAAAACCCCTAAACTCGAGCTAGTTTTCAATTTTTATTTAAATGACCTAAATGATGTAATTTTGACTTCAAAATTTTTGTGTAGATTATTTAAGGTATTCATGACAATGCTATGAAGAGATTTTTCAAAAATTAATTTTCTAAAATTTTACTTAATTTTTAGACATCAAAATTGTAGATAAAAGAGTATATCTTAAGTTAATTTTGTGATTTAAAGTTAAAGTTGGTATAAATAATGATTTACTATGTAATTAGGTATCTTAGGATGTTATTTGTTGATGTAGTATGATATTGGTGGTGTTTGAGTTGTTAGATGTATGTATTATATATATTATGTGATGAATATGTATATAGGAATAATGGATGGAATTGAAAATTAAATGGGTAGAAAGATATTAAGTCAAAAATTGATAATATGACAACAATAATAATATAAAATAAATCTAATGGGGAATATTTATTTAGGTAATAATATGAAATATGTAGATTATTTTCACATCAAGAACAAATTCGATAGTTAAATTAGGAACAGTATGTATTATATTAACCAAAATATTGGTTAGGAGCTATATAGGAGATTTAGGATATCCAATTATAATGTGATATTAGTTCAGAATGAGCTCCTAGAGTTTACATATAAAATCCATAATAAAAAACTAAATCAGAACCTAATTTAGAAATCGATTCGAAAACTGAATTAAAAACTAACCTAAAATAGATCGATAATAAGTAATATATATAACTTGGATAATTAAGTAAAATTATAATTTAAAACCTATATGTCATAAGAGTATAAATACTAAAATGGTATTTATATTATAAAACAAGTGGCTATGAGTTAACCCTATAGTAAGTCAAGTGAGTAAATTGAGGATTTTAGATAAATTGAGATCAATACATTGCTGTAATTTTTAATACTGTATTAAAATACTCGGAGGCTTAGGATTGTATTGTTTGTGCTTGTAGATAGATGTTTGTGTGCATGCTTGTGTATCTTTAGTTACTGAATTAAATTCTGATGTTTTATTGTGTTGACTTAATTAATTAGTTGCTTCTCTATTCTTGTTATATTTGTATTGTGTGTATATGTGTATGCATGTTTGGGTATGATATCCGTATGTGTTTGTACATACATATTGAGCTTCAACTCATTCTTTATTTTTTTTTTCAGGCACAAGGACTAATGAGTATCTCATTTATAAGGAGCCATATGTGGATAACATCTAAGAGGAGGACAGAGTCGATTATCTTTATTATTATGATGATTAGAGTTATGAGGAATGTTGTAATTATAGGAGTCTTGTTTTGTAGAGTTGAGATGAGTCATGTATTTGCTAGAGATATGTGCTGTTATATTAAGGGAGTTACGTTTTATTGAGGAGATAGACTCCTTTTTACTTTATTATGCGAGTTTGGAATACTTTGAGGAGTTTAGCTACTTTTGATATTTCCTATGTTCTATGTAGTTATGAGTTGATACACCCGAACTATTACGTTAGTTAATCTATATTTTATGAGGATTTGAATAGATGTAGTTACCAACTCCTTTAAGGATTCTTATATATTTATATTTCTGGTTTGGTTATGTTATGATTGTGGTTTGGTGATCTTAAATGCCTTAGCATATTCCGAGCTAACTGGAATATGTGGCAGGTTGTAATACTCATTTAGAATCAAGGGGTGTTACAATATAATTAAAGAAGTTAAGCACCAATTATAACTACAAATTAAATGATTGAGCATGTATAAATTGACCATTACATAGTAATAATAGTTAAATATATTGATAGTAGTTATTAATGATAAAAAAAAAATTATAACTTAACAAAATGATATTAATGGTTTACAATGTAAAATAACAAATTATAATGTTGGGGGATAAAATAAATTAAAAAATCTTAATAAATTTATTGTATTATTTTTTAAAATTGTTATCATTAGCACATGTATAGCAAATGCACTGTTTGCTAGTTTATATTTATCGCATCAAAATGTCGGATGATTTTCGAAATAAATAACTTACAAAATTACAAGATTGATAAATTCAAGGAGTTTTGCTTGGTGAGATGGCTTTAACTTCCAAACAAGCTGTCATAGTGTATGTTATCTGTCAAGCAAAATCAATATCCCAAAATCACGCGGATGCATGGAGGTCAAGATCCTTGGCGATCTAATTCAAGCCTAAGGTCGGGAATGAGAAGAAACGTCGGCATCGGATCTGACCGTATAATCAACATAAACAACTGTATCTTGAAGCACGCATAGAACATAATAACGTTCCCGTCATGTTCTAGCGTGGAACCATACAACAAATAGAACAAGCCTACGTACTCCTAGGCTGCAGAAAACCATAGCCAGGAAATCGACCGATCCTGTCGGACATAGTGTTTCTGTTTTTTTTTTTTTTTTTTTCGGTGCAAAAGTATGTAGGAAGTTATATATTTTATCATAATATTGTTTCCTGTGAAATTAACTCTTTATTAATTTAATATGATGCTCAATCTTCTAGAAGAGAAATATTTAATAGGCATAATATAGTGTGCAACTTCAAATCTATGTATATATCATCAAATCATAAAAGTATATGTCAGAATCTATTAAAAAGTTCCACGTCATAAATCAGCTCATTTGGTATGTAATTTTAAATATATGTACGTATTATCTAATCATATGCAATATATGTCAAAATTTAATAAGAAGTTGCACGTCATTTAGACAAACACGTTGCATATCATGTCCATCAACCATTTAAGGCTAGAAATTATAGGGTATCATAACTAGTTGTTTGCAAGCATATAAAATTCATTTTTACTTTCGTTGGCTGCTAAATTAGCGGGAGGCGTTCATGTACATAATGTTAGCAATGATTCCTAGCTTGACTATGTGCCCGCAAATCACACTTAAGGGTTGTCTTAGCATTTGATCCACCAAAACGTTTTTCAAACTTTCTTTATTAATACTAAGACTGGTACTACTAAGTGATATAAACAGTAGTCTCATAATTGAATAAATGTGGTTCGATTTCTCTTTCTTTCGGTACTTATAATACATATATCAGTTAAAAAGTATATTTTTTGTTAATATTTATTGAGTGTTAGTACATATTACCTGCAAATAATATATTTACAATAAAAGATGTTACGATAATAATCAATTTTTTTCCTTTTTAATAGTAGTGCAGGTGGAAAGTACATATATAATTCCATCGGATATTATCCTTACCACCCATGAAATCCTACAAAGCAAATGTGACTCGTTAACTTTATTACATTCTATTACCATCCTAACCCTCGATAAGGGGGAGTAAAGTTTAGTTAGCAGCTCGAACAAACACAAATCTTAAAATGGGTTTTTATTTATTGATGAAATCTTCAACCGATAACTCGAATCATGCAATGAAGTGAAAACCAATCTTTCACTTAACTTAATTTTTTTTTTTTTTGGTTCGATTTATTTTATGTTCCCAATCAAACCATTGAATTGACAGTATACCGAAGCATGAACCAAATCAGATGCAAGGAAAAAAGAAAAGCAAATTTTTTATAAGTTCGTATTTATAGTTTAATTCGGATTCGTGCCACCATACAATACTTAATTACAAGTGTAAAAACAATGAAAAACTTGATAAAAGATGAGCTAGATTTTCCCCTATAAAGCAGATCGGTGCTGATGACGGAATGACCGTGATTGTCTCGTATCAGCTTTCCTTCCACGTGAGGTACTCAAAATGGCCTCCAAAATCCTCGAAACTGATCATCATCATATGTTTATGTTATACGAGTCAAGCTTCAGACCACACAGTAAGTTTTACTCGAATCTCATCATACCACGTGGACTGTAAAACTATTATTTTGTTACTGTTGGCTGTCAGTTTGATGCCTCCAGGTGGGAAACAATATGCAAAGGAAAAACAGTCTTCGGAGAATAGAGAAAGATAAACTTCCAACTTGTTACTAGTTTACACTGCGTTTTGATGGGCAGAAATCAAAAGAAAAGTAAGAAAATGGGTGGAAGTTAGAGGAAATTATATGTTTGGTTGGAGTATAAATTACATAAATGGGGTAGAAAGTGGTGGAATTGTTTTTACTTTGCAAGCTCTTTTCTTTATCTTCAAATTTGGAGAGAAGTCCATGCAAAATAGCGGAAAACTTTTGGATTTACTAATTTAGCTTTAAAATGAAAGAGAAAAAAAAAAAACAGAAGGAAGTTTATGGAGGCCAATATAGTCCAACTATTATTTAATTTCTCTTCATTTCATTTTCTTACATTAACCAAACAAGTAAAAAGGAAACATTTCTATTAATTTCCTTTTATTTCCATATTTTATATCCAAACAAATATAAAAATTAAACTTTCTTTATTTTCCTTTCCTTTCCACATACTCCTTTCCATTTCTACCCTCTTAACAAGTTGCGAAACATACTGTTAATGTTGCAGTACACATTATAAAATAATTAAATTAACTTATATATATATATATTTTGCAAATTGTAAATACACTCTTCTAAACTATTGTTCAAATATAAATTGATAATATAGACTCTTCTAAACCAAGTCTTCCAACAAGATTTTGTCGATAATACATTCCTAGAGTAAGTATTCTAACAAACACATAAAATAATCATTACAAACAAAAGCTATGTAATATTTTAACAATAGACATTCTTGACAAATGCTACATGAATAGTAGAAATTCTTCACAAAGGCTTCATGAACAGTATAGATTCCTGGTAAAGGTTGTATGGTGTCTCTAATATATGGGCTCATAAGATTGTGAGAAGTTGCTTTCAGGTGAACAATCTGAGTCACCACTATTATATGGATCTTCAAGATATTAGTTATACCCTGCCTAGTATTTTCCATTGTAATCTATATCCATCCTTATTGCCTCAGATTCTCATTTCATCATGCGTTCATAGACTCCTAAGGCTGCTCTTATTTTTGGTAAAGTCTTTAGATAATCATTGTTATAATCCTATGGAACTTCTCTTTCGAACACTTCTAGCCAAATTTCTTCAAGGATGGTGAGATTGGCAATGCATAATTTCCTTTGGAGCTTTCTATAGTAGTGGTCTCTATCCCTTATATCAAACAGATTGGCATGAAGGGTTGTGCAAGTGGTAACTAGATGATATGAACCTTGTTGATAATGAACCCATTCCTATTTGAGCTAAACAATTAGCTTAATATCACTAATATCAGCTCTTAGATTGTTGTTGGTAACTTACTTAATTTGTTCCATAAAGGTAGTCTTCTACTTTTATAATGGCTTAAACCATAGTAAAAATTCTATTAATTCTAAAAGATCATATCCTTGCTATCATCTTTCAATTTTAGTTAAGAATTGGACTACCTCATAGGCTTGTATTTACACTGCAATAGTATAATGATGAAGCAAGTACCAATAAAACCATTTAAGTTCTCTTAGAAAGATATGAGGATTAGTGTATCTGATAATATGTAAATGGATGAATGGCTATTGGGAATGGAGTCCGAATGGTCATAAATTCAAACCTCAATATTAGCAAAATACCAAATTTTGGAAGTACAAAATTTTTTCTTTAGTCTCATCTACAAAATTTCCCCTTATAATGATACTTTCAATTTCTAATAGTACTATTAATCCCTAGTAACTGCTTGGGTGATGAATCGCAATTGGTCTATGAAAGCTTTCCAATGATGATTTGTTTGGCCTATTAGATGATGATGATCCATGATGGGATGATTATGAATTTAGATGATACATTGCAATCATCCTAAATGCCTTATGTCATTTACATGTACAAATATCATCTAAATAGGGATATTTGGGTAGATTGCATGCATGAATACCACCTAAAGAGGGATACTCATGCGAAAGTATGAAAGGGCATTCAATTAAATCCCAAGACTTCTATTAAGGTATGGGGAGACGGTAAGCCACGTTATTTTTTTCTTCTTAAGATATGTTTCAAATAGATTTTCTTCATAGTCTTATTAATTCATCTTTATAATAAAACTTTTGTAATAAGCCTTCACCTAAAATTTGATATATTAAAGGCTTTATTTATGTATTATCCACCATACTCTTAAACTATTTAATAGAAAAAACAGGGAAAAAAGACTTTCTAATGATTGTGAAATACCTTAGAACTTATTTAAAAAACATGGCTAATTTAGTACTATAAGAAAACCATAGAATTTTTTTCCTTTTTTTTCCCTCTCTCAAAAACTCACCTTCTCAATCTCTAAACCTTAGCCATTGGGATTTACTTAAACATTGGAAGATGGTCATTTAAGTGATGCAGTTTTACTCAAATGTAATTAAGAAGATAAGGGATTTTAGCCACTCAAGCTTTTTTTTAATTAGGATTTGTCTCATGATATGGTTAAGGGAATGTAGGATTGTATTGATCAAATCAATAAAAAAAAAATGGTTAGAAGTGCAATTCATGATAGAGTTTTTATTTGAAATTATTCTAATTGAGATGATAATATTTAGAGATTTTTACCATCAACTTATGGAGTGTTTGGAGAAATTGTGAAACTAAGACAATAAATGTACTTATGACATGAAGTCTGGTAGATGAGCTCAGGTCACATTAAAATATCTATAGATGTGGGAATCCAATTGATATTGTCAGGTGAATACAGTAAGAAGTCTCGTGCTTTATGCATGTAGCAAGCTTACCATATTAATGCATTTGTGACAAACAAAGAAGCTCAAAAGTGTTGGCTATATAGTTCTTGGATTTAAGTAAAGAGTAGCTTAAATGCTTGTATATTTCTAGTCATTTAACTTTTATATAATTCTTTAACTTAACAATTTGTAATAAAGTTTTGTTCTTGTAGCTTTTTGAATCATGTTAATGTGGTTAATCATTGGATTTTCTTCATGGTTGATGGTTGAGATGAGTCTACTATTTTATGACATTCGAAGTGTCAAAGTTCGATAAGCAAGTCTAGCTAAGCGCATGAGCCTATTAAGAAAGATCATGAGTAGTGTAGCCAGTTTCGACGATTTACATTCTAAACCTATCGAGTTAAATCTTCCGCAATCATCTTGAATTTTAAACCTTACTACCTAGACCCTGCTATTTAATCTAAATATGTAATCAACTATTGAGCCTAGCTCAATTTAATATAAAATGATTTTTAGTCATTTAAAGTAGTTTAAGAAGGAAAGAAAACGAATAATAGTTAGAATTATTGCTACCCCTAAACCAAGGAACATGAATAGTTGACTACCATATATTGACACCGCATCATAAGAAGTATGGCTTAAAACCTACAACTAACCCACAACAATATTTAACTCTTTCAAATTTTCATCCTAGCCAAAGTTATTGTAGTTAATGTTACATCCCGAAACGGCAAAGTCCTAACAGTCCTGTCGTATAAACCATTTTACAATAGTAATCGACCTCACAATTCCTATCATAGATACGATTTACACAAGGCATCCATAGCTCCTCGCTTTGAAATAAAACAATTCATTCATAATTATAGGCAAAATTTATAAATATAACTAAAAACCTTATGTCGTATTCACATAAAGGTACTTATATCGTCTTACAATCCTAGGAAGTAATTTAAATGTCGTAAAAGTTTGATAATTAAAGTATTACGAACTAGTACATATACCTAAGAGTTCATAAATAAACACCAAGGACTCAATTGTTCAGCTAGCAAATTCTCACTCTCCTAAGATATTTCAAAAAGCAATTAACCTTAGGATTATTATAATGTGGTATCTCAATCAGTACTTATAAGAAAATATATAAGAGTATGAGCAACCAACGACTTGGTAAATTAGGATGGAGACTTAAGAATGCATAACAAACACAAACAGGGTTTTCAACAATTAATTATATGCAATGTAATATGCAAATACCATCACACAATATGGTCCAGTCTATGGTGAAATCAAAGTAATTTCACTTACTCCAATCCAAATTAAGAAGTTTTCGTGTTTATACAACAGCTCATAATCAAACCTAGATTTGTGCAATAAAGACATCGCTTCTCCCATGACTATCCTTCAAGCCATTGTCCTCATCATTACCGTAACCTCCTCTCTTATTACTTAGTTCCACTAAGGATAAAGAAAAGACCATTATATTATCCAGCACTATCTTTTTTAAAGGTGTCAGTGTTTAATCAGAGAATCCTAACTATCCCTTAAAAAGTTATAATGCATGTTTAATTGAGGTATTTAGGTTATAATTAAAGGATTGCAATGCACAGTTATAATTAAGTTCGATTCATGGTAACCAAATAATCTCACACCACTCAATTCATAACACATCACTAATACAACATCACTATTCAACAAGCAATTATAGACATATAAGCACATGTACTTATAGTTACATACAAGCACAATCACACTGAGTACTTTAATATAGTACTCTAAAATATAGCAATATATTGAACCCAATTTATTTAAAGTCCCCAATTAACTCATTCAAATTGCCATAGGTCACCTATCTCTACAGATCCTATAATATAAATGCTCTTTTAGTATTTATATCCTTATAATATATAATCCTTAGGTTATGATTTGACTCGATTTTCCATATATATATTATTTATTTCCGCTCTATTCTAGGTTAGTTTTAGAATCGGTTTCTGAATTTGGTTCTAATTTAGTTTTAACTATAGGTATTATATGTAAATCTTAAGATCTCATTTCGAACCATGATGTAAAATTAATCACATTATACTTGGGTATCCTAAATATTACTTTTACTCCCTAACCATTATTTTAGTCCGCATCTTAATACTTATTTGACTACCAAATTTATTCTCGGTATGAGAAAAATTTATATTTTTCATATAATTACCAAAATTTAAGTTTCATATTAGATTTATTGTGTATTACTATTATTATTTATATTATCAATTTTATCCTAATATTTTATATTTATTATAAATCTAATTTCACATATTATCAATTTACACATATTTACTATATATTACACCTAATAATTATATCTAACACTCTAAATACTACAATTATCATACCACATCAAATATCAATATCTTAAAACACCTTATTACACCCTAAATCAATAATTATCCATTTACTTACTAAATTAGCTCAAAATCACTCATTTTATACATCATTTTAAGACTTATAAATTATCTAAAAATTTTGAAAACTCATTTCTGAAAAATCTCTTCACAACACTATGCTACATCCTCTAAATAGTGTACATAAAAAAATTGAGCTTAAAGTTACATTAACGAGGCTATTTATTTCTAAATCAAAAGAAACTCAAGTTTACGGGATTTCTTAAGCACTATATATTTTTAAATCTAAATTCACCAAACTAAGATTTTTCCCGAAATCTACATACATAAAAATATCAGAATATCAAATTTCATAATTTTCTAAATACATGTAATATTTTTTCAAAATTAAACAAAATCAAGTTAGGAATCAAACTCATTTGTCCGATGAACTTCTGGCCACAAGAGGTAGCCCTAGGGGTGTCAGAAAAGCTAGGTGGTGAGGATAGGGTATGGTGGTGGTAGTAATTCAGTTACAGGTGGCCATTGGTCGTAGGTTTACTTTACAAGCTTCAATTGTACACAATTTTTCTAATGTTTTTCTAAATATATTAACCTCTTACTTTCTGCTTTCTAAATTTCTTTGATTGATAATTGACCAAATGAGCTCTAGTTGAAGGTTAGGGTATTTATAGAGCTTATTGACATTTTTCTTTAATTTTTGGATTGATATTTGCCTTTATCTCTTTTTATATCTTTGAGCTTTTTAATTACCTTAATTTGATTAGTTAATTTTTGTTCTTCTAACACTAACATGCCACAAACTAATTTTGGACAAATCCACACTTTTTCTTATTTTTCCTAATTTTTATTTTATTTGTATAATTTTCTTTAATTATTTAGTATTATTTTATCTTATTTTGGGCATTTTAAGTAATTCAGATATTTTTATCTATATGTAAATACACATGGAGTACAAGTAAATACTCTTAAATATTATTTATGTTATTCTATGATTTTTAATGTGTATATAATTTATCCGTAATGATTCATTAATTATCAAAACTCATTTTTTTTATTTCTAATAAATAACGAATAACATGCTTATTATTTAATATTATGATATTTAATTATTTTATTACTTATTTTCTTAAATTCAAACTTAGAGGTCACTTTTACTAATGTTCTTAATTTCTTTGTATAATTTAGGTTTGATCGGACACTTTATCTAATCGCCTTAAATTTTATGTATCAAATCCAAACTTCTAGCTACAAAGCTTACAGTATAATAGCATGAAGACTAGTCTTATAATAAAATTGACCAGATTGGAATACCCCCTTCATCAGTTATAATATATAATAGTTGGCTAAAAAACTTTTCATCCTAAGCCAACTTGTTTATCACATCTTCAATCTCCAAATACTTAAAATACTTAAAGCAAAAACTTATCGACCGGAATCCAGTTAATTCCATCTATCACATCATAGTTGTGCTAGTGTCATTTCCATCCTAATCCAAAGGTTCAAGCTATAAACATCACCCGAGACATTAAAATTCTAATAAAGTAGGTGACAAAACTCAATACAATGGCTATTAATAAACCACACGTAAATATTATGTTGACAAACCTATAAACACACTTAAAACTAATACAATAAACATCATTTTAATTATCTCATTTAGGCATGGCAAAGAATACAATTTTAGTATGCAAGGCTTGGAGTGGCTCAAACTCACCAGTAAACAAATATAAGTATAGACATGACTTAACCACATGTGAGGGTGCATAGATCTTGTATCAAATAATATTAAAAATTTTAGTCATTTCATCTTGGATTCATCACTTATATTGCTCATTAATACAACTGGTTCTCTACAATTGTTTACAAAGGCCAATAACATCAATGTGACCTAGTTATAGCTTTAATCCAAAAAACCAATCAATGTTATTGTAACTAGCCAATCAATGACCAATCTACTTACACATAATAAGTAATTCTTTTGCTATAAATTTTATTTCTTATATACGCATACAGATGAACAAAGAAAATATTACAACAATTTATATTATTGTGTTATCATTCACTATAAAGGTTTTGGTAAGATGGTTTTATGTTTTTTGAGAATATTATTTAAATATAAGATTTGATGTTTGGTTCACTGTTTTTCATTTAGGTGTTTTATGGTATGGTTGTTGTCCTTAAGGATATATGTTTTTGTTATTTAAGACAATGTTTTTGTCACTTTGAACAAAGGTTCTTATTTGAGTATGTATAAGTTCTTACTTAGTCAATTATATCAAAGGGTTTATCATAATGATATTTTCTTTATAGATTAGTACTATGATGGTCTTGTATATATGTGTGTATGTGTATTTACTATGTGCATCATTCTATTGTACATGGTTTTAGTTAATATTATCATATTAGAGATACGTGTACATAGACATTTGATATTTGAATTTGTTTTGTTCTATAATTTTATATATATGAGGAAATTAAAAAAAAATCTCCTAAATTTTCACTTCGATACTAATGAAACAATCCGGAGTAAGTTTTTTGATCTCTTAAACTTTCAACAATTTGCAAAATTATTTAACTTAACATTTTCTATTTTTTTTTTTTAAAAAGACATATGCACATCAAGATAATTGATGGTAATGTATATTATATTATAGAAATATGATATATATTGCACAAATATAATATATTAAACTATATATTATAGATCATACATTAAAGTTATATTAAATACTCTATGTTGTATATTCACCAATATTATACATTATAATAGCATATATAAGATATACTATATATCACTATATGAAATCATATTTTATGACAAATGATATATTATATATTTATTATATATGTTACATGAATTAGATAAATATTCAATTAGATAAATGCTGCAATTAATATCCATCTTAATTAATGCATCGTTTGCAATAGAAAAAAAATACGTTAATTATCATGATTGAATTTTCAAACGCTAATGGGTTGGACTATTACAAAAACATTTTAATGGTAATTAAATGAATCATTTTTATTCAAAAATTTATATGTTTATTATAAGTATAGTAGTTATATTTTTTTATTTGAAAAGTAAATATATCTTAGTCGATAATTACTGCTAATTTCAATAAATATAAAATGACAATTAAATTATTGTTGTATCATTTTCTATTTTTATAAATATATTAATTGAAAGTTAGTGTGAGGATTCAATACATAAATGACAAAATGATGCAAAAGGATCACATTATGTTTGAGGACAATTGATGATAATGTTAAGGAATATTAAAGGTCAAGAAGATAACTATAACTCAAAATACTTTTATATTAGCCTAATCCATTAACGTTATGAAAATTTAATCATGATAATCAAAGAGTTTTTTATTTTGAATTACATATAGTGCATTAATTAAAATTGATCAAATACAAGTTTTATCTAATTGAATAATTAAATAATTACCTAATTTATGTAACATATACTATAGAATATATCATATTGTACAAAATACGATTTCATATAGTAACATATAATATATTTTATATGTGACTTTATAAAATATAATCTTAGTGAATATACAATATATATTTTTTATAATTTTAATATAAGCTTCATAGTATATGGTTTGATATATTATATTTGTTTAATATATTTAAAATTATAATTAATCATCCCCATGCATATACCTATTTTTTAATGGAAAACATTAAATAAACTTAGCGTTGCAAATTGTTGACAATTTAGAGGGTTAAAGAAACTCATTTTGATTTTTTTTTTTTTTTTTTTTGGCAAGGGAAGTGGGGAAGGGAGGGAGTTTAATCTATACAAAAGCAAAAGTTCAAGGGATTCTTTTTGCAATTTCTCCAACTTTTTCTTTTAATGGAAAATATTAAATAGATATAATGTTGCAAGCCTAGCATGGTATGCAAGGCTCAAACCTGCCAATGATCTATGATAACATTTGAGTGTTTCAAAATTCTTATATTAACTCAAATTTATTTCACATCTTTCATGATCTCTAAATTCTAAATGGAAAAGGTTGTTAACATAAATCTAATTAGCTCCATTTGTTTGTACTATGATTGTAGTAATGTCATCCTTCCTAAATTTAAAGCCTAAGCTATAAACATCATCTGAAAATTTAGAATTCTAAATGGGTGAGCAACAAAGCTCAATATAATAGGCATTGCAAATTATACATGCATGTCATACCAGGAAAATGATAAACATAATTAGAAATAATACGACAAACATTAGTTCAACTATCTCATTTTGGCGTAGCAAACAAAGAACATAGTCCTCACATTTCAATACTTAGAGTAGCTTAAACTACTTAGTAAACATGTATATGTACATACATAACTTAACTAAATGTGAGGGTTGATAGATTTCATCATCAATATCAAAATCTTTAGTCGCCTCATCTGCAGCTCGTCATTAATATCACTCATGGATACGATTAGTCCACCTTGCAAATCGCTAGTGCAATCCAGTTGCAGCTTCGCTCTAAAAAACCAACCTGTATTACAACAATTAGCTATTAGCAACCACTTCAAATACCATAGCACTAAACATAGGTATACTTGTAACTGGGAAAACAATCTATTCACCAAACATATTTAAGTTCACTTTTCATTTCTAATCTATACACATAACCAGCATGAATAGTAATTGCATATCTCGCATGTGCTCAACACTTTGGAATAATCCAAAATGAAACCCAACTCCTTTAACTTGCATAAACGCACGCTCTAACTACCAAGACAATGTACTCATCAACGATATCATTAATCACAAAATCCTGTAAAATTTCACATTAATGACCTCTCATATGTTCAAAGAAAAATCTCAATGGATTCATGTTATTTTCTTATTTCTCTCTATTTACTTATTGATCCGCGTTCCTAAGAATGAAATATTCACTGCAAAGTTTTTACATCAAAGGTAACATTAACATGTAAATCCTAAGAATCAACAAAATCCATGCATTTAAGATGGGTTATTGTGCATAACAGAACCACACTGTCTTAGCATATGTACATAAAGGTACTAGATACTAAGGACACCTATACTAATTGTAAATATTCCTACAAATCTAGCAAGAAGACAAAGGATCAAGTGCTCACTCATGCATCAAATCATCCAAATTTGGGAAAAAAGATTTGATACCATTAATATGTTACGTAAATTGATAAGTAACGTATAAATATTAGTAATATTTAAATATTTAAAAAATATACTTTTAAAATAAAGTACTAATTACATATTCACATATCAAAATTTTATTGATGATTATCCATTAATTTACATAACATATTAGTAATATTAAATTCTTTCTCTAAATTCAAGGTCTATGCAATATTTACCAAACTACTATCACTAGTGGCTTGGAACTGTTTGAGAATTTGAGGCTACAGTTCCCAAAGCAGAAGAAAATGGTATTGGATTAGCCCATATTGTATAATTTTTTCTTTCATTTTCAACGTTATTATACGACATATCACAAAACACGACGGCATTCAGTTGCATATTTCTTACATTGAATTCATTCACTGCCCATATGTGCGTATCATGAAAAAGAAAGAAAGGAGCATTTTGAAGTTTAGGGATTGGAGGAATCTCTTTTTCACTCATTTTCTCTCCACTTTTTTTTGGCGGAAAAAGGATGAGAGAGAAAAAAAGCCAAAAATTAAAGAGGCCACCGAAAAGCATGGACCTTATCATGAAAGCAAGAAATTAATAACCCACCCGATTTGACGGGCCAACCCACGCACGCATACTTAACTCACACGCGCCCTCCTTTCTTCCAAACTATTTTTTTCTTTTCTTTCCCTTCTTTTATTTAACGGATATAATACATGGAAGGCAGCAGATTCGCATACATCTTACAGAACTCGTCTTTGTAAAGATGGAATTTGAATTACTTAAACCCTTAAAACAGATTTATGACATTATCTCTTATCTTTATTTAATATCTAATCATTAAATTTGATGTGTCTACGTGCTCAATCTTATTTTATCTTTTTTTTTAATAATATTTTCAAAAATTAGTAAATTAAACCAGTATACAATGTTAAAGATAAAAAATTTAAAATTATGTTGTTGAACGTATCAAATTACTGTAGGCTCCTTACCAAAAAAGAGAAAATTGCTGTAAGCTATTAATGCTATTACCGCAATATCACTCGTGAATGTTTTTTCATTTTAAAAAATGAAATTTACAGAAGCAAATAATCAAATAATATTATCACTTGATTCATCTTTCTACTTAATATTCTTAGCTTTTAAAAACTTATGTCTGAGTCCAATATTTTAGAACGAGCAAATTTCATTGGGGTCACATATTTAGACGGTGCCCATTAACTTTCACATATAATTTTAGAGGAGAGAAGATCGAACTTGGCAAGTCTCGTTTGAAAAATTAATAATCATATGACTATATTACAACAATTTTGGCTATCTTTTACTTATATATATATATGTATATATATATGCAAAAAAGTGATATATAATCTTTATTGAGAATTTATAATGTTTTCTCATTTAAATCATTTATCTTCTAGAATCTAGAAAATGTTAAAGTAAAGTCAATATAATGTCAATATGATTTTTTTTTTTTCAAGTCAGAAATTGGAATACAAATTTTAGAAAATAAAGAAATGAAATATTAAAGAAAGTTGGCGGACAAGTTTTTCACTTTTTCCCTTGTTGAGCTGAAATATCTTTCATCAATTACATCCATGTGCCAAGAAAAAAAGGGGGAAAGAAAAGAAATGGAGGTTCTATTCCCTTTTTTTCGTTTCTTTTCATTTTTTCCTCACTTTCAACTATGTTTCCCTATCTTTAGTTTAAGGTAAATAATCCCAAGTCAACCTCACCTCATCATTTGGTCTTGGCTTCTTTTTTCCTGAGCACCAGTATCACCACCTCATTCTTTTTTAACTTTATACTTTACTTGCTTTGTGTCATCTTCTCCTATATAATTACCACTTCCCCATCATTCCATCTCCTCCCCATGGGAAGCAGCAGCATGAAGGTGCATCAGTTCACACGTGCATTTTGGGAGCAAGAACAACTCCCCTCCCTCACTCTTGGCCACTGCAAACGCTTACGCCCCCTCGCCCCTAAACTCACCACCACCACCACCACCACCGCAACAAACACCGCTTCTTCTATCTCGACTGCGGCCTTCGACCTCAAGAGCTTCATTAGACCAGAAAGTGGCCCTAGAAAGCTAGGGTCCTCAATTGAAGAAAAAAGAGATTCTCCCAAGGTAGTAGTAGCGCATAGTGGTTATAAGTACTTCTTTTCCTTTCATACAGGCTTTAATCTATATTATTAAACCATAACTCATCGTTTTACTCCATATTATATACTATATATGATTGTTAAGAGAGAAAATATGGAGGACGTGGTGGATCAATTAAAGATATAGATTGTTTTCTTTTTATATGTATTATTTCTCATGAAATAAATATATCAAGACATTTTTGTTATTTTCAAGATCGCACATCTAATTCCGTATTTATCCAATCTCAAGTAAGTAATAAACCACGGAGTAGCACAAAGTTCACGTTAATAATGTTTGATGCTCCTTGGTGTAGCGACATGGCATCATGGTCATAGTACCTTCAAGTTCCAACTCCATGCATGCAATAATTATTTACATCTACTTGAAAATTTTCTGCAACATACAAGCAATTAGGGTATCTTGAATGAGATTGTAATGGTTTTCTTTCTTTTCTTTTTTTTTTTTTCTTTTTGTGTTTTTAGGTTTCGTTATCTAAATTGAATTGAGTCGAGTTGTAACGAATTTTCCACATGAATATTCTGCTTCGTTTATTTATTTTTATTTTATTTTTTTGTCGGCTTTTTCAAGTTTTAGTAGGTTTTGGGGGAAAGAAAACAGGATAAAAAAGACATTTGGAGTAGGTATAGCTTTTGCTCTATTTTCATCTCCACGTCAACCAAGTTTTTTGTTTTATCTAAGGCTCGACTTCACGATATATTATTTCTATGGATCAAAAGCAAAACCATAGTCGTTGTTGAACAACGTTGGCGCCTAAACATTTCAATGTGTTGAAATTCGTGACAACTATAACATTTTGCGAATCCCAAGGCATGCATGAAAAACATATATTCCAATAATTAGCATTTTAGTGGAATAATCAGATCTTCTAATAATTATTTTAAAAAAAATTAAATCAGCAGGTGGAGACACATCCAGGAGGAACACGTTGGAACCCAACTCAAGAACAGATAGGGATACTGGAGATGCTCTATAGAGGTGGGATGAGAACACCAAATGCACAACAAATAGAGCAAATCACTGCACAACTTGGCAAGTACGGCAAGATTGAAGGCAAAAATGTGTTTTATTGGTTCCAAAACCACAAGGCACGCGAGAGACAAAAACAAAAGCGCAATAGTCTTGGCCTTAACCATTGCAGTCGAACCGCTACTAATACTGCTACCACCATCACATCCATAACATTGAATACTATTAGGGTAAGTAACTCGAACTAAATTTTATGGCACTCTCATTTCATGAGTTATGTTAACTTTTGCATTAGATTTTCGGTTATGTCCAACAAAATTGTCACTTTTTTGAAAATTTGTTACGTATGGCATGATGAACGTGATCTATGTTTTCACGCTTTACAGCTGATCATAATAAAGCAATTAACTATACTTAACGGCTCTACAGGGTGATGAAGAAATTAGAGACGAGGATAGTCCATACAAGAGGAAGTGTAGGAGTTGGGGATTTGAATTCACGGAAGAAAAAATGGGCACAATAAACGAGAAGCAGTCAAGCAAAGATCATTATGAAGGAGGAGAAAATATAACTCTAGAGCTCTTCCCGTTACACCCGGAAGGCAGATGAAGGGGTTTGACATTTAATTCCTCTATCAATAATATGTAATCTACTTAAAACATCCTAATTTCATGACATTAATTTGTCATGAATTTTCTTTAAGGTTATTCCTAGGTCATATGTATATCTCTTTTCTTTCTTATTTTCCCCTCTCTCTCTCTCTCTCCTTGGTTAGGGGAAAAAAGAAAGACAAGATGTATCTCTGTACTCTAGCTGCTACCCTTTTTTTTTTTTTTTCTCTCTGTGCTTATTGTTCCTCCCTGACTTGTAAAACTTTAAAATTTGTCAATTGTCGCTGATCCATCTTTATTAGACCTTTAATATTGACTATACGGGAGAGGAACATTGTTGAGTTGAAGCTTTTAGGTTAAAAGTATGGACACTGAAGTCCACGTACCTATCTCTCTCCTTCCATTATTAGCTATTAGCTTTTTTAGTGTTGTATGTGTGAAATTTGTGAAAAAAGATTGATGTGCTCTTCCCTAATTCCCAAAAGAAAAAGTATTTTATTTTGGCACTCCAGAAGACTTTAAGCAAAAGTAGCTAACACATTAACGGTCGAATTTCAAGAAATCAAGGAAAATCTTGCATCCTAATTTGGTTTAATTTTTAGAGATAATGGCTACATTGCACTAAGGCCTCTTCTATTATTAGATTTGCACATAAGACCATTAAATAGCTCATACAACTTGAACGATATTCCGTTACCAGATGAGTTGTCGAAAAAAATTTATTAGATGTGTACTATTGTCTCAAATTTCCGAATGATAATCTCATTTCTTCATAACTCACAAGAAACTGAGAAGCAGTAGATGCATTTGGTTGTGATTATCTATTGACTTATTTAGCAGAGTTTCTTCTCTCTCTCTCTTTTTTTTTTCTGCCAGAAAGATTAATTTTATTTCAATAAAAGAATAATACATTGGTCAAAGAGAACTTATAGACAACAAGCTGGAGGTATAAAAACCCAATAGGATAGATCAGCACATCCCTTTAAACATCAAATTGTCCTATATGGGAAATAAAATGATTTCTCCTATATTAACAAAATGCTACCATATCTAGAAAGTATGAAAAATCTTATAAAAGAGATGACAATAAAAATGAAATAAAAAAAAAGTATTTACATAAAATAAAACCACTTTTATATATATATATATATGTATGTATATATATATATATATATATATATATATATATAAACTATTGGCAAATCAATATCCCCATTGCCACAATCCTTGTCGATTCACCAAATCTTAGAAGTAAACCGATGGTTATGGATTATGATAGATCAGTGATAGTGTATTGAAATGATAAAATAAAGATAGATATGAGAAATTTTATTTAACTAAAAAGTGGGATTTATAAACGTTGAAACTAATAGTGATAGATCTATGGTTATAGGATGATAAAAGAAGGAAAGAGGATGAGAGAGAGGGGAGGCAATTAAGGAGTCTTTGTGTGTATGTCTGTGTAAAAAAGAGAGAAAGAATAACAAGAGTGCATATAATATGAGATTTTGGAATTTATACATGGAAAATTGGATCTACACTTGGATTTTATCTTATGTGTACCCAAAAAACTAATGGGAAATCTAATTATTTCTATAAAATACGCAACAACATTGATTTGGGATTCGATCATGATATCAATTACAAATTGGCGGGAACATATACTAACAAAAATAGCAAGTAAAGAGAAATAGAAATTGACATGAAATTTGATGAGGAAAACCGAAAAAGATTGAGATGAAATTTCACATACACAAACAAATCCATTTATGTCACAACATGGAGCATGGTCGCAAAACTTCTCAAAGCAACTCTCCAAGCAAGCAAATCTTTTCACAATTACTTGTTTCTCTCCTACAATGTCACACCCCACTTCTCAAAATGTCTACTTTCACTTTGATCATTGATGCTTTAGAGATAAGTTGTGATGTCATACTAAGTTAATAATAAACCTTACTTATAATAAACATTCAACAAAACTCTATAACATATTGATAACGTCTCAACCATCCTTTCATCAACACAAAAACATTGTAGTAGAAACAACATAACCATTATCTTAAACAATTTATATATCTAAACTTGTACTTGTTTGCATAACCTTCTATCTGTGTGTATGTATGTATGTCCACCATTATCAACTAATAGAGGATCCTAGATGCCTAAAATACTTAGATTTTGTCTAAAATTTTTTGCTAGGGGGTAAAATGTAGGGAGTTAGATATGTATTGCAATAAGCCCACTATTTTTTTGAACTTGACTTTTTATGTTAAGTGATAGGGTTAAGAGAGTTTGGTTCATGTTTAGATGACTTAAGGAAATTTAACTTTGTGAACTAAAAAATAAAAATCGTTGGATCGATTTATCTACTCTTAACTTCTCTTAGATAAGTTTACACACTCAATAAGGTAAGCTATTAACATTAGGCACATAGCAATCTTATGAGGATAATTCTAAAGAGTAAGTTTAATCTCATCCGTTTATTATCAACATAATATGATGGACGTCATCAAACTTAAGAGCTTATAAATACTCAGTCATGCTTCCTTTCTTGACATAATTTAGAAGTTGCAAAGATGAGAGAAACGGTGTTATCTTGTAAAAGCCTTGCTCTTAAATGTCAAAACAAAGGATGAGTTAATTCTCAACGAAGAACAGTGAGGTTGTTATTCTACAACTTCCTCACTTGTCACAAGTTTGCCTAAGCCCTTAAGATTATATGTTTTTCCTCTCAGCCATTTCCTTTTAAGTCCTCCTTTTATGTACCATCCACACCTTATTCCTTTGAGGTTACGAATGTACTGTGTGAGACTCACATAGTATCACATGACTACATCAGCTAGAATCCTACATCTACATTGTGACGACTCCATTATGACTAAAGAGAATCAATTACTTAGCAATTACATCACCATAGAAAAGGACTACTAGCATATCTAACATTAACTCCCAAGAGTAGAAGATCGATGTTGAGCCTACTCAGCAGGATTTGTCCCAATCCCTTGAGGGCACCAATCAAAACAACTCGATAACTGAGAATCCCTCGAACCTCATGTAGATGGTGTAAGCTATGTAGGATACCACGAGGGCATTAAATTATTTATGGCTATGTTCACTCAATTCATGCTAAAGATGCATGTTGTTGCTATAACGCAATAGGGCATTGCTTTGCTAGGCCCTACTATTCAAGTGTAATAAGGAGCCATAGTTGTGATTGTAAGAAGAGATCAACATCAAAGTAAAAAGGAAAAAAAAAAAAAAAGATAGAAAGAAAGAAAAGAAAGAAAGATGACCATATGTTAGGTTTATGATGGAAAAATTATCGGGGTGCTTAGACAAAGAAAAATTTAGGTAACTCTTTGTTGATTAATGTTCTCATAATCGAACAAGACGATGTTGTTAGCTTCTTAATCGATAAAAACGTATCAAGATTAGTTCAAAAAGATATAAAGAAAAAGAATTAACAGGTTGAAAAAGAGAAGAGGGAATTAAGAAAGGATAGAGAAAATGAAAGGATAGCTAGCAAACTTATGTTTGAGCCTCTTTTGAGTGCTTATTGTTGTCTGGGCCATCAAGTTTGAGTAGATAGTTGCTCCTTGATGATCAGTATACGACTCTCTTATAGAAATGGTCACTATTGAATTGTGAATTGTCATGATCTTGGAGTAGTCTTATCTTTCCTTGCGCAAACATTGAATGATTGCTATTAAATCACGAATAGTCGTGATTCGAAGACATTGACACCGATGTTTGTGAATGGTGGCGACATAAGAATTGAAGAATACTGAACCTTGGATAACTTATTTTCATTTGTCTGTTATTGACACTACGTTAATTTGAAAATAAAAGTAAAGTCATGTATAGGTAAATATTTAGAGGTGTGTGTTAAGTTAAAGATGAGAATAAATAAAAGATTTGATTTTTAATTTGTTAAAGTCATTATGAGAATGAATTAAGTTTAGATGAATTTAATTTAGATTTGAAGAAAAAAAATTAAACCATATAAGTATGTTATATGTGGATTGAAATGTTGGAATGCGTTCCATTGGGATACAAAGCCAAGGTTGAAGATGTTATTCCATTATTTATCACGATTGAAAAAGAAAAGGAGAAGATTTGATTTGTTTGTTTTGGAGATCGAGTGGGTGAAAATTAAATCAAAAAGTTGGGATATTTTAAGATTACAAAAGATCCACTTGCCAAGAATTATTATTTCAACAATCAAGAAATCTTATACATCTCCATAAGAAGATTATGATTTGTAGAATGAGATAATAATCTTTTATCTCATTAACAGGCATGAGGACATATAAGAGGGGTTATTCATTTAATATGTTCATTCGAAGCAATCACAACGATGGTAATAAAACAATTGATATGGCAAAGATCATGTTATATGACTTATCTCATAAGATTTAAAGAGACGTAAATAATATAAAAAATAAATATAAGGATTTTATTCTGGATGAGTCGTTAGTTCTGGCCTAAGGGTGATAATTTATGTTGAAGTTTTTTTCTATGAGATGGTTTAAAAAGGAAAATATTAATTTGAGGGGAATATTACTCTAATAACTCTAAAAGCAACGCACACAATCAAGGACGATCCTACGAACTTATGCACTAAAATGAATATACGTAATAAATAAGTTTGTGCATGGACACTTTACTAGTATCATCATTAAAAAAAAAAAATATCTTTAGTTATGTGAGCATGCTTCGTAGCGGCACTACTATCTTATAGCACACATACACTAAGCATTGACCTAACTACTAAAAGCATGCAATTGATGTCCAAAATACTTAGACTCTATCTAATAATTTTGGTCAGTGGGGCAAATTTTAAAGGGTTAAATATGTATTCGGGTAAGCCCACTATTTATTTGAGCTTAACTCTTTGGATTAAGTGACTAGATCTAAAAAGTCTAGTTCGTATTTGAGATGACTTAAAAAGATTTGGTTTGATAGGATTGGAACATGGACTACTGAACCAATCCATCTACTTTTAACTTCTCTTAGGCTCACACGCTCAATAAGGTAGGTTATTGGCCTTAGGTTCATAGCAAGCTTATGAGGATAATTCTAACATGAGTAAGTTTAATATTGTCCATCGACCATGAATATGATCTGATGGATGTCATCAAATCCAATAGTTTATAAATACTCAATCATGTTTCTTCTCTTAACACACTTTAAAAGCTTTAAAGATTAGAGAAACAATGTTTTCCTATGAAATCTCTACTCTTGAAGATTAAAGGAAAGTCAAATAAAGAATGAGTCAATACTTAACCAAGAACAGTAAGGTTGATGCTCTATAGCTCCCCCACATGCTTGAGTCCCTCAGATTGCATATTTCTCCTTGTAACCATTTCCTTTTAAGTCCTCCTTTTCTAGAGCCATCTACACATCACTCCTTTGAGATCATATGTAGCGCCAAACTATCATAGTGTTACGGATTTCTTTAGTTGTGATCAACCAAAGTGGTGAGCAAAAACTTTAATCCAAAAGAATACTCATATCTCTATATACATATAATTTTTGCTTGTGTCCCTTTTACTTACTGTTGCCTTTCCATCTTGTTTTTATGTTGCTTATAGATTTAGGTCTTGTTTGTTATCATTACGTAAGCTAGACTTGGTTATTACTACAGAGGTAAGACAGTAAGCATTACATGGTTGATCTGTACATTAGAGAAAACTTTAGACTGTAACACGTGGCATCTAAGTGATATCATCAACTAGAACTCTACTCTATATCTTTAAAAAAAAATTAAAATAATAATAATAGTAAGAACAAAACAAAAGACAAGAAAAGAAACATTTTTCTTCAAATATGACCTTTTAGAGAAAGGTAATTTTAGATATGAACATATATAGTTTTTATTTTTATTATTTTTATTTTTTGCCAAATACTATTAAACAACTATAGGGGAAAAGGAAATCGAACTTAGTCTATTCCACTCGGTAATGTGTTCATTTTCTTTTTGTGCCAATTGGTAATGTGTTCATTTGATTGATTTGTTTTCTTCTTTGTTATGGGAGCTTTTGTGCTACTTTGAATAATTAATTCTTTTAGCATTTTTTTTTTGTTAAGTATAACACATGACTACATACGCATACATATATTCATATTATTTATATTTGCTTCGTATTTACTAACCATTTTTTGGTAGGTACTTTCAATATGTCTATACTTTCCATCACTACCTTTTAGTAGATCTTGTTTGATAAGACTTCTATCTTTTAAGCCATGGGAAAAAAAAAAAGAACAATAAAAAATCTTTTAAAATTATACCGCTTTCATGTTTTAACTTATCTTATTAAATAAAAGTTCTTCTTACTTGGACCTTTTTTTTTTTCAAAAGATAAAAGTAAATAACAAGACCATTTTAAACATCTTGGTTCTTTAAGGTTTCTAAAATAATGGTACCAACCTTAGGATTTAGGACTTTTTCAAGGTAAAAAAAATAAAAATAAAAAGTGAAAAAAGAAAAGCAAGGTGAAATAATTTCCTTAAATAAAAAAGATCATCATATTAATGTCTTTTAAAAATAAGGAGGAATGACGACTTGATCCTGAATAGTAGGCATCTATACACCTCTGAGGCAACATTAAAAAAAATCACAATATTGTCTTCCTAAAGTACCAAAAAGGAGATAAAAGGTTGAGGGGAAAAAAATAACTCCTTTTAGTAATTTGTTTCCTTTTTTGGAAGAGATTTCAAAAAGGGAATGGTAAAAATCTTTGGTTTCTAAAATTACCCCTAAATGGTAATGATGGGAATTAAGTTCCAATCCAAGTTTCAATACTAGGTAAATTGATGACCCAAGCCAAAATGGCAGGATTAAGTCACTTAGTGGAAAGGATTCAAAAGGATTAAGTGATGATGGATGAGCATGTATACTATAAAGGTTTCTTAGTTCATAACATTACATTGCGCAAGAGTTTGCCATTATCAAATGAAGAAGAGACTTCTAATATCATTACTTTTAATTGGAAGGCTATTTGCAATTATGATTATATTTCGAGTTTTCATCTTCTAACAGAAGCTTATACAACTGTTTCTCTTATGGTTCTAATTTAATGAAAGGTACTCAAGATTTGATTTAAATTAGAGAATATGCCTTTACTTTAGTTGACAACTATAAAGATGCAACCAGGGCGGGTTTAGGACCGGTCTTATGAAACTTAAACTTACCCCTATAGATTTAGTATTTCCTAGAACCCTATAAAACCCCGTAAGGGTAGGTTTTCATATAATTCTAATAAGATAAAAGAAAGAGTATAATAGAAAATAACGAAGTAGAATTAAGATTATACTTATTAACTTACATACAAATTAAATTTGAAAATCAAATTTGTTGTATAGCACAGAACTTGTACAAGGTGTGCATAGTGCATAAGCTAAGAGAAAATATTTTTATTAATATATTATTTTTACCAGGTTGGATTTCTTAGCTTTTTTTTTTTTAATCTCAAAACCCAACCTTAAACCCTATGGGGTTTCAAATCATACAGTTTTATACAAATATGAGCCATTTGCCAAAAAGATAATATGGAAAACAGCCCCCCAACATTAAATATTGTGAAAATGATTAATTTTTTACACTGAATGTGCAATTTCAAAACTTGTAGACAAAGTAGGCTTATGTAGTACATGCACATTCAGTATAATTCGCATATATTAAAAACGTATGTGCTGCATGGACCTTCTTTTATTAGCACTTGTAGATAACACAAAATGATTCCCAAAATACATTGTTTCTTATAAATACAAATCCAAGCTACAAATAATGAAACTCCCCCATCCAATACACTAACTTTAGTTGCCGAAAGGCATAAAAACAAAACTCAGCATATAAGATAAACATCTACTTCGTATAAGAGACAAATAAAGTAAAAATTAATGCAATTTTTTTTTCATTGACATGAAAAGCCTACAACACATTCTAATATTCGAAAAAAGGTAAGCTTATATTCAAACAAAAGTATATGCACATAATAGTATTTTGTTCATATCAATACAATTAACATGATAAATAGAATGTCCATCTATTGTCTTTTACGATAGGTGAAGGTTCTAATGACCTGGTGGTGCGAACCGTGACAAAAAATAAATAAGGCTGGTTATTAGATGAGTCTAAACTTATAGAAAGCTCGAAAGAACTAATGAAAGAAAGTGCGAAAGGAATCAATGACAAATGAAAGGTAAGCAAAACCCACAGATAGCTTCAAAGGATATAATGCACTAATGGAACTTTCGAGGACTCATGGTACAATTCGATATGATACACAAATCGATCTGATGAGATTACTTACCACCTAGTTTTGCTCAAGAGTTAAGATAAGAGTGATGCCGAGAGTAAAGAAGGTGTTTATGCAAGGAAGAAGATAAGTGTATTAAGGATAATCTGATTTTCATATCTACAAATACAAGGGTATTTATACCCATAAGTTAGGACAACTTGCCTAAAAATGAAAAGACAAAAAGGACATTTTATAAGGAAGTAATGGATAAGATACAAAAAGGTAAAAATGAATATATAATAAAAAAATCATTAGTGTAATGAATTCTACACATGATACTGTACGTGTGGCGATGCTACATTGGCGAGGTTGTTAGAAGATGCGGACAAAAAAAGGTATGGACAGTTAGCTTGTCCGAGCAGGGATGGCTTAGTCAGTCCAAAGTCTCTCTTTCTTGGCTTCTCGGCAAGAAAGATGTCGAATAATTAATCGACTTGAGCACGAGTGAGTAATCTTCAATTTAGCGTACTCGAAAAAGATAGGCAGTCACATGGCTCGACATGAAGGGTGACTCAGTAAGGAAGTACTCGGCTTCAGAAGGGGTCGATTGGAACAAAAGGATTTGTCATGCCAATTCTTCTAATTCTCAACCTCGGCTAGGAGTCAGAGGTCTGGTAACCCGATTCCTATTATTCCCTTTGGGTTGTTTTAGATTTGAGATCAAATTCGAATAGTCTTCGCTCAGTTCTCCGTCAAAGTGATACGGACTGAGGTTGGTAATGTTGAAGGCGTCAGAAACCTCATAGTCTTCAGGCAATTTTAATTTATAGACATTATCATTGATCTTTTAGAGAATTCTGAAAAGTCATTATGCTCTTGCAAATAATTTGTTCCTCCTCTTGTTCTAGAACCATTCTTGCTTGAGAACCATTCTTACTAAGGTGCAGCCATACGAAGTCTCTTAGTTAAAATTTTTTAGCCATTCTACTCTTGGTCTTTTCTCGCATTGTTATAGTAACTTGGTCGATGTATCGAGTGACCTTATCATATATATGTTGAAGGGATTATGCTCTGGTCGAGACATCAGGGTCCTCTTGCATAAGTATTGGTATAGGGGCATAGTTAAGGGATAACTCAGGATTGAACCCATAGACCACCTCGAAGAGAGTCTGCTTAGTGGTGTTATGTACTGTTTGGTTATAGGCGAACTTGACTACTGGCAAACAAACGTCTCAATCAACCAAGTTCTTACCTATTGTAGCTTGAAGCAGTAACCTTAAAGTGCAATTAACCATCTCTATTTAGCCATTAGTTTAAGGGTAACATAAGGTACTGAAGAGTAATTTAGTTCCCAGCCAACACCATAAGGTTCTCTAGAAATGGCTCAAGAACTTCAAGTCTTTATCGGAGACTGCACTTCTCAGTATGTCGTGTATCCGCACAATCTCCAGCAAGAAGAGATAAGCAATAGTAAAAGCGTCGATAGTTTTGTTGTAGGGCATAAAGTGTGCCATCTTATTGAACCTATCCATAATAACCATTATAGAATCTTTACCTCAAGTAGTTCACGATAGTTCAAGAACAAAGTCTATACTCAATTTAGTCCACGGCCTCATTGGAATGGGTAAAGGCATTGCTTTCCCTTGCTCGGCTCGGCACTTGGCCTTCTTACATATGGCACAGCTTTCAATAACTCGATACACATCCTTCCTCATTCTTTACCAAAAAAATTGGCCATTTAACAGTTCACAAGTCCTCCTTTCTCCAAAATATCCGAAGAGTCCACCACTATGAGCTTCCCTAAATAATAACTCCCTTCGGGAATAAGTCAGCACGCACAGTTTCCCACTTTAGAACAAGTAGCCATTCTCCACATGGTACTCATTCACTATTCTTCCATCAATACATCATATAAGTATGGGTCCAAAGTGTAGATCTCCAGAGTGCTGCTCTTTAATACTTGTGAAACCAAACAGCCAAGCCTGCAGTTCAAATAAAAGCCTATGCCTTCTTGAAAGAGCATTTACAACTATGTTGCTCTTTCTTTACTTGTATTTTATTATAAAATTAAATCCTTCAAGGAATTCAATCCATATCACCCGATGCTTCGACAACTTGGTCTGACTTCAAGGGTACCACAATGATTCATGGTCAATATATATGACAAATTCTCTTGGTAATAAATAGTGCTGCCATATTTGTAGTGCTTAGATCAGTGACAAAAGTTCTTTGTCATACACGGAGTAATTCAACTGGGGTCTTTGTAGCTTCTCACTGTGGAAAGTAATTGGTTAGCCTTCCTACATTAGGACAGCACTTATTCCAATGCCTACCGCATTACATTCTAACTCAAAAATTTTATCAAAATTAGGTAGTACTAACACCGGGGCAAAGGTCAGTGTTTCTTTTATCTCAACAAAACTCCTCTTCTCCCTTTCTCTCCATCGGAAGTCGATATTCTTTATAAACTTGGTAAGCAGTGTAACAAAGGTGTTGAAATTCCTAATAAACCTTCTGTAAAATGAAGCCAATTTGTAGAAACTTCTCACTTCAGCACAAGTAGTAGGAGTTAGCCACTTAACAATTGCTCAAATCTTTTCATCATCAACTTGTAAGCTTCTTCCACTAACTACATAGTCTAAGAATACTACTTCCTCCTGGCAAAAGTAATATTTCTTTAAATTGCTGAATAGTCTCTTAGTACGGAGGATATCCATAACTCCTCAGAGATGTTCACAGTGACTCGGCATGTCAGCATTGTAAATTCAGATGTCATCAAAGTACACTATGACACACTTCCTTATGAGATGTCTTAGCACATGGTTCATTAGTCTCATTAAACTGCTCGGGGCATTCGACAAGTTGAAGGGCATGACCATCCATTCGTAAAATCTATGTCAAGTCTTAAATGCAATCTTCTGCTTGTCTCCTGGCCTCATTTGAAATTTGATGGTAATTAGATTTAAGATTAATCTTGTTGAAAATCTTGGCTTTACTAAATTCATCCAACATATCTTCTAGTCTTGGGATCGGATACCTATATTTGATCATGATCTTGTTCACAGCTCAGCTGTCTACATACATTCGCTAGGTTTCATCCTTCTTCGGCACTAGAAGCATAGGCACAACATAAGGGCTGAGACTCTCTCTTACATAGCCTCTCTCCAGTAACTCTTTGACTTGACGTTGGAACTTAGAAACCTACTCAAGATTCATCTGATAAGCTGGCTTATTCCGTAGTGTAGTGCCAAGTACTGCATCAATGCAGTACTCTATGCTTCGAGTTAGGGGCAACCCCTCAGGTAACTGTTTTGGGAACAGATTGGCATATTTATCTAGCAACTCCTTGATTTCTTAAGGTAGCTTACCCAGTTCCTTCATTTCTATTAGTCGCTTAACCAACAAGAAGGTCGGCTCATCAGCATTGATGGCCTCTCAGAGCTCGACTTTATTCATCACTAGAGTCTTCTTCAATCTGTAAGCAAATTTTATCTACAACTTATTCACTTTTCTCGGTGGCATTGGATTCAACGTGATCTACCGGTCATCTTTCTTAAACATATACGTATTCCTATAGCCATAATGTATAACTCTCCTATCAAACAACTACGGCTTATCTAGTAATACGTGGGAAGCGTACATAGGCAGTACGTCACAAAGAATCCGGTCAGAGTAATTCTCTATAGTGATCGACAGTAATATTTGCCGAGTGACGTGTAATGCTCCTTTCTCACTCAATTAATGCAACTTGTACAGCGTCGAATGTGCAACAGTCGGCAACTTCAGTTTTGAAACAAGATCGATTGGTGCTATATTGGTGCAGCTTCCACTTTCTACAATGAGAGCATAACCTAATCATTCACCTTACAAGTAATATGGAATAAATTCTCTCTCTACTCCTCCTCTTACGAGGGTTCTACGTTCATATTACGTCAGACAATCATGAGTAACTTATCTAAGTCCTCAACAAATACGTCCTCCCCAATCAGCTCTTTTTTAGCATTTTCTTTCTCAGTAGGGACCTCTTCTTCCTTAGGTTCATCATTTATACTGTTTATTTCTAGCTTCGAGTCATCTCCCTTAAAGACCATTATCCTACAGTTCAGGCACTAAGCAGCCACATGTCCAAACCCTTGACACTTGAAGCACTTGATTTGGCTCGTCAGACCCTTACCCCTTCTTGCTAGACCCTTACCCCTTCTCATAAGTTCAGGTCGGCACTTCACCATTAGGATAACCTTTTTGCTCGATTCAAACATCAATCTTTCTGCTCAGCTCTATACTCAACTAAGCTTAGTGACTTGCCTATTTGGACTGGCTAGTTGGCACCCTGACAATTAGTTGGCTCCTCCTTTTCCTTTTTACTCGTTGGGCAATCCTAACAGCTTCATCCATTATGTGAAATCATTGGAGCTCCACAATGTCTCGAATGTCTCCTCTTAACCCAGTAATGAATCTTGAGACTATTTAAGCTGGTGGTAGCTTCACTTTGCAACGTATCATAAGCATTTGAAATTCTTGAATATACTCATCAACAGTTTTGCCTATTTGTCTCAACTCTTGAAGCTAAGTGAAAGTATCTTGAAAATAGGTTTCTAGCACGAATCTGTTCTTAAGTATTCTCTTCATCTCTAACCAAGTTTTAATCTATTTGTATCCCTCTTATCTCCTCATGGTTTAAAAATTCTTTCATCACATGACAGCATTTCTGGAGAACTCAATAGCAGCAATTCTTACTTTCTCGTAATCCTCATACTAATAGTAATCAAACACACGATTTACCTTCTCTTCCCTCTCTAAGTATTCATTAGTGTTCCAAGATCTATTGAAACTCTGAATTTGAAGCTTCACGTGGTCAGATGCTTTGAGGACTCATACACGCTCTTCTTCAAAATACTCCTCTTCTTCCTCGTCTCCCATGCTTGCTAAGTCAATCCTTCTCTTCACTCGTTTGCCTACTCCTCCACGTCGAATGAGTCAAGCTGGGTTCTGATCTCTAATAGGCTAAGCAACTTATGGGGTGTTTTACATGACTTTAGTGGGTTGGCAAGATAATGCATGTATAGCTTAGGTTAAATCCACCAAGAGGTTAGTTACCTCATCAAGTCTCTCGTTAGTACTTCTGGGGGTTCCCTAAGATTGTCATCTATGGTGGACAACTCCACTGTTATCGTTAGTACCAACATTCATACTCAGGTCAGTCATTTTTCCTTACAAATTTAAAGCTCAAACAAACACTTTAGGAAATTAACAATCAACAACACAGCGCTCAAATGAATATAGTAACTTCTATTTTACACATGCAAAACAGAGTATAACAAAACTTAAAAAACATACGTCAACTCAAATAAAACCTTCGCTCTAATACTAAGATAGTGTGAATCGTAACTAAGAATAGATAAGGTCGGTCATTGGATGAGTCTAAGCTTACAGAAACCTCGAAATAACTAATGGAAGAAAGTACAAAAGGAATGAATGACAAATGAAAGGTAAGCAAAACTCATGAATAGCTCCAGAGGATATGATGCGCCAATGGAACTTTCGAGGATTTACGGCACAATTCGATATGATGTTCAAATCGGTCAAGTGAGGTTACTCGCCATTTAGCCTTACTTAAAGGTTAGGATAAGAGTGATGCTGAAAGTAAAGAAGATGTTTATGCAAGGAAGAAGATAAGTGTATTAAGGATAATCTGATTCCTACAGCTACAAATATAAGGGTATTTATACCCATAAGTTAGGGTAACTTACCTAAAAATGAAAAGATAAAAAAGGCATTTCTTAAGGAAGTAATGGACAAGATACAAAAGGGTAAAAATGAATATACAATAAAAAAAAAATCATTGGTGCAACGGATTCTATACATGATATTGTATGCATGGCGAGGCTACATTGGTGAGGTTGTTAAAAGATGCGGACAAAAAAATGTATGGACAGCTGGCTTGTCCGAGCAAGGATGGCTTAGCCAGTTTAAAGTCTCTCTTTCTTAACTTCTTAGCAAGGAAGATGCCAAATAATTGATCAGCTCGGGCATAAGTGAGTAATCTTCAATTCAACGCACTACAGAAAGATGGGTAGTTACATGGCTCGGCATGAATGGTAACTCAATAAGGAAGTACTCGACCTAAGAAGGGGTTGGTTGGAATAGATTGATTTGTCGTGCCAGTCCTTTTAGTCCTCAGGCTTGGCTGTAGGTTAGAGGTTCAATACCTCGATTCCCTTCACTTAGGATATAAGGGAATGACTCTAACGATTGTCAAGGTTGGGGTGGTGTCTTTGATCGCCATACACTTATATGCAACTCCTGCCTCATAGAAGAATAGATGCCTATGTACGATTTCAACCCTAGCTGGGTCAACTTCGGCACTCCTACAAATCCTCTGGAAGAAGTAGGAGAAGTTCATATCCTTTTTCATCTTTAGCTTCTTAACAAGCTCTTCATCGTACTTTGGCCTAAGGTAGCCACTCATGATGTTGACATTCGTATATACTATAACTTTAATGTAATCTGCCATTTCCACTCTAGTATTATTATGAGCAGCCAACGTATTAGCTTAAAAATAACCTATTCCTCATATGCCGAGTGTCAACATAATTATTTTCCATGCCCATGTTCTCCCTAATTTCACTAAGTCTTAGTATAAAGTTTTCATGGGAATTACATCAAATACATGGCATACGTAAATATTCAAGCCAAAAATCACATACCATATCTAATTTTCCATGAGGAAAACTACAAGATATCGTAACTACCGTACGTATAAACTAACTTTACACTAAGATCATGCAAAAAAAAAAATTTGCACAAAAACAACAATATTGATACACTTAGGGTTTAGACATAATGGTTAATTAAGATGATGATTTACATGATATTTGATAATATTTCAGGAGAATGATGATAACAAAATAGCTTGATACCTGAATGTGTTGTTTTCAATGAAAAAGATTTGAGATTCGGAAGAAATTGGAGAAACTTATAGCCTACCTATGCCTTTTTGTCATCCTGGTTGTGGAGAAAGTTTGTTTTGTACGTTATTGGACGTTTTATCTGTGTTTTATTGTTGGGACGTAGAAGGCGTATCTAGTAATTATGCCTTCGGTGCTGAAGGCACAGCCAGTATATGTGCCTTTCTTATATTCTCATTTATTAAGAAGGTGCATGTACTAAATGTACCTTCCCTTGTTATTTTTAAAAGTTCTTCACACTCGCATGCACCCTTAGGGTAAAAAATCAAAGGCTTCACTAGTCCATTTTCGTAATATATATGTTAGGGGGCTCTTTTTCTGTATTATTTTGTTGGAAAATGATTTGTATTCATACAAAACTTCGAATCATATACCAAAACCCAATTTAACTACCCTATAGGGTTTTCTTTTAGTTGGGTGGGTTGTGTATGTTATAACAACCCATCCAATTGCATCCTTAGATAGCTATTATACCTGATAATTTGGAGGAGTTATTTTAATGGTTATTAGTAGTTATTTCTTTCCTTGTTTAGCATATACTGCTTTCCTCTTTAGTTATTCTTTATATTTGTAAATGTAATAATATAAATAGTTACGTATAACCCTATAGTGAAGAAAAGCTAATAAATGATATTACCCTTTGTCCTATTGTTTTGAGTCTTTCTCATTCAATATTCCACTTTTATTAGTCTTTCGAGATTATGGTAAGCAAACCGTTCGATCTACTTATGCGTCATATTAAGGGGTTTGTGTGTTCCATCTAAGAGTTGTCCATATTCCTTTACTTTTCATTACATCTCTATAATAAAAGATCCTATATGCATTATTGTTCGTGACGTCTAGTGGTTAGATTCTCTCTTGATCATTTGTTTTAGATTTCTCATTCTTCATTTGGCTTAATAATTTTCTTCCTAAACATGTTCATTCAAAAGACTCTCGAGTTTAGGTATAACAGGTAACCTTAATGGTTTTAATAGGTTAGTTTTTGAATTCAAAATAAATTTTTTATTTGAACTTTCTTTTTAAATAGAAAGAAGCTAACCCATAGACTAGAGGCTAAAATTAAGATCAATTGAGCGGTTCCATACATACTTTTCCTTTTTTCCAACCTAAGTTGATAGTGAGTCCAAATTTTTCTTAAAAAGGAAAAAAGAGGGCAAATTTTCCTAAATTCTATGTTGAATATTCATATTAAATAGGTAAGGTTTAACTTGGATTAAGCGTGATAAATAAAGCGAAAAATGGGCCTGAGAAATGAAAATAATAATAAGTGATTACATATTAATATAATAATAGTAAATGAAGAATTCAAACATTATTACTTGTTATAATGAGACTACTGTATAAAACATAATAATCAGTCAATTAGAGCATAAGTTAATATATGTACATACACACATATATATATATGTATGTATGATATTTTAAAGTTATTCACTGGAAACTTTAAGCTATTGTGTTAGATTATATAATTTAACATTGCGAAATTGGACAAAACAATTGATTGAATAAAAATATTTCTTTTTTAAGGTCCGTAAAGTAAAAATATAGATCAGTAGATCGGCCTTTATGAGGCAGTTTCATGGCCTTTCATTAAGCTAATTCCAGGCTCCTCTTGACTAAAATTTCAGCCACTTATGTTGGCTGCAATCAAGGTTAAAATCCTTTTAAATCATCTCGTCCAAAATCTAGTCACTAACTCCTTTAATTTGCTTGTAACAAACTTCATCCTATTTTCATGGGCAAAATAAATAATTAAATAAAACTTCATCTTATTTTCATATAGTATTTCTTAAATGACATTCCATATTCAACAATCTTCATCAACAATGACAATGTCTCAATTTTCTATTTCCTCTATTAATAAAATCCAACATGCTAAAACAACCATTTTACGTAAATCTAAAGGAATTGGAATAGTGATAGACTTCAAGTTTCCAATTACTGTTCTAATCTTTTTATGTATCGAAATCGACAACTTCAAGAGAGTAATCATTTTTAAAATTCCATAATGAATCCTAATTATAAATTTAGTAAGAAACTTACCACCTGAGAATGATTTAAAGATACTCTGATTTTCAACAATCCAATCAAGAAACCCTATTGACAACCAACTATAATCTCTTAATATGTAAGGAAATCGTAGGGAGCTAAGATAAGAATTTCCATTATTTACTTACCTTGACTTTTCTTGCAATACCTTAGGGGAGAAGGTAAAATTTTTTTTTTTTTTTAACATACATTATTGATATGTTAATTGTGATAATCGTTTTAAGTAAATTTAGTATTTTCATAAAAATATATATAGACAAATTTGCACATAGCATAGGTTTAACTGATTATTTGTATGCTACTTAGCATTAAGAAAATATTAGATACTAAATTGGTCTATTAACTCATTAATTTAATTTACATATATATGCATTTCTAGTGAATGTTGATATAAGATATTTTTTGTTTCTATTTTTTGGCTTACCATTTTTGTAAATTCTCTAATTGTTATATTACTAATGTTTAATGTTGTATTGATTCATTAGCTACTTCTTCTTATATTATATTTTATCGTACTCTTTATATATATTTGTTATTTATTTATTGATTATGTATTATTTTATTATTTATGGTTAGAGCTGTATGCTGGGCCCATTCAGCTTGGAGCCGACTTTGAATTACCGGTTCATAGGTCAACAATTAGTTGAACCGAGCTCTGCCCTCAAGGTTATCGGTACGTAAACCAACGGTTCAAGGGTCAGTTCATAAGCCTTTAAACTGTGCCTTTTTATTTTTAATTTTTTTTCCAAATTTAGTTTACTACATTTCCATCAATTACTATTAATAATTTGTCACATACTCATGTATTTTTTCTCCAAAAAAATTCTAATATTTTATGTGAACGTATAATGACATGTGAACGGTTCACTTTTATTTTCAGTTGAAAAATTTTTTCCGTTTCGAAATAATTAATTTGAATTACATAAGTGTGATAGTGTTTATTTTATTTTATTTTATTTTTTATTTTTAAAAAAATTAAAATTTAAACAAACCTGAACCAATGGTCGAATTACCGGTTCAATTAATAGGTTAGCCCATCGGGTCGATAATTTTTTAAGGTTTAACTGCCAAAGCCCTTAGGGCCCAATGGTTTGTCGATTAATTTAGGCCCATCCTCATCCAAGCCAGGTTGGTTTGAAGGCTCATCAGGTTAATTTACGATTCAGAATGGGCCCTTGTATAAGTTTATTTATGGTTGTTACTCTAATGAGGAAAATAATAATGGTAAATAGGGATAAATGTATGAATGAATCAAACCTACTTACAATGACTCAATTTTATTCCAATAATATTAAGTTAAGCTAAAACTTTGAGTAACTTAAGCAATTCATCGAGTCAAACTTAAGTTTCATTACATATGCCTTGAAGTTTGCAAGCCTCATTAAACTTAAGCATAACTTAAATGTAAGTCAAGCTTGGGCATCAATATCAATTTAGTTAAAAGGAAAAAAAAAAAAAGGAGCTTGAATGAGCTCAAATGAGCTTAAGCTGAAGCTTTAGTTTCAACTTAATGTTATGCCATCTTAACATGTTTATCTTATAAAGAGGGAACTTATTGAAAGGTTAACCCCCCCCCCCCCCCAAAAAAAAAAAAAAACACTCTTTATCTATCTATATCCATGATTGTTTTTCCACAATGAGTTTAATTACTATAAAAATAGTCAAGAGTTTATTATGTTAACATTTAATATGTATTCTAGTGCACTCTTAAATGAATCCTTATAATTATCAAGCTAAATAATTGGTAAAAGTGGTGAATCTAGCAATTGAATAAATTATATAAATCGTATGATTAAAGCTTAAAATGGTTAAAGAGGGAAAATAATACGATAATATATCTTTGATATCTCTTGTTAAAACGCATCCATATTATATCATAAACTTATTTTAAAGTCATTGGTAGTTGAGTTTTTTTTTTCTCTTATGCCTTTTTCTTTATTTAAGTAGCTAACTTATTAGTTGGGTGAATATAGAAACCTAACCTATCTTTAGGAAATCTTAACCCCCTCATACTCTTTACCATCCCTCCCTTTTTCACTTTGTTGCTTCTTCCTCTTTAATATTGTGCCATCGTCTTACTCTCGATCATCCATTTATACTTGCATCTCATAATTTTAGTTTAAGGAATCTAACTTTGCATAAAGGAAGAATTGATTATCAATAATAGTAAGACCAATTCATAGTTTACATCAATTTCTAAGAATATGCAAAAGGATTCGAACTTTTGAAAAATTAGCATTTGGAAAGGTAATTGCAGTAGTTAGAAGGTGCAACCATCTTACCTTTCTAACAATTCTTCGTTAGGCTTATGTACGTAGAATTTATGTACCCGTTGGAGAAATTGATGCATTTAGGTATAGTTTATGCAATTTTGATCCCTTAAGCATTCAATTACATTTAGATGATGTTTTAGGGCATTTTAAGTCATGTGTGTAATTTTTACAAGTTTACAAATAATAACTTATGAATTGATAACTTATATATAGGTCAATATCACAGTTTACACCTTAACTTGACTACCTTTTACAATTATACACTTAAAGTTTTAACTTATCTAATTATATACCTAATTGAAGACTTAGTAGTTACGATCTATACCTTAATTAACTTAAATTCATACTATTAGTCTAATCGGCATGATCTGCTAAAGGAATGGTTGCCATGGCCTTAGGGGGTTCATGCAACCCCCATAGGGTTCTAGACGACCACAGATAGTTACTAATAGGTTGTATGACATACAATTTTTTAGTGGATTGTGACCCATGGTTTTGCAGGAGGTAGCTGGCAGCCACCTATAGGAAGTCGAGTAAGCTCCTTAAGGCTATGAGCAGTTATCTTGTTAGCTAATTGTGTTGAATGGACTAACTATATGAATTGAAGTTAATTAAGGTATAAACCATGACAACTAAATCTCTAATTGAATATATAATTAGATAAGTTGAAACTTTAAGTATATAATTATAAAAAGTGATAAAGTTGAGTTATAAATCGTGACATTGACCTAATTATACATTACAGTGGAATTAGATTTGAATTATGAAATTGAGAGAATTAGAAATATATTTAAGAAGATTGTTATTAAACTTTGAGTAGTTTGATAATAAGTGAATGTTTATGTTTTTAAGGTTAGAAATCTAACCTAGGATAACCTATAATATGCTTCAAGGTTAAAAATTCCAATTAGAGTAGAATAAGGCATCCTTATGGACCTAAATGGAAGTAGCTTCATCAAATGGATTATTAGGGGCTAGGTAGTTGTTTGAAGACACAAGGTGGTTAATCGAGCCTTTAAGGTGGTTACTTAGTGGCTAGATAACCAACTTGTTAGGTGGATAATCAAATAGGTGGTTATTTAGAGGGTGGTTAACTAGGTAATTATTTAAGTCGACCAAATAATTTCTTAGATCAGACTAAATTAGTGGAAAGGTGTTTAACAACTTATTTTGACTTTTAGTAAGTTAATTTGAGTTACTTTGAGGTTCTAAAACTAAGGATTCCCCTAGTTATAAATAAGACATTAGTATACTATCTTATACATGATTATAAGATTTGAATTGAAATTTAGGATATTTTATAAGTTGGTGAGCTATATTTGAGTACTTAAGTTACTACGGTATGTTTTTTATGCATATAGGTTTAGTAAAATGAATGTAAATAATATATACTATGAATTATTCTTATTATGGAATAATGTTATTGTATGATGAATATTTGGATATGAATTTGAAAGATGGTGTTAGTTTGTGTAATGGAACTGAAAAGCAATGAGCTTAGTTTTAGAATCATAGAGGGCTAAAATAATTAATAGGTTTTAAGCCCAATATTAATTGGGATTTGCCTCTTTGGGCTAAGTAACGAGGCATAAAGACTTACGTTAGTGATGTTAGGATGACTTAGGATGATTTAACACGATTTGAAAGACTCGTTTACGTGGTTTATGTGAAAGACTTAGAATATCACTAACTTGAGTAATATTAATGACTTAGAATAGGGGTAAGTTGCTTATTTACATGGTTTATTTGATTGTAGAACATTAAGAGACATGTTGAGAATTCCGTTGAAGTTAGGTATAGGATATATGGTTGTTTTGTTATGTATGCTAGGATAGTCAATTTAACCAGACTTCAATTAAACTCAAACTTTAAATAAGTGTGCTACTTGTGCTTGGCTTCAACTACCTACTGGTAAAGTCAAGTGGCGTTGGTAGGTGACTTGATGATCTTTACGTGACGTTGTTTTGAGTGAAGTCTTGCTTTGAGATGACCTAGCTAGATCTATAAGGGTTACTTGGATGTTAAGGAGGACTTAACACTAATACTTATTTATATGTTGTAGGGGTCATGAATCATCCTAAACTTTAGGATGCTAAGACTATGCTGCTTGACTAACATAATAATTAAAGATTAAATCGGTTGGCTATTGTGTTCACTATTGTTACTTGTGTATGCATGTGTATCGTGCTCGTATGTACATGTACATGTGCATGTGCATGTATATAGTATCCCATACTGAGTGTTAACTCACCCTTTAACAATTTATGTTTTTCAGTTGCAAGTTCAGGATATGAGGACCTAATTGACTCCTATGTGGATGAATCAAGTAATGATTATTACTATTATGATGAGGAAAGAGATTTCTATTACTTTGATGATGACAAGGGTTTTGTGTAAAGTAGTTGCTAGGATTCAATTTCTAGAGACTTGGTGTATTTATTCCTTTATCATGTCTTATGGTTGTTATTGAACTACTGGTTGGAATTGCTTGAGTCTCCTATAGATGTATATCTATGTTTGTTATTAGTTCGAGTTGAGAGACTTCATAGATAAGTATTAGTTTTGTATTTATGACTGTTGCCTACTACTTTGTTAGATTTGTGTAAGGAAAGGTTTGAGTTTATGTAATGGCAATCAATGTTATTATACCACTTAATGTATATATATTGTGGAGTTATTTTAAAATGTGCGTTAGAAGATGTTATGAATCTTATGATATATAGACAGGTTATAAAATCCTTAATGCCTTAGCGTGTTCACCTCTAAGGTTGACATTTGGTAAAATTGTGGCTTCCCGTGTTCCAAGGCGTTACACATGTCATTTTATTCACTCATCTAAGATTCTGTAAGCTCTAGGACCCTTGATGCTTTAGCATGTCCACCTCTAAGGTTGACATGTGGCAAAGTTGTGGCTTCCTTGTGTTTTAGGATGTTACACACGTCATTCTATTCATTCCTCTAAGATTGCTTGTAGTGTGAGATGCATACTATGCATGCACACGATTACTATAAGAGATCCCCACATCTATAGGAATAAAGAACAATGGAGTCTTAATGAGATATATATTTTAAAGTATAGTTTAAAGTTTGTTATTGATATAATAAGTTATAACTTACAAGTATTTTGGATAACTATGTAATGAAGTGTTTACACAAATCAAGACTATTATGTTAGGACCTTATATATTCTTGCTTAGTGTTAGAGTATATATTAGAGCCTCGCTCCCTCTATTAAAAGGCATCATATGAAAGGGAAGCCATAGTTCATCATGTGGCAATAGTAACAAAGAAATAGATGTAATATCCTAGAAAAATAAAGGCATGAAATAAAGAAAGGTTAAATAAAAAGTAAATGAATATTATACTTTATCCAATTATTAAGTAAGGGCATTTCGGACAAGTCCATCACTCTATAAAAGGCCTTATAAGAGTGAAACTTTAATTCACACTCTTATTTTTATCTAGGGTTTTCTCCCCTTTAGTAAAAGCCTTAAACTCACCAACAACAGATTTTGCAAACCTTAGAGGTAAGGCTAGATATCCTACAAGATTTTATTGGGTTTTGTTTAAAAACCATAAGTCTAAATGTGAATTTGTTGGTATTGTAAGAAGAAGGCGTTGATGAAATGTGAAAGAGCAAGACTTTCATAAACCTAAGAGGATTTCCATTTGTAAGTGATAAATCAATTATGGATTATAAGCTTTTAATTAAATCTAAGTATATTACATTGATTTTCTAAGGTTGTGTAATAATTTGGAGTATGGAGAAAACAAAAGATCACTATAGGGTTTCACTAAGTGGTAAGATAATATACTTCTTCAATTGAATTCTTTTTGTCTTTTGTAAAATTCATGGATTAAATAGTATTATGGATATGTTTTGATGTGATATTAGTTAATATTGTAGGGATATTAATGTTTTGGAGTGAGGTTGATGTTGGGATTTTAGATCTAAGGGTATGGTGTTAAGTTCTTCGAGAAAAGGAAAAAGAAAATTGGAAGTAGTAAGATCACAATCAAAGATCATGTATATGATCATGAGTGTAATCCTGTCTGAAGTGATGGGGATGAAGTATTTTGGAAGAAAATTACGTTCTTAGGGATTACGACTAAGGTTCATGGTTATGATCTAGGGTGTGGTCATACCATGGCACAAGGTTAGGAAACACAACCAAGTTTAAGCCTGTGATCTTGAAGCGTGAAATTGTTGTTTTGTATTAACTAAGGATCATAGAAGTGATCTCTATCTATCATTTCTTTATAGATATATCATTCTAAGTTAAAGAAGATCAAATTCTGTTGATGGACTCTAGGTACGTGACACTTGTATATTGCTTATGATTACTAGGTTAGATTTTATATTTGTACATATGCTGAAAATAACAAATTGAATATCTGACATAAATTATCTTTACTTACTACTTATGTGTGGCTTTGCTTACGGGCTCAAAGTGTCAAATTTCTAGAAGGGGGCCCCAATGATCCTTGTGATGCATTGTTCCTACTAAAGTCTTACTTTAAAATGATTTAGGATAGATTTAAGTTAAAATAGATGGGGGTGCCAAGTGGTACATTGAATGTAGGATTGTAAAGGGGCTTGAATTGGTATGCTAAACCAAAAGGATGATGAGTTAGTTTATGTTGTAATGGAGGTTATGAGAACCTTCATTATATGATCTGTGATTGGTTAATACAAAAATAAATAAATGGTTATGTGTGATTTACTTGCTTACATTTGATGCATGTGACCATGTATGGTTTGGTCACATGCATGTGTATGTGTGTTATGTATTGTGTTTTAGCTCATCCTTCTTTTTCCTTAGAGTTGTAGGTTATAATGATAATTTCAAAGATTCTGCTAACTATGGTTATCAGGTTGATTATGAGAGCTATGTGGGTTGTGAAGATTGGGGGATGGTTATTATCAAGAAGATCCTTATACAAAGAATTACTATTACAATGACTATTATCTATATTAGCAGAAGAGAATTGATTTTAGTTCAATAATTGTTTTTTGGGATAATGTTTTATTTGCTTTCATGCTAAAATGGGAGATCCTTAGGTGTAGTCGAGTTTGCTATTTACTTTTTATAAGGTACATTTATGGAGACATATGAATAGTTGCAATTGGTGTTTAGCATTCAACGATGTTAATGTATGTTACTTATTTGTGAATCGGAGATTTTAGTTTCAAAATTATAGCCTAGCGTATCAATAGAAGATTAGAGATATGTAACAATTTGTAGCGTTTTGAGACTAAGGTGTTACAAGAGATAACAGACTACCTTATATACTTGTTTGAATCAAGTATATGGGCATCCTTTAGCCTTAATCAATCTTAGTTAGCTTTATCACATCTACAATAAGAGAGTAGATTTCGATCTATAAAGTTAAGAAAGCCATATGATCACTTGATCAACATATCTACAGATAAATTCTTTACCTAATAAACATAAAAATAAGACCAATATATATATTTGATAGATATATCAGTGTTATCTGGACCATGATCAAACCGAACCCAACCATGAAACTGATATAGTCACTTGATACACTTACACGAACAACAAATTAAAGGGATCTAATTAACCCCATTGGTTTGACTCGATCCTTAAAAGAATGACTAAATAGAGCAATTTAGGACACAATAAGTAAAAAAAAAAAAAAAAGGATCTCGTAAAAAGAAAACGAATGGAAACCTAAAGGAAACTATAAAGTTGAATCTAAACCCTTACATGACAAAGGTAAAAAGCTTCCTAGTTTCAACTTTCAAAAAGATAAATAGTCTTATTTCTTATAACTAAGATATGAATTATATATTGCATATTTTTAATAGCCGATGATTGACTCTTGGTAAGCCCTAACTCTTGCATTTTCATGTCAATTTCCGGTTTGGTTCGGGTCCAACAAAGTTGAGACATATGGTTACGTCTTGTTGGAGCCATTGAAGCTTCGTATGCTAAGTTGCTAAACCCGAAGAAGTTTATTCTGATAGCCCAAAAAAAATATGCAGTAGCATTGGAGAGGCTTGCTGTTGGGCCTCAATCGAATTAAGGCCTTCTGGACTCCAAGGCCTCGTTTTCTGAGATTTTATCTGAAAGTGCAAACTACCGCTCAACTGTGAAACTGAAACGGAACCGGGACGAGACGACCCTCGCGGTCGGGACGTGGTCCCATCGCGCACACATGACGATCCATCCAAAGTCCTCAGAATCCAATCCAACGGCTCAAATTCCATCAGAATAAAAACTTAGGGTTTCCTTAGTCCCCACTATAAATATACTCTCTCTTCTCCTTTCTCCGGTGCGGTGCAGTTTCTTCCTGCCCCCAAAAACCAAAAAAATTTCATTTTCGTTCTTCCACTTTCAGCGTCTCTCCGTCGTCTCATCGTCCGATTTCTCTCCGGTAAATCGGCGATACTATCCTCATTCTATCCCCCCCAAAAAAAAACCACAAAAAATTCGTCCTCAAAGTATCATTAGCGGTTCGAAAAATTATCGTTTTAGGGTTTCTGAGTTTCATTTTAGGGTTTTGTTAACCGGAGTTGAAAAAAGAAAAAGAACAAAAAAGGACTAGTTTTAGAGCTAGGGTTTTAGCGTATTTGCATTGAGGAAAAAAATGGCGCAGATTCAGTTGCAGCAGGCAGCGATGGCTGGAGCAAATGGTGCTGCGGTCGCAGGTGCCGGTACCGGTGTCGGTGCCGGAGCGGCGGTGAATCAGTTTCCACCGACGTCTTTGTACGTAGGGGACTTGGATTTGGCCATCACCGATTCTCAGCTTTATGACCTCTTCAACCAGGCTGGCCAAGTTGTTTCTGTAAGGGTTTGTAGGGATTTAGGGTCCCGCCGGTCCCTTGGTTACGGCTATGTGAACTATAGCAACCCTCAGGACGGTTAGTTTTTTTTTTTTTTTTTATAAGGTTATGTTTCCGTTGTTATTTTCTTTGTACTACCCATTATGGATTATCTGTTGAATCGACACCTATTATTCGAGTTACAAATTATTTATATCGTTCTTGCATTGAGTCCGTGCCAATAGTATCAAGTAATTAAGTTGAATAGTTGTTGCAAGTATTCTATCATATTTGGGCTAGTAGTGTCAAGTCGTGTCTGTGCAGATATTTACTACTAGGGTTTGAAATGTAGTGATGAAGAATTGATATGGAGAAAAGGAGTGGCCGTAATAATTTGGTATAGGCAATGTCTTTATTATGGATATACGAAACATAACCTATTTGTTAATCTACGTGAACTATTAGTTGGGAACTAATTGCAATATCTGAAAAGTGCTTTTGCTTCCCTAGTATGGTTTCACTGACATGGGCTACTGTTTCTCTATAGTTGATTGAAGTTTGTAATATACAACCCGGCAACATGTTGGTTTTAATTTTTAACGGGGCAAGATTGCATTGTGAATGACCATGGTTTCACTGACATGGGCGTACTGTGCCTCCATAGTTGATTGAAGTTTGTAATATGCGGCCTTGGGAACATGTTGGTTTAATTTTTGATGGTGCAATATTGCTTTGAAAATGACTAATGGTAATATCTTAAAGAGTCAGGTTTATGCATTTTCTATAGCTCTGAATAATCTTCTTCCAGCACACTGCTTCCATATAAACTGCTTAGTTGCTGCTAGTATCTTAAATATCTGATGATTTTGCCCATTTTTAGGCTGGATTTTTATTAATCTGTAGTTGGGACACTATCTATGTTTATCTTTGTTGATATTATCATTCTTATGAGGTTATCCAGCGGCTAGGGCAATGGAGTTGCTCAACTTTACCCCACTGAACAACAAGCCTATCAGGATCATGTATTCCCACAGGGATCCTAGCATCCGAAGGAGTGGCAGTGGCAATATATTTATTAAGGTATTATTTGCCAGCCTAGGGTTTCATTTCAACAAGTTGTTTACTTTTTGTTTGAAATGTTGGCAAGGTTGGAAGGTTGGTTGTACTATGTCTTATGTTTTCTGGTATATATCTTTTTAGTAAAAGCCTTTGCAATCGCATTGGAAACAATGCAGTAGGATACAGTGGCATTTTTACTTATGGTGCTTGAATATGATGCAGGATGCATTTTCTATTCTCTTGTTGATCTCTGCAGTATTCTCTTTTTGCTTCTATTTGCAATGTCTAATTAATGTTTTATCTCTTTTTCTGTGGGTATGTGATGTAGAACCTGGAGAAGACTATTGACAACAAGGCGTTGCATGACACTTTTTCTTCATTTGGAAACATCTTGTCCTGCAAAATAGCTACTGATGCTCAAGGGCAGTCAAAGGGCTATGGTTTTGTGCAGTTTGACAATGAAGAGTCTGCGCAAAAAGCAATTGACAAGTTGAATGGGATGCTCATTAATGACAAACAAGTTTATGTTGGTCAATTTCTTCGAAAGCAGGAAAGAGAAAGTGCTCAAACCAGGGCGAAGTTTACCAATGTGTATGTGAAAAATTTATCCGAATTGACCACTGATGAGGACCTAAAGAAAATATTTTGTGAATATGGCACCGTAACAAGTGCTGTTGTAATGAGAGATGGAGATGGAAAGTCAAAGTGTTTTGGATTTGTCAACTTTGAAGATGCAGATGATGCTGCCAAAGCTGTTGAGGTATTGAATGGTAAGAAGTTTGATGACAAGGAGTGGTATGTTGGCAAAGCTCAAAAGAAGTCTGAAAGAGAGCTTGAGCTGAAGGAACGCTTTGAGCAGAATATGAAGGAAGCTGTTGATAAGTATCAGGGTGTAAATCTGTATGTGAAGAATTTGGATGATAGCATTGATGATGAAAAGCTCAAGGAACTGTTTTCAGAGTTTGGTACAATTACCTCTTGTAAGGTGCATGAAGTGTGGCTTTATGTCTGGTAGTTGCCTTGTGTTTGCAATTTACATCCTTTATGATGTGCAGACATCTTTATACTTTGATTAACAGGTTATGCGTGACCCCAATGGAATCAGTAAAGGTTCTGGATTTGTTGCATTCTCATCCCCTGATGAAGCATCTCGAGCTGTGAGTTATAGTGCATTTTCTTCGTGTTTTTCTTCTTTCTTCAGCTTTGATGCTTCTAAAATTTCTTTGTTTGGTGGCAGCTTGCTGGGATGTCTAATAAGATGGTTGTCAGTAAGCCCTTGTATGTTGCAATTGCACAAAGGAAGGAAGAAAGGAGGGCAAGATTACAGGTATAGGCATCTCCCTGAGAATATGTAGGAAGATATAGACACTATTTATTTGGCTTCTGTATTGCTTTGGAGTCATTTTGCTGGTTTTGTGTCATTCTAGTATTTTCGAACCAGATTCTCCTTTGTATTCTCCTATTCTTGTGTCTTGTTTGCCTTTTTTTTTTGGGGGGGGGGCAATCTTTTTGCCCTTGTTGGATTTTGCACAGCATCAACTTACTCTATCACACTAGGGTAAAAAAGCTTGTATATTTTTGTGTGAATTAAATTTTAAAATAATTATTGTTCTTGGAGAGGGAATCTGAGTGCCTTGTGGTGATATTTTTTTTGGGGTATGTTACTACTGTTTAGTTCATATATTTGAGTAATTTTTGTTGCGAGTTTGCACTTGTTTTTAATTGCGTGCTGTACTATTGTGTTTTTCTCTTTTGTAGTCTTAATGATAAGGAACGAAATGAAGAGAGATGAGTTGTTGTCCTTTCACCCTGGTTTTATTTGCAGTCCTTGTGGCTGATTTACCTTCCAGAAATAACTGCATTTGCTTTTGGAAATCAACGCTGTGAACATATATTTTTGTAACTTTAATTAGTCAGAGATTCTTTTGCTCAGTCTGCATTTTCTGTCCAATAGCATGTAGTCTGCCATAATAATGCTCTTGTGGTTGTCAGGCACAGTTTTCACAGATGAGGCCTGTTGCAATGGCACCTTCTGTTGCTCCTCGGATGCCCTTGTACCCTGGTGCACCTGGTATGGGCCAGCAATTTCTTTATGGGCAAGGTCCTCCAGCTATGATCCCTCCTCAAGTAAGTGATAAACATTTGAAAACTGCTATTGTGAAATTGTTGCATTTCACAATCAGTTGAAGGCCATTTTCTTGTCCATCTTTTTGCTTTTGGAAATTTGTGGGAGCTTTTATTTGGCTGTTTTAGTCTGGTGCTGTCAGCATGTCTTTTGGTTCTTGGGTAGGTCTGTAGTTTATTATTGATGCAGTTCTGAGTCTTTAGTTATTGTTGATGCACTTCTGATGGGTAGATTCTTTTGCTTGTAAGTAGGGGCTTGACATGAATGTAATTTTGATTGTTTTTTACCCTTCAAACAGGCTGGATTTGGTTATCAGCAACAACTTTTTCCAGGTATAAGGCCTGGAGGGGCTCCAATGCCCAACTTCATTGTTCCATTGGCTCAGCAAGGTCAGCAAGGACAACGACCTTCAGGTCGTCGTGGTGCGGGTCCAGTGCAGCAGGGTCAGCAGCCTGCTCCGCTAATGCAGCATCAGGTGATTTGGCTTTGCATTTGTCCTTTCTGTTCATTATTGGTTTCCAACTGTCATATAAAGTGAAATCATTACTTGTGTTAGATGCTTCCAAGGGGACGCATGTATCGCTACCCTCCTGGCCGCAATATGCCAGAGGTCCCTATGGCTGGTGTTGGTGTTGGTGGAGGAATGCTTTCTGTTCCATATGACATGGGTGGTATGGTGTTACGAGATGCTTCTGTGGGCCAGCCAATGCCTATGCAGGCTCTTGCTACTGCTCTTGCAAATGCATCACCAGAGCAGCAGAGAACCGTATGCACCTTGCTTTCTAGTTTTTATGGACTGTATTTAGATCACTATTTTTTAACCCATTATTTATATTGTGTTGGTTGCCTCAGATGTTGGGTGAGAGCTTGTACCCATTGGTTGATCAGCTGGAGCATGATAATGCTGCTAAGGTGACTGGCATGCTTCTGGAAATGGATCAGACTGAGGTTTTGCATCTGCTTGAGTCACCAGAGGCTTTGAAGGCAAAAGTTGAGGAAGCCATGGATGTTCTCCGGAAAGTTGCTCAGCAGGCTAACAATGCATCTGACCAATTGGCATCCCTCTCTCTGGAGTAGAGTTATAAGTGATGGATCCTGTGTGTGTGAGTGACGTCTTTTTGGGCTATGTTTGAGTTATGATGGTAACTGACTGGATGGAGTATTTATTCACTCTTTGGATACGAGGTCCTTAGACTGGAATTCTTTTATTTGTTTCAACTTTTTAGTCATGCTTTGCTTCAGAACATGGGGTCTAGGTTTTGGGATTGCTCCTCCGTCTTGCTATTCTCATACTTTTTAACATTAGAACTCTTTTTAAGTTTTGAATTTGGTTTAGTTGTGACTATCCATCTAAATCTGTCAGGTGCATGCGTGTCTACAAATTGGGTGTTTTTCTTTTGAATTATTACCTCTATCGGGCTGTGGACTCGTTCAAGCATGTAGGATGCAAATGTCTTGCCTATGTTACAGGAAAAGATTATCCGTCTGATTTATGCCTCGATTGTAGTGGGTTGAGCTGTCTGCTTCATATTTCAATCAGAGAAGAGCTCTGTCGCAAGCGAGGCATCCTGCAGGCAGTTATTTTATTTTCAAAATTTGGTGATTTCTTGCAACGACTAAGTTCTCACGGATGTGATAATTCTCAATAAATTGTTGCTGGGACAGCCCATTGATCTCTGCTCAACTGTACCTGTACCGTACCAGCCAATCGGATAGTTTGTTGTTACGGTCCCGCGTCTAGCATATCAGGTAAGCTAGCTAAGCTACAGGACCCTTCTGCTTACGGTATGCATCTAAAGTTACCTTTGACGCAACAAGAGACCAATCCTGTCTCTAGCATTTATGTTTCGAACGAAATGCCCCTAGATTCTACTTGCCGGTAATTCATCCAAGTCAAATATGCAGGAGGGAACACCAATGTCATGTCATATATTCTGTTGTGGCCTTCTATATCAATATCTTCCAGTCTCCCCCATAACTTTAGTAAGCAGGAGTGAGGACTAAGCTGACCTTTGAAAATGAGAGTTGGCCGGTATCATCACTCGTAGTCCCATCCTGGTTTTGTGTTGTGCACGCCATGGCTAGGCTGTTGTCACGGCACAACCAGGTCCCATCTGATATGTTGCGTCAGCTGTACTCCCAGTATCTCTAAGACCCACGTTATAGAATTTGCGTCTCTTACACCACTTTGTTTAGGATCCATTCTGAATTTACTGTTTCGTATAACTGAAGTAAAAGGTGATTCGTAGACGAGGAAAGAGAGTACGCAGCGCAAATTTGAAATGGAAGTTCCAAGTCAAATAAGGTTGAAATCCCACTGTAGAAGATTGCAAAAAAGTCCATTTGCATAGCTACACATATATTTGTTCTGTTAATCACTTGGTGGAACATTGAAAAACCAAACACTTAGCTTGGCTGTTAAAACTGGACAAAATAAGATCTGAATAGGAGGAGTAAACGATAGTATAGTTGATTGTGCTATATTTGGTTTTATATGGTTCTAAACACGGATTTTGTGATATTTTTCATTTGATATATAAACTATCGATTTTTTTAGGTCCCATTAAAAAAAATATATAAATAAATGATGGAATAGAGGACGGGATCGATCTCACTAAAATAAATGACGAAACCCTAAAAAGTAGAATATCCTTTAAAATACTAATATTTATATTCTTTATATTGTTTGATGTTTATTTAATTATATTTATACCATCAATACTTGTATTTTTATATAATAAGATTAATTTTTGTATTATATTGTAGATATGATAAATTTTGAGCATTTTATCTAGTTTGTCTAACCATGTTTTATCAGTAACCAAGTTAAAATTGTAAAACGAATATTTGGTTCAATACAGTCCTATAAATTTTACCGAACCAACCGGTGCCACAATATTGCACAAGGCAACTTGGGCTTGCTCAAAAAATTGGGATTAACAGCTGGTTCCGTTTGCCTTGGGCAACCGGTTGCCTCGTAGGCTACTCAATCGGCTCCTCTTTACGTGGACTTCGTCTTCACCCTTTGTTATTTCTTCATCGATGGACTATTGGTCTGATTGGAATACTGTGCAAACTTAAGACGCATGTTTCAACAAAAAGCATTGAAAGAGTCAATTGAGTTAATCGGCTTTTCTAAGATAAATTATATTTCCAATTACTGATCTGAGTTAGTAAGTTGGGTCGTTTATATGTAAGGGTTTATATGGGCTTTGTGGATATGTCAGTCTTCATTGATTCCCCTTTTACATGAATGGGACATAGACCCAAAAAGTATAAAATATTAGGCTTAGATCCATTACCCCTGATCACCAAAGCAAACACAAAAGGCTATAAGCGAGAGAGTCGGAGAGATGGTATAGTATTGAACTCAATCTTGATCTTTAGTTGGAATTTGATTTGAAATTTCAAAAATTGAATTCTCAATGTAAGTTTAAAATTTTTAATTCCATCATGACTTGGAGTGAACATCAATATATTCAAGCTTATTTCTAATAAGCTCGTTTATTTTTTAAACAATATTTTTATCAAATAAATTAATTTTGATGCATAAACTTGACTCAAACTTAGCTATCATTAAAACTTAACTCGAGATTAATTTGGTTCTCAAACTAGTCAAATAAAATATTATCAAGCTTGATCTAACTATATAAATTATTTTAAGTAGCTTGAGTTGGAGTTTGACTTGTTTGTTGTCAATTTGATCTCCAATAGATATGAAGTTAAAGTTGAGTTGCTTATGAGCTCATTTGTGCCCCACATAAATCAAGGGGACAATTTTTGTTAACATGTTGTACTTTGTGTTCGGGGTCTATATAGGTTTGTGTTTAAAGAACCTCAGCTGTAGTATCATTTGTTTATCAATCTTGTTTTGAAATGAATGAAATTCAAGATCAATCCAATAGTGATCCTTTATATCTTAGTGGCTTCGATCATCCTGGTATGTCTATCAGAAATATACTTTTTGATGGAGTGAATTATCATGTTTGGAGTAGATCTACAAGAATGGGACTTGGTGATAAGCTTAAGCTAGGCTTTATTGATGGTATTATTTTTAAACTTGATGAAAATTCAGTAGATCATGTTCGTTGGATCATATTGGATTATATGGTCTGATGTTGGGTATTGGACTCTATGGTTAATGATTTGTAACATAGATTTTTTCACACTTAATCTGCATTCGAGTTATGGAATGAAATCAAAGAAAGATAGGGTGAGTTTAACAGTCCATTAGTGTTTCAGATTTAACACAAAATTGGAACATTTAAGCAAAATAATATATCAATAAGTACCTATTACAGTCAAATGAAAAAGCTATGGGATGAATTGCAGATGATTAATTCTTATCTAACATGTTGTTGTGAACATGATACTTATTGTGATTGTGGTTTAAAAGATAAGATAGTAGAATTTGAATCACATTCCAAGTTGATGCAGTTTTTACTTAGACTAAATGAGTCATATAAAGGAGTACGTAACCAAACGATTTCAATGGATCCACTTCCATCTATCAATAAAGCTTTCTACTTGTTGTAAGAAGTAGAAAAGCAAAAGGAAATTAGTAATTTGGGGATTCCAAACTCGGATGTATTTACTTGTCTAGCAAAGACTGTTGATAGTTCCAAAGTGATTGATAATTAAAGAAGACATAAGCTACAGAGTCGAGGCTTTTGTAAACATTGTCGGATGGAAGGTCATGTAGTAGGAAATTACTTTTAATTACATGGCTATCATAAATGGTATAAAGGACGCAAGATACTCAAAGGGAAGAATATTAATTCTCAGCCATATGCTATGGCTTACTTTATACCCAATAATACTTTTGATAGTCCTCTTGATGAAATGAGTAGTTTTGATAGGAACTAGTAGAGCTTAGTTGAAAATAGAGTTATAGATAAGGATTTTGTACAGTTAGTAAGTCAAGAATTGTACAAATTGATGAAGGAGCAAGTGGCTAGTGAAACTTCAAATCTTGTTGTGAATCTAGTAGAATTTGCGGGTACATGCTTTTCATTTGTTTCTCTTCGTTCCGATATTTCTAGTGAAAATGAGGATACTTAGGTAGTTGATTCAAGAGCAATTGATTACATTTTACCCTTTGATTCCATATTTTTTAACTTAAACATTTTAACGAATCCCCTTTACATTCGACTACCTAATGGACACACTTCTCATTACGTTTAATCCTTGCTTACATAGATATACTAAACACCTAGATATAGACATCCATTTTCTATTAGACTACGTTTCTTTTGGGTTTCTTAAACTTCATCATATTCTTACTGAACATCAAGTTATAGACCTATTTACCAAAGCTCTTACTGACAAGCAATTTCATTTTCTTCTTTCTAAGTTGTCTCTTAGGATAGATCCAACTTGAGGAGAGGGAGAGGTTTAGTTGTAGGGGGTGGTGGGGGTGGGGGTGGGGTGGTGTGGATAGAGGAGAGGAGTGGGGTGTTTATTAATTGATTGTTGATGTATGGTATTAGTTTATACAGCTAGAAGTAGTTAGCTTGGTTAGTTAGATAACAATTATAGCTACTTGTATTTATATCGATTCTATTAATAGTTGAACAATTTTCTTTTGCATTTTTTCTTACTTCTTGTCCATGGTTTATATTTCCTCTGCTATTATTCATTGCTCGAATAATTGCAAAATTCTTTGTGTTGCTATAAGCCTAAGCTTCCACATATACCTACTATGAAACAATTTATACATTAGCTTCAATTTATTGAACGCTTGTAGAAAATTATAATATAAACTATAAAAATTGCTTATAATGATATCTTTCTATTTTTTTGGATAAATGTATATACAAGTTTGATCAAAGCATAATAGCTTAAGAGGTTTACCATTTGTTCAAATTTTGAATACCGTGCGAATAGCTTAAAAAAATCAATGATATGATTGTTTGATTAGGCTAATGCACATCTCATAACTTATTTAAATAAAACTATTTCATACACTTGATTTGACTTTTATTAATTGTATTATGTGGTTTCACTAATAAAGTTGACACTTAAAAAACACGTCTCAAATTTCTATAGAAAAGTGAACCTGAATTTATGTATGTGTGTGTATATATCAGAAACACTAATAGAGCTAGAGCTTATGAAAGGTAATGATAGGGTAGCTACCTATGATGCAAGAGAGAGAGAGAATGGTTAGAGGAGTGTGGAAGTAAACACTAGAAAAGAGATTAGAGAGAGTGTAAATTTTGAAATTAGACCATATATGTTAAAACTCCTCATCTTAATTGGGTCACAGGTTAAGCCTCGACATATTTACAAGTTCTATTTATTAAAATGAGTACGTAAGCAGGTTTATATGTTGAAGTTGAATATGGGTACATTTATAAACATGTTTAAATGGATTTGAAAGATTTATTATCAAATTTCATTTATATAAACTTGTTTATAGTTGCATTCTATCGTGTCTAGACTTACCGATTGGATGCAGAATCGTAAGCACCATCAGTAATTACCTATATGTGCCATGTATAATAGGCTGATAGCAGGCACTAAGAAGCTTCATCGATGTAGTATGAGAGTTTCACTTGCATCCCAATCCTAAGTACTAAACTTGATAGGCAAGAATTTCAATTAAGCAATTTGTATCGTTGAGTTTGGACGTGGTATCTTTTAATAGTATGTAATTGTTTGTTGTTCATCAAATCTTGTACAATGTGTTTGAATGTTTTACTAGTTTCACATTAACTATGCTCGCCCTATACTTTTAGTAGAGGCTTCTAAAATAATCTTTAGTTACTTTGGAGAATTTTGGGTTAAGTTGTCAATCCAAAAAGTTAGGTTGTGATCCCTTTTCATGGACTTAGGCAAAAGTTGATGGCTTCTTTTAATAATTTATTTCATAAAAATTAAAATCATACATGTTGTATAATTATAACTAGAATTATCATATAAAATATATATACTTACTATTAATAGCCAACATTGACTAATTCATATAAGGTTGTGAATGCGACACTAACCGATATTATGATAAATTAAATTGACTATTCAATCAATCTAAAAAAGATCCTGTAGATTCTCATACATTAACATATTTGTCTTAAATGGAAAGCATCTCCAAAATCACTTCAATCATGTTTTTATAAGTGATATTTTTTCTTCGAATAATATATTTAAAAAATTTTAAAAATAAAAAAGAGGGAGACTATAAATTTTCTTTCTCTATTTTTCTTTTTATTCTCTCTCTCTCTTCTCTTTTCCCTATCCCCTTATATATATATATTAAATCTTTTTCCTCTCCCTCTATCCCCTACCTATTCCCTACCCCTTTCTATTTACTTCTTTGTTGGTTTGCATTCAAGCCCTCTTAAATCCAACTATTTATATTAAATATTATATTAGATTAGGTCTATATGGATACATAGTGGATAGTGTATGGGGCCTTACTTGTATGATACTTTATAGATATAAGTTCCTAATTTTTGAAAATGGAATTCATCTTTGTACCACACTAGAACCACTATGGAACCTATACCACATGGGACATGTAAATCCTTTTTATCTTTCCATAAATTTCAATATCGTAGGTTCTTGTTTTATAGCAAATTCAAGTTATATTGTTTCTTTTCTATGACAAAATATTGTTTTTCAAACCTTACATGGAACCTCAATGTTAAATAATATCCTTTAAAAGAAAAACAATTAAATGGTAAAAGTACAAGTATGCATGGATGAAAGATAAGAAGATACAAATTTTTTACAACGAACAATAAATATTTGCTCTTGAAGTTTAAAATTGTTATATTTAGGTTTTGAGATTTAGAGTTTGTATTGGTTTTGAGCTCTTTTTGTTTAATATCAATATAATATTATTTTCACTTTTTTAGTTTTTCTTGATTTAAAAGAAAACATAAGGTTCTTTTGTATTCATTAATATATACTGTATTGTTTAATAAATTCTAAAATATAGGTATATGGTACCTTAGAGCCTATAATCCATATATTTTAAAGTATAAATTTCAGGATTATTATAGGGTACGGAGATACCATATTCTTATCATATCCTATCTTATAAGAGTAAATTATAAAAAAATCACTATTAGGAATCAACTCGTTTGAGTAAAGTACGAGTGAGTATCCTATATAATAAGGTTATTTGCTCAATCATTGATTAGAAGATGGCTAGTTAATCATTTTTAATAAGTTGACTCTATCATGCCCTAATGCCAATTTATACATTTAGGTAATCTTGTTACAACGATAGTTTTTTTGTATTATACTATTAGAGAAAAGCTTTGTGATTAACATAGTTGTAACAGGAATGTAAAATAACTAAGATAGCTCTAGAGCTATTTGAACTTGACTGAAAAATACTTGATTTAATTTATCTATAACCCAGTGGAAATTGAGTTTGAATTACTCAATAGCTTTGCATTTTTCACTAATAAGACAAGCCTAATAAAATTGAGAGTTAATCATTAATGTATATCGACTTTAATTGAGTTTAATTGATGGTTCTATTTATTTTCATGGCAATAAGCAATGGGCTACAATATATTCTAAACTTCAATGCGGAATTCGGAAAAGAGGATAATTGTTATGAAATTTAAAGAGTTGAAAAAGTTTTATGTTATAAGATAAAGAATTCAGAAGTTGTATTAGGGAATCACGAATGGGGAAGCTGATAAGTTATAACACTCTTAAAAAACATTAAGTCCCTTAGATTTCTTTTTTTTTTTATCCATAAAAGATTAAAATCGCTAGATATATTACTCAATCAAATTCTCATTAGTTGAGTTTGGAAGTTGTAATTTGAAAATTACTAATTGCCGTACTTGTATCTCATTAAAATTTTACTTATTAAATCCACTACTTCTGCTATCTTTAGAAAAACAACATGACAAATGTTCATTAATCTGAGAATATAAGTAGAATTATAATAGTAAATTTAAAAAAATAAAAATTTGATTGGATATATTATTTAATAATTTAAAAGTCCGCTTCTAAAAAACCAATAGAACTCAAATAGTGATTTTGATCCTATCCCACCTAACAAATTATCGGTATAACTAAGTCAATAAAAGCCATTTCGCATCTATCACTCCAAAGGAAGATGCTTCATCAGCTAAATAAAATAATCACTAGTCCTTTCCCTTTTTTTCTTTGTCTAAATTAAAATTAGCCTATAAAATACCCACGATGAGTATGTAAAAAATAAATAAATATACAGATTTAAAAGGAATAAAAATAAAATATGAAAAGTTCCTTGTAATGAAAAAAAAAAAAAAGAACAAAACAATCTATTTCTATATTGAGCAAATATAATACAATATAACCGGTTAGAAAGTAAAAATTAACTAATCTTCCTTTAGAGTGAATAGATTAATTTGGTAATCTTTAGTCTTTTTTTTTTTTTTTTTTACTTCTTTAGGATCGAATCGTTTCGTGTAAATTAGGGTTATTGTAAAATTAACCTGTGCTTGCATTTGGTTGAATTTGGAATAAACCATGTGTTTGAGTTCTGATTATAAAATGTAAGAATTTTTTTCCCTCATATATGTACTAAAGGATATATTATTTTTTTCTACCTTTAATGTAATTATTCATAAGTGTTTAAATTTTTCATGCAAACATGCACATAATGCATGCGTACCGTGAAAACAAAAACTTTGGATATTTTGGCATATAATATTTAAATTAGTACTAATTTCACCAATAAAATGTAAATAAGTCAATAAAGAAAGTTATATTGAGGAAGTCTTGTTACTCCTTAGAAAGAATTTTAAAAGAATATTTTATCCAATTATGGGACTTATTTAAGATGTCTATATATTTTTTAAATTTATTATGAAACTCATCACACTCCTATATTTAAGATGAAATTTCTTAACCCAATTCACCAAATATTATACATATATGCATGAAAACAAATATACGTATTACTATATACTAAAGAATTAGAGTCCAATAATCTCCTACTTTTTAAATAATAATTGATATATATATGAAATGTTAATCATTTCAATAGGGCATGAGTAATATTGTAGCAAGTGTGTACTTCACTCTTATATTTTATTTAGAATTTAGATTCTCTCAATTTTTCATATCTCAATTTGTAAATTAATAGCTAATATTGTTAAGAAATTTAAAATATGCTATGATGTGATTTTTTTATTTTACAATCTCAATTGTTAATTATATTTAATAATATTTTAAAGAGATAAGTTAAGAAAAATATAGAGAAAACAAATTAAGAGGATATTTTTACTTAGTCTTCGTGACGTGTAAAATGACGTGTGGTTATTGCTTAGGGCCTCAAGTTTGATTTTTGTTTAGATGTCACAAACTCACAATTATAATAACTGATGGCGTAGCCTGGCACTAGAAAATATAGGGTCGGCGCTCTAATTTCTATATCACAATGAGCCCTGGCAGCACTAAGAAAATTAGTCAGCGTATGTTAAATTTGAATTGGTCTTACTCCACTTCGGATTCCACGCTGTCCACAAAAAAAAAAAAAAAAAAAAATTTATTAAGCACGGTATATCATGTGAAGCAGGCAACAACATGTGAAATGTTAATAGTCACTAATGATATTAGGTAAATTCTTTAGTCTCAATTTATTAATTATCCGTACTATAATCATATAAGTTTAACATGACATATCACTCTTAAAATAAAATATTTCTCTAATCTAACCAATTTAATTTATTAGATTTAGTTGGTTTAGTTGATTTTTGGTTTATTTTAAATTGGTCGGTTTTTCTTTTATATTTTAATTTCTCTAATGTCTATCTAAATAAATAACTAATAGAAACCATCTTATGTATGGTTAAGGACATTAATCTATCAACTTTTTCATATTATTTTACAACAATAAAGTAGTTTCCTCTATAATATATATGTATATATATATATATATATTTCAAAGTTAGGTGGTGATGGGAAGTAATGGGGCTCTCTTGCTCCTTGTCAATAGTGTATACTGATCCAATAATACAACTTGACTAAGGTCGTTTCCCATTAAATTTACGGCAATAAAGCTGTTCGCTCCTCAAGCCCCCAACAATCTTTCAAAAGCTCTAATTTTTGTAATATGGCGATAAGGTTGACCATTCTTCTTTCGCTAAAGATAGTAATGCTTTTTGACCTATTTCTCCTCCTCCGATGGCTTCATATTATTTTTCATATGTTCGTTATGTTAACAAGTTATTTTTTGATATGTGTAAGCCACTTTAATTTACTTCGTAAAATATTAGGATATTATTACAAATCCATGGCACAGATCCACAGGATGGTCGTACACAGATATTAGCGGTTGTTATTATTGTTAGTCAATTTGTTGGTAAGCTTAGGTATATATCTTGTATAATTTTTGTAGATTTGGTAACAAACAATAAAATTTGTACTTATCCTATTTCAATCAAATTTTGTAAATTTATTGTCATAATTCATAATACTTCTTACTTCTTTGAGCATACTCATAATTATCCTTAAATTGTGTACTTCTTGTAGAAAACTTTATACATTCTACATATGTTTGAAGATTTTACAAATCTTCTTCATATTTCATATTACAGGTATAATTTGTTTGCTCATTGTGTTTGTTTCCTTCCTCAACTCAACAGTATCCCAAAATTTTCACAAAATTTGTAAATTGTCTAATATTTCATCATTAATGTATTATTTTAAAGTTTATTCATAATTGTAATTACTCTTGTAATTTATAATTTTTGTTTATAGTAGTGATATTTCTCTATGAGTTTTGGTATTAAAATATACATTATTGGTTCAACAGAGAATTGAGTAGTTTTTTATGATTCTTTGATGAATTCACAATTTGAATTGAGTGGTTTTTTTTTTTTATGATTCTTTGATAAATTCATAATTTTTCTAACTTCCCATAATTTTATAAATTCCACAACTGGGGTATGTGTGTGCGCATACACACACATATTGTGTATGGTCTCTCTCTTAACCAAACTTATTATTCGACTTGTAAGTTTAGCATCTCTTGATAGATGCACCTATAAATAATGGTTTAACACCATTCATCCAACTCCTCCATCCCACTATATGCTCACACATGGTGACTGATGAGGTGGGTCATTCTAATCCTTGTGTATGAGGCATAAACTTGTATGAATGGTGTCATGAATCTTAGAATGCCACCTTACTAGAATAAATAAAACTAAAGTTATCATTTTGTCAATCACACTCCACTCCCATGTATCATGTAAAAAAAGAGCATCTAAGAATAAGAGGTTTAGGGTTTTGAATACAAACATAAGGTCCCATCTTAGGCCACCTTTCGTGCCCTTTTCTTAAGCAATTCAAGCCTTCCTTCATTAGCACCAAACTATCCCATCAACATTTCTGCCCTTTGTGGCTAACTTTCATTTAATGTTCCCTTTTGGGTACAGAGAGTCAAATGGCTTGTCTATATATCATTTCTTATTGACTAGGGTTTCTTACCTTGCTAGCTAACAGTAAAATTTCTTTAATTATTTTAGAAGTATTAGCATGCTCTTTTTTCATCCTCATTAAATCATGACGTTTGAGGTTGTGAATCATTCAATCTAACGGATGAGTAATCATGTGCCTCTCCTTAATTTACCATTGAAATTATATGGCTATGGGATTGGTGTAGGGGGTGTTGTACCAAAAATCATAAGAAGCAAAGAATCTTAGTTTGCAACTTGAGTTTATATTTTTGTTTATACTAAAATCTTTATTTATCAACAAAATAATTTCTTTTATGAACGGCAAACCTAATTGAAGAAGATTTATGCACAATTTGAATTATAAGTGGATATTTCTTGGAAATTTGAGTATTACTTTTTAGATACCCGTGAAATTCAAGTAAGGATGTAATATTCGAGTTTTTCTAGAGGTAAGGTTTGATCACCTTTATAAAAATCAGGAGATATAATTTTTGGCCTTAAAAATTTGTCAAATTTTTAATAAGACTATAATAAACAATAGAACCCTAAATATAAATGGAACCTTAATAATTGCAATCCTAAAAATAATTAAAAGACATCATATTCAATTATTCAATTTCAATTTGTACATATTGAGATTCAATTTTTAGTAAAGTAAGAAAACTATTGGCCCTTTATTCTTTAAGTTAATGCCACCTATGCCCTTCCCATAAGTTTATCTATAAAATTCTTTTTTTTTTTTATCCATCTTTGATGGCCATTGACACCATTACTTCCTCACTACTTGTCGTTTTATCATACCACCCTTCATAATTATCACGGGCAGCTAAGATACTAAGAAACGATGTGTATGAAATCTAAACATTTTAAACATTTGATTTCATTATACTTTTTCTATGCTACCTCTTATCCAACTATTGAGCATGAGATGTACTAAGAATTTTCTATCTGTTGCTATTCCTCACTCATAAGCCTACATATTTCCCTTACCATGATCTCGATTTCACCCCTCTTATCGTCTTTGTATATGTCATCATCTATAAGTCTATTAGGAGACTACTGCCTAAACACGACAATTAGAGGCCCTTGACTTTGTTGACACTATCTCTCCACCTTACTAGTTAGTTGTATCACATGGTAAAGGGTTTGATAGGGTTGTAGCTTTAGCTAAAACCCTATAGATTTCATATTTCAAGCCTATAATGACCTTACGGTAGTTTATTCTTAGGCCCATTAACCTAACACCGTTAATATCTCAAAATCTTTTACATAATCATCTATAAACATGCCTTTCTGTTATAATGTTCCAATTGTAAGAACATCTCTTGATAGTAATGGTGATACACAAATCTCTCATATAATAATATTTTCATTTTTTTTAAAGTAGCTACTTTACTTTCTCCTTCTTTCATTTGCCAAGGTTAACCTCAAAAAGAGGCTGTCCCAACTTAAATGGGATGTGATAGCTTCTTTGTTGTCTAACATTCTTACCAATACATTATCCTTATTCTATTTTGAATTGTAATCTATAATGAAAAATATAGCCCCATGAGAAAAAGCTCCTATCATAATGAATCCCACAATGTATTGGTGATGAGTATATAAGGCAGCTTGATTAGTAAAATCTTTACGTTCTCCTTCTTTTACCTATCAGGGTTTTACATTTTATCACCACAAAGCTTAATCAAATTAAATGCCATTAATCTCATCCTAGTACACTTGTTGTACTCATTACATTTAAACACATTTTTTTAGACCTTATGCTCCCATGAAGATAGTCTTTCAGCAAATTACTTCCATTAGTATGTAGATATCTTAATTGTTTTGACTCTCCCATCAAAAGATCCTCCAATTATAAGTTCACCTTTAAGATTATTATCCTTTTCCAATGTTAATTCATCAGTTTGACATTGCATAGAACATTAGAACCATCTCCACTATGTGTTACTACACTTAGTACACCTATAGCCTCGGCAAAGGCAATTTACATTGTGATAAAATTTTGTATCATTTTAATAAGCATTTGAATTTGTTACTCCATAGATAGTTTGTATAATACTCCTTAAATACTAAGTGACGGAACTCTAACATTGAGGTACCTTTTGGTGTAATGGCTCAGAGGATATCGGAACTCTTAAGTTAATCGTGTTCAAATTAAGGCAATTTTATGACAAATGACACCTTGGAAAGTAGTTGTACTATGGGACAAAACCATATAACATTCCATGCTAGCAAAAAATACTTCGATGTGAAGAGTTTCAATTGGGTTGTTACGTATGGTATTAGAATAGTTTACCGGTTAAAAGGATGGATTCTCTACGTAGTAGTGGTCTTGAACCTGTGTAATGAAACCGACGAGAATGTTAGTTTTGTAAGTGAGGTGAATTGTAATACTCGGTATAATGGCTTGGAGTACGTCAAAATTTTGAAGTTAAGCATGCTCAAGCTAACCTAATTCCATGATGGGTGATCACTTTGATGGGATGAGTTTTAGTTAGACTGTTACATTTTGGATGCATTAGTTATTCTCTTTAAGCTATTGTAATCGCTTATACCTCTCTCCTGCATATCTCATAATGATAAAAATAAATGTTTACAGGGGACATTCGTCAAACACCTAATGCACTTTGCTACCTTCAACAATCTTAACACATTTAGATTAATCTACCCTGAACAAGAACAACACAACGACAATTCAATACAATACTCTTTACAACTATTAATAAATCAACATTCTACAGTAACAACAACCACAAGCTATATTGATTAGAATTTAAAATCTCAATGTGCAAGGATTGAAGCACTTACCACACTTTAGGGCAAAAAAAAAAAAAAAATAGACAACTCATTAGGAGCTTTAATACCAAATAGTTATGAAGTGAACATGGTTGGCTCATGTTTGGCTTCAAATTCCATGTAGCTTGTATTTTGGGGCTCTCTTAGGCTTAATGATAAAATAGCTAACTTTGTAGGTTTTCATGTATAATTGTATGATAAAATTAAAGGGATATATAGGTGAGTTGCCAATTAGATATTACTTGATAATCAACAAAACGAAGTAAGATTAACTTCTAAAATTGATATTTGCTCACAATCAAAGAAAATAGTGAAGATGATCAATAGGTGCTAGTATAACTTACCATGATCTACTAATTGATGCTCTTCATAATGGAAGTAATTAGATTAATAAGAACAAAAAAGATTAGAGATGATTCTCTTCATCAATGTTATGATACAAGAGTCTTTAAAATCTAATATAAGATAAGCAAATGATTCCCTTTAAATAGTTTAAAGAAATAAGGGCAATATGGTATTTAAATAAAATAAAAATGTAAGTAACTCAATTAGATTTAAGTGTGCCATTTGAGTGCTTATAGAGTGTTGTTTAGATAGCATGGTGGTTCCCTTTGTGTTTAATTCTCTTTCGTATGTCACCTAAATGCCCTAAGGATGCCTATCAAATGAGGCTTATAAATGAACTACTTATTGCCTACTAGTGGATGCTACCTTTTTTTAATTTAGTGTTGGTCCCATTTGGATGCCCCCCATTTGCCATTTACATGGCCCTCCCTAATCCTCTTTATGATCCGATGACTTCTTGTTACCGTTTGGATGCCTTGACGGTTTATTTTTATGCATAAAAGGTAGGTAGGCTTAGGTTGATCTTAATTGGCCTTGATCACTTATTAATACATGGGTTAACACTTAGAGATTAGAATATGATTCACATCATGACTGACCCATGATCTACCTATTTATATTGGTTACTATCTTAGTTGCATGAGCAACTAACACATATTAGTAGTTAGTTTAGCATTGTAGGTTCATTTTATAAACCTACAAGCATACATAACACATAATAAAAGACCCCACATATATGGAATTAATTAAACGAACTTCAACAAATCCAATTGTAAACCTTTAAAAATATAGAATCGATTTAAAACCCTAAAAATACTTGAGAAATAGATACCTAAACTTAAAACTCAAAACATCAACTAAGGTAATCAAATACAAGCCAAGTGGTTAACCAAAGCTACCCTTACCCCATGTAGACCACCGGTAAGCATAAGGTGGTCAACCACCCTATGGCATAGTTGATTGTTTTGGCAATCATTCCCTTAAAATCATCCTTGAAAATTAGGTACTTTATCTATTGTATTTAAACCGAAAAATAGTAAGAAATCCTTTAATGAAACTTTTCCAAAGAACAATTTGTTCATAATTCAACATTTGTAACCAACTTTAGTCTTCCTTAAAATTGATCAAAACTATAAAAAACAAATTGAAGCTTACATAGTCCTAATTACAACTTTCTAAAGTAGGTTTAATACCTATTGAATGATAAAAACCTATCTATTTCTTTATAACTTTAAATTAGGGTTTTAGGATAAAAACTAACTTATGCAAGATGAAAATAAAGTACCTGTCGATCAACAACACTTAGTGCACTACACTACATACCTGGATCCACATAATCATACATGTTACTTGCACTCTTATAAGGGACCCTTTTGCCTTCTTAGATAGCAAATTCCACACAAAACATGAATTATACCTCGAAAATAGCAAAGTTGAAGGAACATAGTTGTTTGCTTACCTTGAATTTTCAAGAACTTGTAAGGAGAAAGCATAGGACGGAAAGGGGACTAGTGATTGTAAGGAGAGAGCAAGATTTCTAAACTTTATTTGGGGAAAATACAACTAACCTCCTTAGTTTGATTGCAATATGGATATATTTCTTGAACTTTCAAATATTGAAAATAATTCTATCTTAGTGTACCTCCTTGAACTTATAAATGGGTACTTTACCACCTCATAAATTTGACCTTCAATGCTTTTTTTTTTTCCAATTGAAATGGTAAAGGTCCTCTTTATTGAAGTTCATAGGACTTATTTGCAAGATTTAAAAGTTTAGCATTATATTTGGATCGAAATTACAAATTTGAGTTGTTGTTTTTGTTGTTGGGGTGGTGTGGTTTGGTTTTGAGGGGAGTAGGTGTGGGAATATTTATAATTTCTCCTTTTCTTTTTTCTATGTTTCTACTGGAAATAAACTCTCCATTAGCTTCCTTTAAGTTGGAAATAAGTGGTAAATTACTTGTTATCCCTTTATTTTAAAGAAACATTTTTAGATTATTTTATATAACATAAAAAGAAATATGACCAAATATATGATAAATTAACATTTATAATTGTACATTCATAGATATTTAAAACAATATAAGTTTTATTATATCCATATGACATGTAGGAAATTTATATCAATAAGAAAAAAACTTTTCGTTTAACTCTACATCTTATACAATATTTAATCTACATATCTATATATAATACCCAATATTCTAATGTTAAGACATATGGATTTGTGTAGTCATAAAATTAGTGAAGAGCGTAATTGTATATTTTGTCTCTGCAAAGTTAAAGTTGTATTATAATGATATTATGTTTAAATAAGTTTTTTAATTATATCACATTTAGAATAAAATAGTTTCAGTTTTCTTATTTTGAGCACAATTGCGAGGGACCTAATGGCTAACCTTTTGGTAACTATACATCTATTTTATTAAAGTGCAAGACACTTTTGATGTCATATATCCTTAAAGGAGTGTAATAGTTAAATAAGTTAATAAAAATATAAGAGAAATTACAGCAAGTGCTAGTGTGATCGAGGGAAACTACTCTAAAGTGTTCATAACGTTATTCTCAATAACTTCCTTTTTGATTAGAACTGCCACATAATTTACTTCATCTATTTTTGACTATTAGATATGTACTCGGAAAAGAAAAATTATTAGATATTCAATTTAACTATAAGCTTAATTACATTCCAAAATGAGATACTTACAAAGGATTGTATTGTCCACTAGAGTATAACAAATAATATCAGACCTATATGTACTTGGCATTAAAAAGTAGCAACATAAGTGCAACACATAATTATGAGAGAAATATATATCAAGTCCATACAATTTCATAATGGCATGTTTAGTGAATTTTATAAGAATGACTATTTATTTCTTATAAATTTATTTTTATATTTGATTGGTGGAATAGATATTCCATAAAATTGCTATTATTGTGAGGAATTATGTTTTTCTTTATAAGGACCAAAAGAGTAGCTATTTTTCCGTTTATTATAAAATATTTTCGTCAATAAAACTATAAATAATATTTATAACTTTTTTATTACATTTCTTAAGAATTGCAATTATAAATATTTTATTCTAATCTACAAATCAAGCTTGTCATAATAAAGTCAGTAACATAACGTAGATCCAAATTATGCATAAGTAAATGTAATTACCAAATGTAACTATGTACCCTCATATAATATAAGGTTTGATTATTTTATATCGATGTATATAATTAACCATACGTGTTATGTATCATATATATCTAACTAAATTTTCATGTAATCTTAATGTAATCTTAATTTCATATATAAAGTAAACCGCATATATAAGAAGATTTAGATGAAAATATATATAAACAATCTATTAGTGCTTGCTAGTTGGTTTTAACAAAAAATTTGTTTTGATTTAGCTTTGTTTTGGTCTCAAAATTTTTTGAACCGAAAATTTCGATTTATTTTGAAAAATCATAGAAACTCAACAAAATTGTTTCATCTCAAGATGATCCCAATGTTTTATGATTTATCATACTCAAAGGCACATCTTTAATGTGTACGATAGATTTGGAATGGGTTGAATGATTGTGATATACTTTTAGAATATGCTGAAGATCTTTTTTTAAGAAGACTTAACAATAGGCATCTAACATTATCTAGGGTTTGGGTTGTCAATTTCCCACCATTCTCAAAAGCGTGGAAAATTAATTAACGTTAATTATTATTAATAATATTGTATTATTCGAATTGGGTGGATTGCATTGTCATTGCCTTTGTGATATATATATTCTTAATATATTCAATGCTTGCATTTACGCAATTGGTTGTGTAAGCAACCCCATATGGACGTACCAGGGGGTCTGTTTTCGTGGCCTCATATTTAAAACACACGTCAAGGGATAAATTAATCGAAGAGGGCAGAGCAGCCGCTTTTGAAATAGGACCATATGATAATTACTTACACATTGGGAAGAATAAAAGGGCCAAAGCAACAAATCGGAGAGAGATATTATTTATGGTGATTGAATGGTAGTCGGTAGCTAAGGGAAGTTGGGTAGAACCCTCGTGTACAAATACTGTACCCAACTTTGTTTGGGTCAAAAGTCTTTTATGTATCCACTCTTTCCTTGAAGTAATGGGAATCCAATTTTTAATTTTTAGCCATTTCTCATTATTGCCAAGACATTTCTATTTTTTTTTTTTTGTAATAAGATACTATCCGACAATTCACAATGCATGTATTGAAATTAAATAGTTGGTGTTCCAGTCATCTTTAATATCAATTATAAAACCAAATTAATAAAACCACTTAACATTATAAAACTATTTAAAGATCACTTACTCATTTCAAGACGAATGCATTTGTGGTAATAACTCATTATGCATCCATATCACTAAATTTACATTTCATATCTACTTTATTTTTGTTTAAAATGTCGAATTTAAAAAATTATCTAGTTATATCAAATTTGTTTTTCTTCTAAATCTAATGTTTAAACAAACTACTTCTTTTGCATCTTATCATTATTTAAATACTAAAGAGATCATTTAAGAATTGGGAAAAAAAGTTTAATTTTACAATGATTTGTTAGGAATTTAACTTGTAAAAAAGTATAAATACTTGCATTTTTAATTTTTAAAGATTTTATTAGCAATTATAAGATTGGAAAATTCATGTCAAAGTATAAAAGAGGATTGAACAAAGAAAGAATAAAACAAATAGTTTCAATAGTAAAACGGAATCATGTGACATGGGGAACAACTCAAAGTCAAAATTCATACAACCATACCACCGTATTGTTTAGGTGTAGAAGCAAATCTAAAACATCCAACGGTAGGTCCCATAATAATTACACACAACTCATGACTGAAATCTACAGTTTAATTACTTTCCTCGTTTCCTGCCAAGATTTTTTTCTTATTTAGAAAACGGAAAAATCATGCCCTTGTTAAAATAAGCATTGAGAAAGAGAAAGAGAAAGAGAAAGGGAAAAGCATGTGATGGTAAAAAAGAAAAATCATGGAAGGTGCTTGGCGTGAAGAATTTGGAAAAGCAGACACGCCCCCTAGAGAGATAGAGAACAAGAGAGAGAAGTAGGTGCTGTGTGCTGTCTGCTTACGGCGTATTGGTTAGCAGGTCTTCAATATTAGTGAAGTTTTCAAGAAACAACCCCTCTTATTTTTTCATCCTCATAACCCAGAGCACAAACATCTCCCTTTTCCTCTCTTGCCTTTCCTCTGTATTGAAACACTTTCAAAGCTTTCATTTCTAGCCATTTGAAAGATCGGATTGTTTTCTTCATTTTTCATATTAAAGGTATAATCTTTACTCTGATTTTAAGTTATTGATACTTTTTTTTCACGATTAATTAATGAAGAATCAGGAATTCTGTTTGTTTAATGCTATTTTTCTTTTTAGTGTTTGACTAAATAATTTTTAATGGAAAAGGGATATTTGTGGAAGATTAAGGTTTGAAGTTTTGGGTTTTTTTTTTAATTTTTTTAATTTTTTTTTTGTTTTTAACTTTGTATTGATATTGGTTTAAGATGATAGGTGCTTACAGCTGTTTTCAGTTTCTTTTTCCCCTGTGGTTAAGATGTTAGTGAATCATTTCTAATGATATACATGTATCGTATAAACCTGTTGCTCCTTGTTGGTTGTGTAACTGGGTTGCTATATCTTATTATCTGCTCAAAAGTTGGGTTTTCATTGGTTTGATGTTGATCCATTTGAAAGTTTGCATCTTGATCGGCTGAGTTTGTCCCTTTTGTTGATGTTGGAATATTAATATGCATGGATTTTGAATGTATAAATATTTTGCTCCAGAATGACTGTATATTAAGATTTCAACACATGTATGATTGCGTAGAGTGTGTTGCTGGAAACAGGCAATCTGAGTGCTATGCTGAGTCACTTTTGGGACGGCTGATCATTTGTGTTGGCCTATAATTAGATGTTGCTTATCATTTATATGTACACTAGGTCGCTTCTGTTGAATTAGGTGCACCTAGATTTTCACATCTAGTTTGCTTTGATTTGGTTTTGGTTTTGGTTGAATGTCCTTCATGTCTGCAGTTTCGACTTCCACTAGAAAAGAGGTTATGTTGTTTTTTGTAATGAGACTACTTTGTCATTTGAACTGCATTTATATCTCGGTAATGATTTTGCTACTAACTCACGGCTACGAAGGATCAGTGTTGTAGGTGTCTGTCTTGTATTGACTTTTTTCCTTGGGTCAAATTGAAAGGTGTCACGAAAGGTTTTTTTATCAACATGAATCTTTTCAATTTCATGTAATAAGTATTATGATATTATATTCTTAAGTTGAGTTCTTTCTCCAGAAATAATGAAATCATGATATTTACCTGAAAAAAAAAAAAAAAAAAAGAAGAAGAAAATAATGACATTGTGATGACTGTATTATCTGGCAGCTTAAAATTTTTGTTACCTGTGCCATAGCTGCAAAATAAAATACTAGTGTGTGGTAACAAGCTTACATTGTTGTATTGGACTTATTGGTAGAAAAAACAGTTTTTATGAATTATTGCCTAGTTATCATATTATTTAACACCAAGAGAATGGCTCATTTTTGCTGCCAGTATTGCTAATTATGTGATTATAGGCGCAAATAAGTTGAGTTTGTTTCTCAAACACATTTCTTATCTTATGCTTAAACATTTTGTTAAAATTGTAAGTTTAGCATCGTCTAGCTGCATTGTATTCTGTAAACGATGGAAGATGGAATTGTTTTTAACTCTCATATGAAACATGTTTCTTGTTTCTCCTTTAAACTAAGACTAAGCATCTTATTGAAACTTGGGTCCTGTCAATGGATTCCCCTCTGTGGCACTTGATAAGGACCTTAAAAGATATTTTCACTTTCTTCTGCACTGCTTATATGCATTATGGAAAAACAAATGCATAGATAGATTAAAAGTTTCTATATTTGGTGTCTTACTAGGTGCAACCTGTGTACCTATTGACATTTTCCTTCAAAAATTATGAAGCTCGCAATTTTAAGTAATGTTGTTGCCAAAAAATCATTTATTCTAACAGACCTTTTTGTCTTTTCTTTTCAGATCTTTCAAAAACTTCACACCATTGACGCTTATCGTTTGAAATATTTGCATCTACTCAACTTTAGTTCCCTTTGGAAGTAGTTTGACATAAGCCCTAATGCAGGGGCAGAGGGGTGTCATTGGTTCTTTGGCTGGAAGCCTTGAGTTTGAACATGGATCCTCATCTGGTAATGCTGCAGCAGAGCCACATCTTTACTGGAATGGTATGCAGAATCCAGATGACAGTCCGTTGTTGGACTTCACCCCACCAACTAATAACATTATCCTTTTAGATTCCATGGACCTCCCACAGCAGAATTTGACTAGATGGCATCCAGGTGAGCCTAGTTCCACTACCATGCATCAGGAAGGTAGAGGCAGTGAGAGGAGGACAGAGAATATGTGGTCATCTTCTTCCCTTGTTGGATCTGGTTCATTATTGGAAAATCGCGTATATTCACATAGTAATAATGTTATCTCATTAGACAGTATTAGGGTCAACCCATCCTTAGTTCAGAGTTCTAGTACAAATTCAACACCACCCAATCTCAACATTAGTGCAGGTTTTGTAGGTGATGGCAGTGCAAAATCTCCACTTGCAGAATGTCCTAGTCATTTGCTTTCCATTGGTAGTAGCTCTGATTGTTTTGGCATAGCTTCAGCAACTGGTGGAAGTCTAAGGCAGGAGAATGATGGCAGATGGGGTTGTCCAACAGATAGCCGCCGTCTGCCTTGTAAAAGGAAGTCCTATGAAGGACATATAGGTCAATCTTCTCATGGAGGAAGCTCTAGTTATTTGCAAGATGCTGGAACTAGTGCTTGGCGTGCTGCTCCTACTGCCTACAACCTGGGTATCAATGCAAGTGTTCATCCCATGTCAGAACCTGCAGATCCTAGAAATGGAGTTAGTGCGGGAGTTATTGCTTCCCATAATCATCCTGATTTAAGTATTGCTGCAAACTTAGAAAGTGTAAGAGGAAACTTCCGTGCAAGTGTGAATTCTTCAACTCAGAACAATTCAAATCCTCCCTCATCGGTGTCTGCTGGAAGTTCTTTTGCAAATGCAGATTACCACCCACCTTTGGACTTGAGACCAGTACACGCAATAAGTGATTCAAATGTCCAAGGCCATCCCACCATATTACAAGTACCTGTTTTGCCATCAAACGGGCCATCACTTAGGTGGAGTAGAAGGTCTGTCTCAAGGCCCAGCAGCTCCTCTGGTACTGTTTCATCTGGAAACAGAGAAGCTCCTATTCATGGAGAGGCTAGTTCAAGCAGCATTGCGAGGAGCACTTCTCAACATTCTACGATGATTCCACCACCTGATTGGGCAACCCTGATTCAACACCATGCTGCCATGCATGCAACTAATAGAAGCACAAGTACTCCTGGAAATATTGTGTCTACTTCCTGCAATGGCTCAACATCAGTTCAACCGTCTCTCAGTAACTTGATACCTCATCACAATCGTCACTCTCAGTTCCCACAAAGATTATCTGAATATGTTCGTCGATCATTGGTAGCAGCCATGGATTCTGAATCTGATATTCAAAGTGGCCATAATTCGACTGGTTTAGGTGCTTCGGCTTCCTATTTGGATACAATAATCTCATCTAGATCTGGTAACCTGGGCCGTCGACAGCATCATCCAAGACCAATAGTTTGGTCTGAGAGACAAGGTGATGGCTTGACAAGGATTCCCTACTCAATACGAACTTTAGCAGCTGCTAGTGCTGGGCGAAGAAGGCTTTCATCGGAGGTCTGTCTGTGTAACTTTCAAGTGAGGTCATCTTATTATGCGTGAGATTGAACTAATATTTGATGTACTTTTGGCATCTTGAAAGCATGTTGATTAGTCCTTTTTTGATGCGCTTACCCTCATGCTTTATTATTTGTGACATGTATTTAGACTACCCTGCAGTGGACTATTCTCTTTGACTACTTCAGGATCATTTTTCTTCTGACAATGTCATTATATTTATGCATGTGTGAGCAACTTTAGACATATCAGATATGTATGTTGCTGCTATGTGAGATAACCTTTCCATTTTGTTGTCCTAACTTTCTGAATCAGGAACTTTGAGATCTAAAGCTAATTTCCTAACAGCTAAGATTCAGTTGCTGAAAGATTTTGATTGGTTTTAGTCCTTGACTTAATTATTTATGCTATTTTTTTTTATCTGATCTTTGAAAATAATGTATCCTTTTGTGTGTACATGGCATGATATATGAATTCTACATGATTGCTCTTTGTTGAAATGCTGCCTGTGTTTATAAGATCTTACTTTTAATTCTTTTACTTTTCTGCTGCTTTTCCTTGATTTATGTGGGTTTCTATTGGAGCTCATTTGTCTATTGTTGAGCAGTTGCGCAATGTATTGGATGTCATGCGTCGTGGAGAGGGCCTGCATATCGAGGTAAGTTTGATATTGGCTTGTGCATTTGCAATATTCAAGATACATTATTTAAGATATTGTCATGATATTCTTTCTGTACACTTGTGAACTTTCACATATGTGCTTTTCCTATGTACTAAGGAGTTATCTCTGTATGGTAACATATCAAACATACAGTTTATTGACAAGATGAAGTAGTGTCTTTAAGGGATAAGGATTCTGGATGTATTCTATATTTTTGCTAAAATTTAAGTAAGTCATTTATGTTCTAAGTGAGGTTAAAATCCTTCATGTTTATGTTTATGTTTGTGCACTAAGGAGTTATTCCTTTATATAGTCCTATAGCAAAGGAAAATACTAATGATGGGACTAAATTGTGTGTCAATACAAACATAAAAGGTTTAAATGACTCAATTGAAGTATAAAAGACTTGATTAAATTTTGGCATAAAATTAGTGGACATAATTTACTCCATGTCTGTGACATTTTAGGCCCAAATACATATGATCTCTCTCTCTCTCTCTCTCCACACACATACACACACATGCATGCATATACATATACATACATATATATTATTTTGGTTTCAAAGCTTTTGTTCTTTATTAAAACAAATTGTTCAACGGAAAACAAACCTATGCTGGATAAAATGATGCCCTAATTCTTACCCCTGTATTGAGTAATTATTTGTGGAATGCGTTGATACCTGTAATATTTACATTAAAGCATATTCCTTTCCAAGTTTACATGGCAACATAGATGTAATCATGGCATTCAAAGAGCAAGATAGCCAACACTTAGACACCATAGACTAAATTCCATCATTATGTGTAGTGCTCCATCTCCATCTCCCTGGCTTTGATTCTTGCTATGCTTGCAGAACATAGTTACCGCATTACTTCTCTATTAATGTTCCTTCTAGCCGCTAACACTTTGCTCCACATCTTGCACACGAGCTATCTCAACAAACTTCTTTTGTACAACTGGCAATTTCAGTGATTTCCAGCATCTGGCATTCAATGTCAAATCAAATTGCTTTATGTCAAATAAACAGTGTGGTGGCATGCGCTTGTACTGCTTATTGTTAATTCACTTAACTGAAATAGCAATTACATCATAACCTTATTTCTTATAGGAGAACTATTATGGCATTTTGTTGCATTTCAAGTCTGTAATAGCAATTCCATAAAAAATCACTTATTAAAAAAAGGGAAAATGTTGTATAGTTGTTTATTGCTCAAACCTATGAATAGCAATTTAATGTTGGAGTTGTTTTTCTTTTTCTTTTTTTTTTTTCCTTCTCTCCAAAAAACCCTCATTAAAATCAAAATCAACAAATACAAATCTTATTATAGCTCTATTCTATTTCTTAGTAAACACAATTACATAACAACTGTATTCTATTTAGTGAAGTAAATGGGCTGTTAACATTGAGAACATAATAGTGACAAATAATATTGCCTCAAGATCCATTGACTTTGAGATTGTCTATGCTAGTAGTCAACACAAAAAGCTTGCATTTCTCTTCATAATATCCCCATTGCTCTTTTCAACAGAATGAAGATAAAGAAGTCTTCATGATTTGTCACTGCATCTCCATACAGTCACCTTTCTCCTCTATCTGGTGGATAGCATGTCCAAAGCCAGGCTGTATAATATTAGTTTACCACGGTTAAGCAGATTAAGATACAGTTCTGTCTTTGATGGTGCACTAAGATAATCAAATTACTGTTAAACTCATCGTTCAACCAACAATGTTCCTCACTTTGAATCAGTGAGCTTCAAATGCAATAGTTTGTCCTGATCATATGACCTTACGGAAGATAAATTTTTGGAAAAAGATCCCATTTCATTTTCTTCATGAAGGACTTCTCCCTAATAAAGTCATTATCAGTTGTAATGTTCTGCAAATAATCAATCATGTCATAAAATGCCTCATTTGTCTAGTTCTGCTTTGGTCTTTATCTGTAGGATGTTATGACACTCGATCCTCTATTCTTTGGGGTTGCTGATATTCATGATCGGCATAGGGATATGCGGCTGGATGTTGATAATATGACTTATGAGGTAAAGATGCACTACATTCTTGCTTTCTCGTCTGATGCAAAGTGCTCTCCTAATATGACATTCCAATTCCAGGAGTTGCTTGCTCTTGAAGAGCGCATTGGAAATGTTAGCACTGGATTGACGGAGGAAACAGTATTGCATCGGATGAAGCAGCGGAAGTATAGCATTGCTGTTGACACTCCGAGGGAGGCCGAGCCTTGCTGCATTTGTCAGGTAATAATGATCATTTCTTTAGGCGAAATAAGTTCCATCATCTGCTCGTCTGATTTTGTTGGCCAGCCATCTCTTTGTCTGGTTACTACTACTACATCTTGTTGCTCAGAAGTGTTCTGTTTGTATGTCTAGGAGGAGTATAACGATGGAGAAGATCTTGGAACCCTGGAATGTGGGCACGATTTTCATAGAGACTGCATTAAGCAATGGCTAATGCGCAAGAACCTCTGCCCGATTTGTAAGGCAGCAGGACTGAATACATCAAAAGCAGTTGATGATCAGATGGAGGGTTGATGGCTGCCTCAAATATGGCTTATGAATCCCTAATAATATATTGGTAGCTTGAAGTTCCATTTTTGCCATTTATTCAATTTGTGACTGTTCCATGGCACCCTTTTAAGGAATGTGACAAGAAGTCTGAAGAAGGGGTGTCTTTTGGAACAGGCTTCATCATTTTCTTGACATAAGGATTATTAATCATCTTTTATCATTGCTTTGCTTGGCAAGGCCTGTGGAATACTGGAATCTGGAATTGAATATTTGGAATTTAAATTAGTGGAAAACTTATTCTTTCAAAGTTGGTTCTTTCGTTTATGGTCATTTTACATGGCTCCCCACCACTTTGAAGAATCCACATGTCCATGACAGTAGTCTATCCAACACCTGTTTAAGTTTTGGGATCAGTATCAAAATCACAACCAAAACTTTGTGTATATGCATATTTAATTTTTACATTTGAAGTTTTTAGTTGCTAAATTTTACATTTAGTTGGACTTTTGTCAGAATTTACGCCTTAAATTAGTCATTAAATTTCTTATTCAATCAAAATTTTACTCATTACCAAGTGCAAGTAATAAGATATAAGGTAGTGTCCTTATAAAGTCATTAATAATAAAATTAAACTTCAAATGTAAAATTAAAAAATTACTCAATGTTCTGTTTTCTCTGTATTTGCATGTAAATAAAATAGATCACCTAATGATGTTGGTTATAAATCCTTTCCTAAAAATGGCACTTTTTTGGGTTAGTATGGCCATAATATATCAAATCTTAAAGGTTAGCATATTTATGATTAAAATAGTTATATGAAGATTCTTTCTAGAAATTTCAATATTAAAAAACAGTTAGTATCACAGTTAAATTAAGTTGCATGCTTTTTCTGCATACTCGTGGCTCTTTTGTCTACTCAATTCTTTATAAGGTATTAGCCGCATTCAATTTATCTTAATGGTTGAATTGTTTTTTAAATATTAATATTAAATGCTCTACTAATATATATACTTACCTTATACTTTACATGAAAATTGAGCTTAATATTTCCAACAACTAAATTTCTACATGGTATTGGGAAGATATACAGATCCTAATGGAGAGAAGCACAACGGTTGTCACTATTATTACCTTGTTGGTAGCCATTGAAACAGCAACCATCGGCGTAAGCACCATGTTTAAATCGCACCATAACCCCACCCAACCTTAATTACCTCTCCCTTTTATCGCTGCTTTGAACCCTCCTATCATGCCCACCACCAGCTTCCTTGCACCTATCTCAACCACACGAACTCATTCTAATCCCATCTCTATGAGCACTTCTCCTTCCCAATTCGTTAAGACCGCTATTTCTGCCTTGTCTACATCCAATTTACCCACATTATGAATCATTCGTTGTTTCATAGGAACTTGAATTACTTGATGCATTTTAAGTTATGCTACTCAGCATGCTAAAATTACATGACATTACTCGTATCCTTTTAAGTACCATACTACCATTCCATTCCATATTATTATGTTTTATAGATTTTGAATTCTAAGATTCTAATGAATAACAAAGTCTAGGTTTTCTTATTTTTTTAATTTTTGGCCAAGGGAAGTCTAGGTTAAACTTACATTTATAACAAGGTAAAATTTTTATACTTTTTTTAAAAACAGACTTTACAAGATGATTTCTTATGACATTGTGATCCCGCTATAATGTTTAAATTAAAATAGAAAGAAAACTGGTGGCTTGAAAATCTTGGTTATCATAATATGAGGGGAGGAAAGATTAGCGATCGATCATTTTGTTCAAGAAAAATGTCTAGTGAACATTCAATAAATATTTCAACTTACCACAAAAATCCCTAGCATAAGTAAATAACAAAATTAAGAAAAGCTAGAGTGAATAATTGAAATGATGTGGCCAAGGAAACAAAGTTATTCTGGTATTTATGCCATTTATTTGGTTAAGCAAATCATAGAAAATCCATGTCCAGCATTTAGTACTTGTAACAATAAAATTTTAAGGTTTATATTACTGTACCATGTAATATGCCAAAAAGATATGATAAAGTCACTCCATATTCATACTTTTACTCTACCTCACTTTCACGATATCGTGCGAGAACAACAAAAATTAATTTTAAAACATTAAGATTAGCTAATAAAGATGATTACTTTTAAAACAATTTTTTATAGATATTGATGTAGTATTCTAGCGATGATTCTTATGATATATATGCATATTTTTATTTAATAGTTATATGCTGTGAAATCAAATTTCGAGAGTTTGGCGATATAATCTATTTTTTAAGGGGTATATTTTCAAATATCTCTTGGTGTATCTATGTTTTCCAATAGGGCAATAGTTATTCTTTTATTTTTTTTTTGGCTGAACATCAAATCTTACATTTTATTTAAACTTAACTATTATCCGGAGTATTACAAGTAGACGAAGACCAAAGATAACTAGCTAAAACATCTAAATGAACGACCTTTAGAAGGGTATATGAGGGCTTATACCACCCATCAGTTGGACACATTTCCTTTCTTATGTGAAGCCCATCCAATCTGCCATAGTTGGCATTTCTACTTACTACACTAAAGGGCACCTCAACTTCTGTACAGACTTTAAATCCGACAACAAAACATTTATTGAAGGGCAATAGTTCCTTTTCATTTCCAGAATGAATACATACCCACTACAGCATCCCAAAATTTCCATCTAAACTACATAATGAGATTCCTTTTTCCGTAGATAGAGAAATGACATGCAGATTGATGATGCGTCATGAATTATATTTTACCACAGACGATGTTTTTATTGCTATTGATACCATTTGAACTTCAAATAAGGTCAAATATTAAGTAAATAATGGAAGATTCAGAAATATATCACATTCATTGTAGTCCTATTAAACACCATGAAAAGGACATCTAGCTATAGTTTTACTCAGAAGTCACAAGATTCGTTTATATTTCGTCAAATTATGAATATTTTGATTCATATTTAATTACCATGCAATCTTATATCAAATAATATATATTAGAAATTCGATGCAACGCAAATATAAATAAACATGCTCAAATTAGTTGGAATATCATATTTTGTGATAAGGTTTGAGTAACGGGTTCTCTTGAACATATTTAATAAGAAAATGTATCTTTCTATAAAAGTGCACTATATTTTTCTGACTTTGATATGGCTATGTTCGTCATTTATTGAAATTCCAATTGCCATAATGAGAAATAACGGGACAAAGTGATGCCTCTATTTAAAAAGCGTATTATTATATATTTTTTTCCAAGAAGCAATCACTTTATTGAAAATAGAAACATCTGTCCGGGGAAATAATTCGCCTATCAACAAGAAACAAAGATTCAATATGATAGGGATTGAAGATACTCTAAAATCTATTCTTTTAACTTTCAAACTTTTATATGCGATCCAATCAGTAGATAACATAGATTTGCCTGACCACTTATTTACTTAAATATGAAAGGAGAAAAAAATGAAGTTAAGTTCTCTATTTTAAGGATAACATGCTGAATTCTCCAAAAGCAATCCTCCGGGTGAAGTAAACCTTGAATCAATGCTGCTGTCTAATTCCATTTCAACCTTCCTCCGCTTCAAGGACAGCTAAGGCCTCTGCAGTTGCAACGTCAATAGGCGGGCATGGAATAGCTGACGTGGCTAGAACCATACCTTTATAGTTCCTTGTAAGAAAGATGGAACCACATTGCATGAGTCCATGTGCAATGAATAAATACATGCTCTACAGATTCGTCGAAATCACAAAAAGAACACGCAGGATTCTCGTAATACTCCCTTCCTGAATGTTATCTGACAGAACACTTTAAACATGAGCTTTTCAAGTTCAATTGTATTCGACATGCCTTCTGGCCTAAGGTTCTTCATTCCTATGGGTCTAAATCCTAGGCCTATATAGATTAAGTCCAATAAGTCTTATAATGGTTAGAATATACAAGATAAGGATAAAGTAGCCGCATCTTAAATAAGTGAGACATGTTGGGCATAACAACTCTACTCTCCTATATTTGTGGAAGAAGATCTCTCCTACCAACTGACTTTCAATTGTCGGCTCTACTCCATTATAAATACCGGATTATTACTCAACAGTAAAACTCTTTAGACTTTGCATATCAAGCTTACACACTTACTTACATTACTTCCTACTCTTAAGCGCCCTACTGCTAACTTAAGCATTGAAATGACCATATCGAATAACCTCTCAACGTCCCCTCACTATGAATTGTTATGCAGGCTCTATATGTACAGAGCCCCATCACCTATCGACAAGAACTTAGAGACGACATTTGGCATTGTTTGTAGGAAACTGAATTTCTACACCTAAAACCTCAAATACATTAAACACATACTTTACGAGCAATTCTTTTGATATTATGTCTCGACGCAACGGGTAAGTAAACTAACAGTTGGTAAATAACTAACTTGGGGCAATTAGCCCCTTTTAAGGCCTGTGTTGGAGGAGCATTTGGAGCGCATGGAATGGCTGATTGAAGAGTATGCTGCGCAAGACAAGCTGATTTGTGCTTGCTTAGACGAAGCAGAGTGACGTAGCGTACAAACTTACCCTTTAGAAGTTTTGGATGCCCGTACTAGGCAGAACAATATCTAGCAACAGTAGCAGAATGGTAAGGATTAACAACTTGATCCACTATTGCATCAGCAGCCAGTAAGGTCTGTGGCCACTTGTGATCGAGCCTTGGCTGGCAATGAATAAGAAGCTGACTTGCAGGGAGTGTAGGCTCATTTGACTATACGGCGAGCTCCCTTGACAAACGATGCTAACTTGAATGAGCTCCGTACCATGGTAAGGCAGCTCTCTGAGCAGTAGGAGAGCAAGGTTGCTAGCAACGTTGGGCTGATCGTTAGCAATAAGACTCTCTTCACTAGGGGTGTCTAGGACGAAGTGCTGCCTCCTAACAATAAACTTCCGTTCCTAGACCAGTATGATAGCACAGGCGATCCTAACGGCCATCTTCTCCACTTCTGCATCCTCATGAACCTTTATGGTTATGGGGATGCGATAATGTGCAAGACCTTCTCAGGCACTTTGAGGAAGGCAGCTTGGATGTGGTTTAACCACCTCATTGACAATTCCATCAGCTCCTTCGATGAGTTGGCGTAAAGATTCAGCCTCCATTTTAGGGCTAGCAAGACATGCTAGCCCTTGTCCAAGGACATATCATCCTTGTATCTAGTAAGGCAAGGTGAAGGTGAGTCTCTGTGCGACTACGTAGCCTGGTTAACAACGCCATGGTCAAGATCCCTTAGTTGGATTAGAGAGTCATTGTCCATCTTGCCCAGCTCAACATCCGACTTTTGGGAGATTTCTTTCGATTGCTTGCAAAGAGCAAGCCAAAGACCTTGGCCAACTTTTGGAACAAAACCTAGAAGTACATTGATTGGGAAGACAACATTCGCGCCAGGAGCGACGTCGATCAAGAAAGGTCGGGCGGAAAGTAGGATAAGGAAAACTTGTTTGTAAAGGATCGCCTTGGTGGTAGGATGCCAAACAGACTAGAGAGGGAGAGCTTTAGGAAGAAGAAGCGTCGAGCTGAGCGCAACCCGCTCCCCCCTTCCATTCACACCCAGTATACGCCCCTGAATAGGCCAATTGCTCAAGTCTATTATGAAGTAAAGCATCGGAATTTGCTCTAATCGCTACAAAAAATGCGAGGAAACCTTGGTCATTAGAACTCTGACAAATATTGTCAGTTCCACGAAGACTACGACTTCATAACGGATAAGTGCTTTCAGTTGAAGAATGCCCTCGAATATGCCATTTAGTGTGGTTTCTTCAACAAATATGTAGCTCATCAGAGGAATGATGATCATTCTGACGATGATGGAGATAAGGCACCTCAAAGGTGACAGATTGAGAATACCCATGCTGAGTAGAATAATGACCGCCGCAATGACCGAACCCCCAATGGCATCATAAATGTAATCATGGGGGGAAGGGGGTGGTGCATACACCTTGGGAGTCGGCCGAGCACTAGTAGCTCGATTAATGCCTTGTTAGAGGTGTTGGCCATAAGAGAGAATAGACAGAAGTTAGACACTTCTATCTCCTTCTTCGACGAAGATCTTGAAGGGGTTGATACACCCCATCAAGATGCCCTGGTGATAGGGGCAAAGATCTCAAAATTTGAGGTCCTGAAAATTATGGTGGACACTGGCAGTACTATTGACATCCTCTTCCTCCATACATACAAGAGGATGAGGAAGAAGTTATCAGTAAAAATGAAGCCGTACCACAATAATCTGATAAGTTTTAATGGAAGTATGGTCTGAGCTAAGGGTATCATCACATTAGATGTACAACTTAGCGATGACGACTACGTACCATAACGACTCGTAGAGTTTGTTGTGATTGATTGCCCCTTCCCCTCCAATGTGCTCTTGGGAAGACCAAGCTTGAATGCGTTTGGGGTGATCACATCCTCCCTTCATTTGAAGGCCAAATTCCCGACCCTAATTGGGGTGGGAGTATGTAGATGTGATCAAAAGCTCTCACGAGAGCTATATGTTAAGGTAACCAAAGGAGATGGCGTCTTTGCTTAAGAAACAGGACTGCAGGAGAGGTTGGCTAAGAGGGGTGAGCCCGAAGAGAAAACAGAAGGCGTCTAGATTAGAACCTCACTCGAGCAGACCACAAAAGTCAGGATTAACACTCCAGCTGAAGTGAAGGACGAAATCATTACCCTCCTGCAGGAAAATTCAGATAGGTTCGCCTAATCGGCATCGGACATGCCCAGAATTTCCCCTGACTTGGCGATCGACAGTCTCAATATTGACAATACAGTGAGGCTTGTCAAGCAAAAAAAGAGCCATTTCACTCTAGAAAGGTAGGCCGTGATCGAGGAGGAAGTGTAGAAGCTACTTAAATTCAGCTTTGTAAGGGAGGAAAAGTACCTAATATGGCTAGTGAACGTGATACTAGTAAAGAAGAAGAATGGGAAGTACTAAATGCATGTTAATTACACCGACCCCAACAAAGCCTGCCCTAAAGATTGTTTTCCCCACCTTAGGATCGACCAGCTTGTTGATGTTACATTAGGACACACCTTATTGAGCTTTATGGACGCCTTATCGAGGTACAACCAAATCAAAATGACCTGAAGGACGAAGTGCACACCTCTTTTGTCATCGACTACGGCATGTATTACTATTATTATACCGTAATGTCATTTGGACTAAAAAACGCTGGGGCCATGTACTAGCAAATGGTGACGAAGTTGTTCAAGCCCTAGATTGGGTGTAATATGGAGGTGTACGTCGATGACATGATCATCGAGAGCTACAAGCTGATCGATCATGTCAAGGATCTCTAAGAAGCCTTCGATTGAACGTGTACGTACGACATGAAGTTGAACCCTTAGAAGTGCGTCTTCGACGTTGGCTTTGGCAAGTTCCTCGGATTTCTAGTCATACAGAAAGGTATCGAGGCTAACCCCAAGAAGATCATAGCCATTTGGGGAATGAAGCCTGAAATCTTAGTCCAAGACGTATAGAAGCTTATTGGCATGGTAGCTACCTCGAGCAGATTTATCATGAAGAGCATTGACAGATGCGTAAAGTTCTTTAAAGTCTTCAAAAATCCCAAGGGTTTTGAATGGACTTCTAAGTGCACTGCTACTTTTCAGTAGCTCTAGGACTTCCTTGCTCATCCATCGGTCCTCTCCAAGTTTGTCTAAGGAAAGAACTTGTTCTTGTACCTTATCGTAAGCGACTGAGCACTCTCCTCTATACCGGTCAGATTAGAGTGAAGAGAACATAAGCTAGTGTATTATGTCAGCCATATATTGCATGGGCCTGAGACAAGGTACACTTAGGTAGAAAAATTCACCTTGGCCGTTGTCATCACAGCCTTATGGCTGAGGCCCTACTTCTAAGCGTACTAGGTAATCGTACTCATGGATCAACTATTATGCACCATGTTGCAGAAACTTGATATATCTAGATGGATGATGAAGTATACAATGGAATTAAGTACGTATGAAATCCAGTATCAACTACGAATGGCCTATAAGGCACGGTTGTTGGCCAACTTCGTAGTAGAATATACAGGAGAGGAGGAAACACCACCAGGTGATGACAAACCGATGTGGACTCTCTATGTTGATGGATCATCCACCTTGGGAGGTAGAGGCGTAGGTCTTGTTTTAATCGGCTCGCATAAGGTTACCATCTGTTATGCCCTTAAGTTTGGATTCGATTCTAGTAACAACAAATTTGAATACGAAGCACTTATCGTCGGTCTCAAGTTAACCAAGGAGATCAGTGTTGAGTAGTTGTGGATCTTCTCGGACTCTATGCTTGTTGTCCAGCAAGTCCGAGGTGAATACAAGGTTAGAGACGACACTATGGCGAGGTATCTCAAAAAAGTTAAGAGCCTCTTAGCTGAGTTTTGATCATAGGACATTAGGAAGATCCCTTGATTGGAAAATTCTGTGGCATATTGGTTATCTAAGCTCGCCTCCATTGGTATATGGAAGCTTGAGGTGAAGGATAGCAAGATCTTCATAGAGTACCTGTCGGAAAAAAAGCATAACTCCAGGTTCAGTTGAAGTTTTGGAACTAACTACATCAACACCAGAGCCGAGCTGGATGGATCTTATCCATAGTTATTTGGAGCAGGATATGCTACTAGAAGACAGGAGGGAGGTAAAGAAGCTCTAGTACTATACCACCAACTACACGCTGGTCAACGGTGTCCTGTATTGTAAGGGAGTCAGCCTCTCCCTGCTCTGATGCCTCTGAGAAGGGGAAGGGTTGTGCATCATGGAAGAGCTGTACACCCTCCGAGAAGGGGAAGGGTTGTGCATCATAGAAGAGCTACATACCAAAATGTGCAGCAATCACATTTAGTCCCAAGCCCTCTACCTACGAGCACTATAGCTCAGGTATTACTAGCTTACCATGAGGTAAGACATAAAGGTCGTAGCCTAAAAGTGCCTACAGTGCCAGAAACACACTCTAATCAGTCATGTGCTCAGTACCGCCCTCTAACCCTTAATGAGCCCATAGCTATTCACGCAATGGGGGATTGATATCTTCGGCGCCTTCCTGAAAGCTTCAGGTGGACAGCAATTCATAATTGTCGCCGTTAATTACTTCATGAAGTGGGTGGAGGCTGAAGTAGTGGCTAGAATCATAGAGAGAAGTGTTGAATCTTTCATCAGAAACAACATTCTCTCCTAGTTCGAGGTCCCTTATGCCCTTATCACGAACAATGGCTGATAGTTCGATAACCCCAAGTTTGGGGAGTTCTGTGCTAAGCACCACATCACCTCGCACTTCACTTCGGTTGCCCACCCCCAATTAAATGGACAGGTAGAGGTAAATAATTGGGTCATTTTGGATAGCCTGAAGAAGCGTGTGGATTGATCTCAGGGTGCCTGAGCTGACAAACTACCTAATATCTTATAAGGGTACAGGACTACTTACCATACTTTTACGGGTGAAACCCCCCTCCACCTTGCTTTCATGTCGGCAGCATTCCTCCCCATTGAACTTGAGCTCCTTAATATCACTACCCTTAATGACTCACTACTGTAAGTGAGTGTTGACATTATCGAGGAAATCAAAGACCTTGCTGTTGCTCGAGTAACCGTATACCAATATCGGGCCACCTAGTATTATGATTAGAAGGTCAGATATAAGGAGTTCAAGGTCAGTGACTTAGTGTGCCAAAAACTAGAAGCCACTGGTTGGTGTGAAGGGCAAGGCAAGTTGCCCCCCAATTAGGAAGACTCGGTTAGAGTTAGGGAAAGTTTAGGTAATGGTGCATATAGGCTAGAAAGATTGGATGTTATGCTCATCTTGATTAACATTTTGTTATGTACATTTCTCTAGAATGATGAAATAAAAAACGTATTTCATAATTGATTGTTTACGCTCCCTTTTTCTTATTTTCCATCTAGCCTTTGAACAGTTACATGGACGCTTTACTAAGTAGGTCGGAATCCTACCGACCTGACCCCCACTTGGGTAACCTTGGTAGGGGGAAACACCCCTCGTATAGAGAAACTCCCTACATTAGGTAGGTCAAAACGCTACTGACTTGACCTCTTCGGGTAACCTTAGCAAAGGGAAACATCCCTTACATAAAGGAATTCCCCCAATGGTAAACTTCAGTAAGGGTTAACTTCCCTTACGCAAAGGAATTCTAGAGCAAATATATTCAAAGACAAAAAGAAAATAAGAGAGGATGTTTCAAAAATGTGTATCTATTCATTCATTGATTATTGAATTACACAGGTTTAAAATAAAAAAAAAAGAGAGGAATACACATCCTAACTCTTTGGATCAGCTAACTTTGGTAATTTAGAAAAGTCTAAGGCATCTATCTGCTTAGAGCATTGATCCGTCGGTGCTTCAAGCAGCAGGCCTTGACTTGGAGTAAGGCTTGAGGAATGTGTACCAGGAGTAGCAAGAGGATCGTCTATTGATGGATTATCTTCAGGAACTGCTTTAGGGGCAGCCTCCTATTGGGCTACAGGGGTAGAAGTGAATGTAGAAGCACCTTGCCCGGTCCTAGCAACAGAGGGAGCGCGTACATCATCAAAGGCCGCTTAGGCGGTCTCTCTTTCTCGTGCCAAGGCTTCCCTCTTCTCATTAAAGATTAGAGAGTTGAAGAAGTCGAGAAAGCTGAGATCCAGGTCCAGATAATTAGAGAAAACCTCCCTCTGAGTGTAACGGCGGAGTCAGTGGTTAGGTCTTCTAGCTCGTCTAACCACTCCTTAATCTCCCTATAGTTAGCGACCACCTTCTTAGTAGTAGCGTTGTTGAGGGCCTCCCTACTCTTCATCTTGGAGATGATCTCTTCCATCTTTGAAACTTTATCTCTTAACTCTCTGACCTGCTACTCCAAATTGACCTTTAAACCGACTAGCTCCAACGAAGTGGCCTTAACGCCCTTGCACTCAGACGCCTTCATCGCCAGCTCGGTTTGTAGCTTGGCCACGGACACCTTCAACTTGACATTTTCTTTCTTAAGTTAGGCCCTGGCTTTGCCCTCCTTATCCAACCTTTGAGAGAGGTGAGCTTTCGTCCTTTGCTTATCTTCCAGTCGAGCCTTCAGGTCGTCGGCCTTCTTGCTTGGCTTCTCAGCATTCTCCCTCTCCCGTTCCGCGTCCTTGAGCCTCGTCTTAAGCCTTACCACCTGTACAATAGAGTTGCGCAAGTGCTTGCTAGCCTCGGCAATTTTTTTCAAGTACCTCTTACTAGAAGTCTTTGCCTCCAATAGGTACTTCTTGAGTCGACACAACGCCTCTCGAAATCCCTTTACCTCTTTTTAGGTGGCATCGGACTTGCTTAGTTGAACCAGCACCTAGCTGTAGTATTACAAATTGAAAACAAAGCCCACCATTAATACAACAACAAATAAAGCATGACAACACAAGAGCAATGAAAACTTACCTATTGCATCAGCATGCTTAAGTGGCCCGCTATCTGTTTAGGGTCATCTATACCTTCTTAGGTGAAACCCTTGAGGATAGCATAGTTACCGGGGGTATAAGACCCCATCATAGCCTGGTAACTGAGCGTCCGGTGCTACAATGTTAGATCGTTGGTATCAACCTCCCACTTCGGCCTAAGGAGCTTCCCCTAGACCTTCTTCATTTAGGCCTGGGGGGCTCCCTTCAACAGGTCCTCGTTCCGAGAATTGTACGGTACTTCTTGGAATGAATCCAACCCTAACCCCATCAGTCTAAAATTGTTGAGAACTTTAAAAAATTCGTCCCCCATGTCATTGATGCTTTGGTAGGGATGAGCCAAAGGCCATTCATTCCACTTCCCTTGGCTCAAAGCTGCCATCGCCAGAGGCCTTTACGTCTTCTCTCCAAGACCAGACTCTCCGGCCGTCTTAGGAGCTTTGTGCTTTTGGTTAGTCGCTTGAGGAAGGGCAACCCCTTTGACAATCTCTTTCCCCCTTGCCCTCAAAAAGGAAAGCACCAGGACTTTGAGACCCTCCATCTTAACTCCTTCATTACCTACGACAGTGGGCTCAGTAGAGGGGGTAAAGGTAGAAGCAGGCAGAGCCATACCCAAGGGCTCTACATCCATGGGCTTGTCTCAAATGCTGAAGGGAATCCCTTGAGGAATAGATCTCGACCGTGCCTTACTAGTCTCCTCAGGCTTTGGCTTCGACCTTACTACCTTTCCCTTTGGCGAGTCTACTTTGGTTCGCGCTTGGCATTAGCTCATCATGTTGTCCATAGAGGGATGAGGCATCTTTAGGGCTAAACTTTTGCCTACAAGAAATTAGAGGGAAAGTTAGAAAAGGAAAACAAGAATAAAGCAAAAGAAACTACAAATACCAAGCATAAAACACCGTTATGATCAGCACGACCAAGGAAGTCCTCCTATCCTACAAGTGCCAAAGGAAGCACTTCAACACTAGCACAACTTGATCATGTACCGAAAATATCTGTACCTTCGGCCCATTTCTCCACCATAGCTTTCTTCATGTTAGGGAAGAGCCTGGAGATTGGGTATTGAAAATATCTCTCTACGGTCTCTGCAGCATTGATCTCCTAGCCATATCTTAGCACCATAAAGGCTAGGATCTCTTGGGTGGCTTTGGCATCATTGGGACTAAGCTTGATGGAATCGAGCTACTAGCCCTTAACTTGCAGTCAAGCTTGGGGATTGGAAGGCTTGATGAGACGTATTCTTCTACTCTAGCTAACTTCTGTCGAGGTTGAGTACTTCCTTATCGAGTCACTCTTTAAGCCATGCTAAATGACTACCAATCTTTCGTAGATAGAATGCTGAGAAATTGATGGCCAAGACAACATCCAATCCTCCCTCATGCCTGATCACTTACTTGGTGTCACCCTTGCTGCTATGCCAAGAAGGAGACCCTAGACTACATAATCCATCCTTACTTGGACAAGTCATTTGACCATATGGTTTTGTCCACATCTTTTAACAACCTCACCAATACAACATCCCCATGTATACAAGACCACGTGTAGAATCCGCCCCACTAATTATTGCTTTTGTGAATATTCATTTTTATCCTTTTGTATAGTTGAACATTATTATTTTAGGATAATCCCCATTTTGTCTTTTCCCTTTTAGGCAAGTTGTCTTAAATTCTTGGGTATAAATACCTTTTATATTTGTAAGTTGCAGATAAAGAGACCATCATTAATACACTTGAGTACTTTTCCTTCATAGTGTAAACACTCTGCTGTTTTATGCCTAACGTCACTCTTATCTTAACTCTTGAGTAAGGCTAGCTGGCGAGTAACCTCATCAGATCGATTTGTGCATCATATAAAATTGTACTGTGAGTCTTTGAAAGTTCCATTGGTGTGTCATATCCTTTAGAGCTGTTTGTGGGTTTCACTTACTTTTCATTCGTCGTTCATTCCTTTTGCACATTTCCCCCATTAACTCTTTCGAGCTTTCTACAAGTTTGGGCCCATCTAGCGATCGGCCTTGTCGGTTTTTTATCATGGTTCGCAACATCTTAGTATCAGAGTAGGAAGTTTTGTTTAAGTTGATGTGTGTTTTCAAAGTTCTGTTATACTCTGTTTTGCGTATATGAAATAGAATAAGTTACTGTGTTCATTTGAGTGTTGTGTTGTTAATTGTTAATTTCCTAAAGTGTTTGTTTGAGCTTGAATCTGTGAGGAAAAATTACTTACTTAAGTATGAATGTTGGTACTTGCGATGATAGTGGAGTTATTTACCATGGACGACAGTCCCAGGGAACTCTTAGAAGCACCGACGAGAGATTTGATGAGGTAGCTAACCTCTTAGTGGATTTAACAAGAGTTGTACATGCATTGTCTTGCCGACCCACTAAGGCCGCGCAAAATACCCTACAAGTAGCTCAGCCTGTTAGAGGTCGAAACCCAGCTCGACCCATTCGAGGTGGAGGAGTAGGTGGACGAGTGAAGAGAAGGATTGATTTGGCAGGCATGGGAGACGAGGAAGAAGAGGAGTATTTTGAAGAAGAATGTGTATGGGTCCCCAAAGCATTCGACCATGTAAAGCTTCGAATTCCGAGTTTCAATAGATCTGGGAATGCTGATGAATACCGGGAGTGGGAAGAGAAGGTGGAGCGTGTGTTTGATTACTATTAGTATGAGGATTATGAAAAGGTGAGAACTACTGCTGTTGAGTTCTTTGGATATGTCGCCATGTGATGGAAGAATTTTCAGGCCATGAGGAGACGAGAGGGATATAAAAGATTAATACTTGGCCAGAGATGAAGAGAATATTTAGGAACAGATTCATGCCGGAAACTCGTCTTCAAGATACTTTCACTCGGCTTCAGGAGCTGAAATAAGGAGACTAAACTGTTGACAAGTATGTTTAAGAATTTTAAATGCTTATGATATGTTGCGAAGTGGAGGAACCACCGGCTTGAACAGTCTTAAGATTCATTACTGGGCTGAAAGGTGATATTCGGGACATTGTGGAACTTTAACGATTCACTACAATGGATGAAGCTATTAAGATTACCCAACGAATAGAGAGGCAGAGAAAAGGTCTAGTGCTGACCAGAATGCCGACTAGCTGACTGGGATAGAGAAGTCACCGAACTCTACTAAGTATTGAATTGAGCAAAAAGGTTGATGTTCAAGCTGAGTAGAAAGGCCAATCTGACAATAAAGTGTCGACCCGAACTTATGAGAAGGGGTAAGGGTCTATAAGGAAGACGAGCCAGGGTCTAGAAGGAAGACAAGCTAGATCAAATGTTTTAAGTGCCAAGGGTTCGGATATATGGCTATTTAGTGCTCGAACCGAAGAACAATGGTCATTAAGAGAGACATTCTGAAGCTAGAAGTAGAGAGTACGGATGAGAAACTCGAGGAGAAGGAGGTTCCTACCGAAAAAGAAAATACCAAGAAAGAGCTGATTGAAGAGGATGTGTTTGTCGAGGACTTGAATAAGTTACTTATGGTTGTCTGACGCATTATGAACGTAGAACCCTCACGAGAGGAGGAGTGGAGAGAGAATTTGTTTTATATAACTTGCAAGGTGAATGATCAGATGTATGCCCTCATCGTGGATAGTGGAAGCTGCACTAATGTGGCATTAGTTGATCTTATTTCAAAATTGAAGTTGCCAACTGTTGCGCATTCGAAGCCGTATAAGTTGCACTGGTTAGTTGAGAAGGGAGCACTACATGTCAACTGGCAAATATTGCTGCTAATCACTATTGATAACTACTCTAACTAGATTCTCTGCGACGTATTACCCCTGTGTGCTTCCTACATGTTTCTAGGTAGATCGTGGTTGTTTGGTAGGAGATTTATCCATGACAGCTACAGGAACACATATATGTTCAATAAGGATGATTGGAAGATCACATTGAATCTAATGTCGCCGAGAGAAGTTCATAGGTTGCAGACGAAACTTGCTCGTAAATTGAAGAAGGCTCTAATGATGAGTAGAGCTGAGCTTCGAGAGGTCATCAAAGCATACTAGCCAACCTTTATGTTGGTTAGGCGAATTTTAGAAATGAAGGAGCGGGGAGAACTACCTCAGGAAATCAAAGAGTTACTGGACGAGTATGTCGACTTGTTCCCAAAACAGTTACTCGAAGGGTTGGCCCTTACTCGAGGTATCGAGCACTACATTGACTTAGTACTTGATGTTGCATTATCGAATAAATCGGCCTATCAGATGAATCCTGAATAGGTTGCTGAGCTCCAACGATAAGTCAATGAGTTGTTAAAGAGGGGATATGTGAAGGAAAGTATAAGCCCCTGTATTGTGCCGACGCTTTTAGTGCCGAAGAAGGATGCAACCTGGCAAATGTGTATAAACAGCCAAGCTGTCACACCCTGAAAAGGTAAAGTCGTAACAGTTTCGTCGTGTGAACTATCCTAAGATAGAAACTGTCCTCACAGCTACCATCTTAGCCTTAGTTCACACAAAGCATACTTGACTCTATTCCTTTGAAGCGTCCAATTCGATACCTGTTTGATATAAACTTATAGAGTAATCTTGTGAAATAATTTGTAATAATAAACTTATCATTTAACCTTGTAAAAAAAAAGTAGTTGTAAATCCCACAGGTACCTGATATTTCATATATAGATCGAAATATTGAAAACTACTAAACCCCTTTGAGGAGTCTTGTGTAATTTTCCGTAAAAGATAAAAAGTTAATACTAAGGGCAATAATCAGCTATTTCTTGTTGTATCTCGCTCTGTGTCCTAATTTACTAGGGATTCTGGTGTTAAGTGGGCACTTATAAGCTATTTGGAACCTGTAAAACAAACTATAGGGGAATGAGCGACAACTTGCTCAGTAAGTGGGGGTGGAGATAGAAATATGCATTCAGCACATCACAACCGGGGTTTTCAATCAAGTTGGTTAGATGCAAAATATGTACAAGCAAATGCCATCGCACGACGTTATTCGGTTCATTGTGAGATCAGAGAAATTTCACTCTCTTTAATTCGGGTTAAGGAGATTGACGTCATACACTTACGGATCAAAACCAAACCAAGGCTTGTGCAATAGAAAACACTCTCCTCCCATGACCACTTTCGAACCACGGCCCCCAATCTTATTGCGACCTCCCTCTTGTCACTTAGTTCGGCTAAGAGTAGGGAAATGACCATTTCAGTTATCTTCATCGAAGGGAATTCGTGTTTGGCTCAAGAATCTTAGTTGTTACCCTTAGTAGGTTGCGATGGATATCAAATTAGATATTAAGCCAAGTTTGAGTTAGTTCATTTTTTTAGGGTAATCAACCAAGCTTAAACAATTCAATAATAATATTCACAGAATAATCATATCATGGAGCTCAACTCCCATCACAGTAAATCAAAACCCAACCACAAGCATTGCATATGTACAAATAGTTAACTACTTTTACAAGTCAATATATACCAAAGTCTCTAGATATTTTGAAATAATATCCAAAAATGCTATAAAGCATTGATCTCACTTGCTTATCCTGGCACTCACTTTGGAAAACTTGTAATGTCAACGGTCTGATCATTGGAAGGCCCTATATATACAAAACCTAAATTCAATTTTCGTAATGGTTACGAAATCAGCAGGGTCTTATCTAAAGCAGCTATATATATATAGTATATTATTATTTTTATTATTTAATAATATATAGTTTCATTATATCGATCGAGTTAAATTATTAAGTATTAATAATATACGCAATTATACTATTACGTATAATATATCATTCCGATTGTATCAAAACGTACTTTTAGTCGTTTAAATTATGTTTCGATTACGGTAGAGTTATAATAGTATGTAAATTAGTAATATTGTAGAGATGTAGGTTATATTACTTAGGTTTATCCGATTTTAGTAAAAATAGTGTCGTTGGGCTCGTACAAACTTAACGACACATATTGCAAATTTTAATTTCTAGAGATAACTTTTAACGGGTAATTTGAGTTTTTAACACAACTATACGTATCTAATCAAATATTATCATACTATACGTAATTTATGTTATTAAACCATATTTTATCTAATTTGTTAATATAACTCGTAATATAGGTATTATCTAACTCTAATACCTCTATAACGTATCTTAGTTATTAAAATATCATTAAATATATAATTTTTATCCAATCTAACAAGTACACAAATAGATAGTTTTTATTCACCTATTTATCATATTTTAACTTATTATTACTAGGATTGGGTATTGGTTCGTTATTTAAGCTATTTTACTACGTAAATTCATAATAAATAGCTCAGGTTACCAAATAATTCCCCGAAAATTTCTATAGACTCCTAAAAAGATGTGGAATTCAGCTAGTACATGGTTTTAAGTTTTCGATTTATTGCTTATATATTCGTATTTACGATTTTACCCTTGAATTATCTTAAATTACCTAATTAATATCCTTTTTGCACCAAATTGATTTCAACCTGTCCCAACATTATTATTATTCACTAGAAATCAGTACATGTTCATTTCATCATTTAATTTCATAATTTCCTATTTATTTCACAATTTCAGCCTATTTTTGAGCTATTTTTAGGCCGAAAAATAAAATAATATTAAAAATATTCAAATAAAAAATCGGGCTACATGAAAATTATCTATATATCATAAGTATCTTATACAAAAATTTTGAGCTAGAAATTACGTCATTTAGTGTATTTATTTTAAATTTCAAATTTCGAATGAATATTATATTTGTTAAGAAAGTACATTAAATAGTCCTAATTTTGTTAAAATAAATTTATAAAATGAAAGTACATCTAAAATAACCTAGAAATATTTTTCCTAATTAATTTAATAATTTTTCAAAAATAAAGAAAAACAAGGCAGAAGCTTGGAACCTGAGTTCATCGGAACTCCGGCCACCGTTGACTAGAGAGAGGTTGGTGGTCGGCCTAGTCGATGGTGGCTTTGTGAGGTGGCGGTGGGGCTCCACGAATGGTTGGGGAACTAGCTAGGCTCGATTCTTACTTTGTTTTTTCCTTTTTTTTTTGTCAAATTTTCCTAAATTTTTTTCGAATTTTTCTTAGGTTTTCTCGATTGCCAAAATGTTAAATCTGAGTCCTAGGATCTTATTTTTATAGTAGTTTAGGTCGGTTGGATTTTTTTCTTAATTATTAAGTAATTTATTTTAATATTTTTCTTGAAAAACAAAAAGTATGAGGCGGCAAATTGTGGGTGATTCACTTTTGAGTCATCATTTGCGATTGTTGTTGAAGTGCCACATAGATTCCAGCTGTTCTCACATCATTTGGATAAGTTTTGATTAAATTTTAGTGTAGTTTTGGTTAAATTAGTAATATTTGAATAATTTAAGTATATTTAATTATTATATTAATATACGTGTATATATACACTATATATGTAACACACGTAATGAGTAATTATATACGTATAATCATGTTTCTAGCATATCTTTTATTTTTAAGATACTTTTCTCTATTGAATTTTGCGATTCTATCGCTCATTATGCATAATTATATTATTTTAGGTTAATTTATAGGTATATTTATTATATATACCGGGTATGCTCATATAGTATATTATGCTATATTATTTTATTTTATTGCCTAATTATCTTATTTCTAAGTTCTTGTCGCATTCCGAGCTTAGTTTTAGGAGTTTCGAGCAATTTTGGACTATATTAAATAATCATATTTCTAAGGGAAAAATTGGGATTTTAGGTAATTATTTTCAAAATCTAACTTTACCAAATTACTTCGACTAACTTTTCTATCTTAGTCAATACAAGAAAGGAATGTGGAAAATTCCTTTCTAGGTACCCTACATCTAAACTGAATTCTTTCTAGTTTGGGTTCAATCGAATAACTTTTCCCAAAAGCCGTAAATTTAGGTAGGGTTGTCCTAAACTCAACTTTAGGGTCTCATATGGAACAAATTCTCCATATCTTCATTATATTCTTGATATTTTATTATATTTTTGACCTCTACGTGTTTGAGGATTCCTCAATTAGGATTATTGTGTTCCTCGCAAGCTTTTAGCTTACTCGATTTACTTTCTTAAATGCCTTAGATCAATTATCGATCCTAATCATACAAGGATAGGGTTTTGTCGTAATACTTAGATGTTCATGTCTGAATTGCTGATTTATGAGATATTATACGAGCCATGAACAAGATCACGATCAAATACAGGTATTCGATCTCGAGGCTAGAAGATATGTTGGATGAATTGACTGAAGCCAAGAATTTTAGCAAGATTGATCTGAAATCTAACTACCATCAATTCACATGAGGTTAGGCAGTAAGTGGAAAAATGCATTCAAGACTTGACATGGACTTTACAAGTGGATGGTCATGCCCTTCGGCTTGCCAAATGTTTTGAGTACTTTCATGAGACTAATGAACCATGTACTGAGACATTTCATAAGAAAGTGTGTCGTGGTGTACTTTGACGACATCCTGGTCTACAGTGCTAACATGTTGAGTCACTGTGAACATCTTAGAGTAGTCCTAGATATTCTTTGTACCGAGAGACTATTCAACAATCTAAAGAAGTGTTATTTTTGCTAGGAGGAAGTGGTATTCTTGGGCTATGTAATCAGTGGAGGAGGATTGCGAGTTGATCATGAGAAGATCCAAGCAATTATCGAGTAGCCGACTCTTACTACTTGTATTGATGTAAGAAGTTTCCACGGATTGGCTTCGTTTTACAGAAGATTTATCAAGAATTTCAGCACCCTTGCTATGCCACTCACTGAACTAACAAAGAAAAGCATCAACTTTCAAAAGGGAGAAAGGGAGGAGAGGAGCTTTGCGGAGATTAAAAAAAGATTGACCTCTGCCTCAATGTTGGTTCTGCCTGACTTCGAGAAAACCTTTGAGCTGGAGTGTGACGCATTAGGCGTTGGAATAGGCGTTATCTCGATGCAAGAAGACCGACCAATTGCTTTTCATTGCAAGAAGCTCTGAAGACCACAGTTGAATTACTCTATATATGGCAAGGAACTTTTAGCATTGATTTGAGCACTGCAAATATGGCTGCACTATTTACTGTCAAGAGAATTTTTCATATATATTGACCATGAATCAATGAGATACCTCTAATGTCAGACCAAGTTGTTGAAGCGGCAGGTAAGATGGGTTGAATTCCTTGAAGGATTCAATTTTGTAATAAAGTACAAGCAAGGAAAGAGTAACGTAGTTACAGATGCTCTTTTAAAGAGATATGTGCTTTTATTTGAACTATAGACCCGGCTGTTTGGGTTTGTAAGTATCAAGGAGCAGTACTCTAAGGATCTACACTTTGGACCCATACTTGCACGATGTATTGATGGAAGAACAGTGGACAAGTACCATGTGAAGAATGGCTACTTGTTTCGAAGTGGGAAACTATGCATATCAACTTGTTCCCTAAGGGAGTTGTTGATCAGGGAAGCTCATAGTGGGGGACCCTCTGAACATTTGGGAGAAAGGAAGACTTATGAACTATTGAATGATTGATTCTTTTGGTCAAGAATGAGGAGAGATGTGCACTGAGTTGTTGAAAACTGTACCATGTGTAAGAAGGCCAAGTGTTAAGCCAAGTGTTGAGCCAAGCAAGGGAGAGCAATGCCCCTACCTATCCCAATGAGGCTATGGACTGGATTGAGCATGGACTTTGTTCGCAACAACTTGGATTGTCGTGAATAACCTAAGGTAAATATTCTATAATGGTCATTATGGATAGGTTTAGTAAGATGGTGCACTTCGTGCCTTGCAGCAAAACTAACGATACTTTGGCTATTGCTTCTCCTTTCATGCAAAATTCACCCCACTAATTATTGCTTTTGTGAATATTCATTTTTACCCTTTTGTATTGTTGTACATTACTATTTTAGGATAAACCCCATTTTGTCTTTTCCCTTTTAGACAGGTTGGCCTAAATTCTTGAGTATAAATACCCTTTGTATTTGTAAGTTGTAGATAGAGAGATCATCATTATTACACTTGAGTACTTTTCCTTCATAGTATAAACACTCTACTGTTTTACGCCTGGCATCACTCTTATCTTAACCCTTGAGTAAGGCTAGGTGGCGAGTAACCTCATTGGACCGATTTATGCATTATATCAAATTGTACTGTGAGTCTTTGGAAGTTCCATTAGTGTCTCATATCCTCTAGAGTTGTTCATGGGTTTTGCTTACTTTTTATTCATCGTTCATTCCTTTCATGCATTTCCCTCATTGACTCTTTTGAGCTTTTTGTAAGTTTGGACTCATTCAACGACCGGCTTTATCAGTTCTTGGTTATGGTTTGTAACAAAGCCCCTTCTCACCTTCGATACGAACCATCCTAATCCATCGGGTTCAGAAGTCCGCTTCCTTGGGCAGTTCAACTACTACATATTCGTCTTGCTAACCTTTGATCGAATCTACTAGGTTGCAGAACAGCTTCTTCCCTGGGTGTGGCTAGAGGTAAGGCAACCCCTTAATGCTCTTCCATATGTAGAAGTGACAGAAGAGCTCGAGAGTAGCCTTTACCACTAGGTATTCGCGGAACGCTTAGAAAGCCTTCAGTACTCTTTATCCATTGGGAAGGACCCGTGATGGATTGCAGCGATGGTAATTGAAAAGCTCCTTCTCGAAGTGACTGGAAGGGAGGCGCTGTCCAAACTCTAGGCACTTTTTAAATACTGTGAAATTCCTTGTTAACAGCAGAGCCACCCATTTGTCCTTGCTTGGCAACCTAATTTGCTACCCAGGGATCGCCTCTACAAAAAAGTTGCTTATGATCCAATTGGGGATAGATTGCTTACTTTTACTCACATGATCGCTAGGCCCCTTGCCCGTCTCAAGAGCATTAAACAAATCCTTTGGGTGGGGGCAGCGTAGGGGAATGTGTGCATATACGTCCCTAGGGATGTCATTGATGATTTTAGCTCTATCCAGCGCTTCCATGACTATCCTAGTAGGTTTGTCGAGTTATACTAGTGACGAGACCTCATCCTCTCATGCTCGAAGGGGATCACTCCTTGTAGACTTTGAACTAGAGAGATGCAGCGACAAAGAGGAATTAGTTTTACCTTTGTTGGTTAATATGACTATAGTACTCGAAGAACGAAGAAAGACCTTAGGAAACATTTAAAGAAAGTTTGAATGCGAACACATAATTTGTAATAATTGAATAAGAAGATTGCAGAAAAGTGGTTTCTCTTTATATCCTCCTATTTATAGGCAAACCACTTGGGAAGCTGTACAGGCGGTTATAGGGATCCGTATAAGCATGAATCCCTTGGAATGCTATATAGCAGATACGTGGAAGGCATTTTAATTAGATGGTCACCTTTAAAAGGCAAAAGGCATGTAGCTGCATACTAGTTTGCTACAGTACGACACCTGTCTTGTTGCATTTAATGTACGAAATATAGGCAGGCAACAATTACATTTCAAAGAAGTTCCTTTGACAAGAAGCTTCTTTAGGGCCCATCCGACTTTCACTTGGTTGGCATGATAAAGACATGACATAGTTGCATCTACTTGGTCCTTGTCAAGCACTATTTGGACAGATTGGTTTGTAGCCTTGAATCGTTTGCCTAGTGAGTTGCAAGAGTGTCCTACTTTGATACCATAACCTAAGCCTCGCTCGGGTCTTCGGCACTTTACTCTGGAACAACTGCTGACCACTCCTACTCATCTTGCCTCAGACATTTTTGGATTGGGTATCCATTGCTTCAGACACCTCCACCGCAGCTAGCTTCTAGTCCAGACCTATGTGCTTACTATGTCAGCCCCATAGTGCCAAGTCAGACTCCTTTGAGTCAGATCGGTCATGCTTGAGCAGCCTACATATCCTTTGTTCTTGCCTTTGCCTCGACAACGAGACTGCGGGGGGCAAGGTAGGTGTGTTGAGCAAGTGTTGACAGGATACTTTGGATATGGGCCTCTCCGACCCAACTGTATTCGACATGCCTCGTAGCCTAGGGCTCACTCTTGTGGGCCTAAGCCCTAACCTTGTATGAACCAAGCTTAGTAAGCTTTGTAAGCTTTGTAACGGTTAGGATGCACAAGATAAAGATGAAATGGCCACATCTTGAATAAGTGGGATACGTCGGACATAACAACTCAACTCTACTATACTTATGGGAGAAGATCTCTCCCACTAATTGACCTCCAATTGTTGGCTCTACTCCATTATAAATACTGGGTCACTACCCAAAGGTAAAGTTCTCTAGACTTTGCATATCAAGCTTGCACACTTACCTACACTACTTTCTACTCTCAAGTGCTCTATCGCTAACTTAAGCATTAGAGTGGTCACGCTGGATAATCTCCTGACGTCTCCTCACTGTGAATTGTTTTGTAAGCCTTACATGTGTAGAGCCCCATCACCTACCGGTAAGAATTTAAAGACGACACAACTAAAGAGGGAGATCTCAAAAAACTCTGCCCTGCTAATGTTCCGTTCCTCAATGCTTTTATTTCAATGCACCTTTAAAATCAAATCCCTCTTGGTATCGTAATCACATTTACTTGCTGCTGTACTGTATCAATTTGTAATTGATCATTTAATTCGGATTCGCTCATACCTCAGGAGAACATCTGGTAAATCATATGAAGAACTCATTTATCTATGAACTAATATTATCATTCAAGAGGTAAATGGTAATTTGACAAAAGAAATTTGTGTCAAGCTTTGGTGATAAATTGCAAATATACCCCGATTCCAATATCCTTGTATTATCATTGAAAGTAAATATTTAGAATCTAAAACCTTAAAAAAAAAAAACCCGTATTTTTAAACTTTTTATTTTTGCTATTTTACTTTTGGATAAAATAGTAAAAAATACTAAAATTAAATAAAATCCATAAAATCAAGAGTAAAATGGTAATGTGGAAGTCTAGGAACATTATTTTTGAAAGATTCGGGAGTGTGAATACTCGTGAAAATAAAAGGCTAAGTGTATACAGGGGGATTATCTTTGCAATCAACCAAAGCTTTCATCAAAATAAAAAGAAAAAGAAAAAAAGAAAATTCATACAACCTATCTTAATTCTAACTAGACATCAATTTTCCAAAGGGGTTCTAAGATTCACAGATGATCGCACCATTTTGAGATCCTATGCTGTTCGCACTGTTTGAAATCACCACCGCCACATGCTAATCTTCCTTTTCTAATAGAATTGCAATATGATACAAGAGAACTACGTTGTTAGCACTTGATATATATGTTTCTGCTACCTCTTATGTACGACTTATGAGTTTGGAAAGAGCACGAATTTCGGTACACAATGAAATAAAAAAGAAATTGGGAACCATCAACCCAATTCAACACAAACTAATAAAACTAATTCTAATTTTCAACCGTTTAGCATTAACCAGATGCTAATTATAATCTGACCAACACATCTTGTTTTTCAGATTTGTTCACATTGTTGATTTGTGTGTATCCCCCTACGTTCTTTGTTGCAGTATTGGTGTCTCTCTAGGCACGGACTAAGCTAATTTGGCTGGCAGAAATCGCTCGCTCCCAGCACAACATGAATGGCCGAAGGCTAAGAATCATCTTTGATCCCATTTAAAGTAATTCTATCTCTAAATTTTGAATTACTCTAATTAATTTGATGCATGGCATTCCATAAAAATGCTGATGAAATGTTGCAGTGTGTCAATAATGGAAGAGGAGATGATTAGAAGAGAGAAACTCAGAGTAATTGATTTGTGATCTTCTTTATCATATTATCTACTAAAATGAGCCAAGTGCTCTCCTAAAATATTGTCAATAGAAAAATAAACAAGAAATATAATAGCATATAATGGTGACATAGATATTAGCTACACTTGATTTATCAAGGATTTGATGGATGAAGCTTATATGATATTACAACCCCAGTCATCCGCATAAGAAAGTCCCCTGTATTGAACAATATCGACATGTTTGGAAAAATGAGAATGTCTAAAGGCAACATACATATTGATCTTATCTCCCCACCCTTTTAGAGCACACCTAAAATTACATGCTCTTTTAAATTTCAAAGTATTCTCTTGAGATTGTCATCTTAACACAACTTAATCCATTCTACAGTAACTTTAACCAAACTGCCGACAGAGGAATTCTTTTGTCTCTTAGCCACGGGCATCTACGTCTAAGCTCTCAAAGACTCAGATTAATCAACAGAAAAGAAATTCAAGTAGCTGAAGTAATGAAGCCCACCAAATGGTTTGATTTTGTTGCAAGCTAAATGCAAACAAAAACGTAAGGGATAAATAATAAGTCATGCAACAAAGGAAGCCAAAATATTGATGTTATATCATTGGTTTTCATACCTATCAATGTCATCACTTTCAAAAACAAGTTTGATGGTCTCATTCGCATAGAAAATGCGAACTTAATTAGGATATGTATCATCTTTCAAGTCCAGCAATTGGTGTAGGCCCATGTATTCAAGCTACTCTCAGAAGTTTTCCACGTCTTCAAGCTCATTCAATTGTACGATCAATAATCAGTATATTATGGTAACAACAGTCGTTAATAAATCGATCTCTTATTTTAGCCGTAGGCAGTTACTCATCAAAATTGTAGGCTTCAATCGGAGGAGGCATGGATGGTGATGGAGAATGGGAATGCTTATTCTTGGATTTGGAGTGATGTTTGCTTTTCTTAGATTAGGTGCGAGAGAAGGATTCCATATGTGCCCACATTGTATTCAATATAGGCACTTTCCAGCTTGACGTAGGTACATTATGTTTGATACGCCTAGGTCAATTTCCTACATTTTTTCCTATATGTATGTTGTTTTGACAACTAATTCTCCAAATGCCACCATACACTCTCACTTGCTTCTAAATTTTTGCTGCCTTTTAGCCCTTCCACACTTATGTCTACTTACGTTTTTCCACATCTCATCACTACATTCTCCTACTTGTAATCCTTAGATATGGATGGAAATGGAAATTCATATGATAACTTATTACCATCTAACAAATATGTATTGATACAACCAGGGTAGGTTTGAAATGGATTTTGTGAAACGCTAACTTGTCCCTATAGGGTTTAATGTTTTCCAAAACCCTATAAGATTTTACCTTCTATTTCTAAAACCCAATCCTATAGGGTTCTTGACCCTATAGAAGTGGGTTTTATAGGATTTAAAAGACCTTATAAGGGCGGGTTGTTATAAGGTTTATATGAGATTAAGTAAAGAATAAAATAGAGAAAAGTTAAATAAGATTAAGATTATATTTACTAACTTAAATAATAATAAAAATTGAGAATTAAATGTGTTGTACAATGTAGAACTTGTATAACATATGTATGTTGTATAAGTTAAAAGTAAATATTTTTATTAATATATGCTTTTTTTTACTAGGTCAGGTTTCCAATCGAGTATTTTTATAATCCTAAAACTTGACCTTAAACCTTATAGGATGGTTTGGCGAGCCGAGTATCCTATAACGACTTGCTTTGTTATATCACTACAAATATGACAATTCATCAATTTTTTGGTTGGGGAATATCCATCAGGGATTTACGCATTTAACGAATACCGTCAGACATCTAAACACGGAATATCCTATTAACACTCCCATAAGACATCCTTCCATTGGTAATGGAATGACCACCTCTATGGCTAATTGGAATGTAGATGACCTAGAGGATTTCAATATAGTAAGTGTCATTTGAAAATGTCAAAATTTAGTGAATATACATCCTTATTCGTTATAGATATGGTTTAGAAATTAAAGAACCATGCATATGGTAATTACATTTATCCCACTGTGGCTAGGAGGATTTCATGGATGACCCCTCGCAAAAACAGATGCAATAGAGAACATTAAGCAGCATAGGTTTTACCATAATTGAGGGTTCCAATGGAAGAAGGAGAAGGTGGATGAGTAGCATTTGGAATTATTTCGTTGTTCTACTTAGAGATGATGCTATCAATGTATGACTTGCAACAAGTCTTTATTTGGCAAGTCAAAGTTAGGAATGGGCTACCTTACCCAATATTTGAAAATGTACCAGAAGAGAAATGAAACATTGGTAAAGGTTCTAAATGCCTCTTGGTAGGGACTTTATTGGCCATTGATGAATGTTAAACACCTTTCCTACTCAACTAGGAGGAGGCTAAAAAGAATCTTATTCAACTGATGGTAATGGTTGGTATCTCGTTTAATGTCGCGGAGCATGAAGATTTTGGAGGATGGGTAATAAACTCACTTCAACCGAACTACAAGCATGTAGGGTGGCAAACCCTATGAAACAAAACAATTGAACTTTTCACGCATAAACGCAAAGATTTGAAGGTGCAACCATGTAACCGTAATTTGAATCTTTTGATCAAATTGATATTGTTTGTGTCTTAAAGTTTTCTTGTCATTCTCAATGCCTTTGTTATTTGTGCAATGTCTCTTTTACATTAGATATATGGTAGTCACTTGTCATTAATAGTGATGACTGTGACATTGCATATTAGATTAACGAAAATTAGATGATGCAAAAGGAATTATCACATTTATGCTATTTTCTGAAGCTCATACAAGTCTTACAATCACGTCTAATGTCTTGGACATTGTATGAAACTATGAAATTCATAGGTTGTTTAACATTTGCTTTGATAACACATCTGCAAATATAGCATTGATAAGACCATTAAGCAGCAGCTAAACTTGATATGAGATAGAAATTTGTTCCATATCCAATGTGTTTGTCACATTTTAAATCTTGCTATACAAGATGGCATGGATGCTCGTGGGACAGTAGATTACCTCAGTAAGATCCAGTTTGTAATATATTGTATACATCATATCAAATGGAAACACTTAGAGTATATCGATTGTTGTCGACGTGAAAATCATGACTTACTCATCCCACCAAGAACTCTATGCATGAGATGTTAGATAAATCTATAGGTCTTAGTTAAGTAGCCAAGAGGGAGAGTAAATTGGCTACTTTTAAAAATTTTAAGAAAAGAAGATTTGGAAAAATTAACCCCTTGATTATTTATGCGTTCAGCTTGAAAGTATGTGGAATAAAATTATGAATAAAGTGCAAGTAAATAAAAGAGTAGGGATAAAAGATCAGATAAATGAATTGTAATGTTTCGATCTTATGCTTACTGTACTTTTCCAACTCCATCGCCAGGTACCCAGTTCTCCTTACCACAGTTATTCCATTATCCACTTTTCATAGAACAAAACCTTGAGAGATATACAATCACAAGATCCTCTACTCTAACTCATTTAGCCTCACTCTAGGCTAATCACTCAGAATTACAGAAATTACGTAAGTCTCTCTCAAATACACACATTAAGTTTACAAAGAAATACAACAATGAGAAATCAATACAATGAATCCTTGATAGATAAGAACAAAAATAAAGATTTGCAAGTGAGCTTTTGATCGATCTTCTATGTTTATTATATAAGAAGGATTTCAAAATTTTCATTATAGTACTTGTATTTGTTCTCTTGTGTTTTGTGTTTTGCCTTCAAATTAACAAGGCTTTATATATTAATGCTTGTAACGTCTAGGAACTTAAAATATGGAAAGTCCATAAAAATATTATTCGCTTCTTTATCCTTAGCTTTTGAAAGCATGTAATAAACTTGCTTGATTATTCTTCTTCTATTTTTATTTCAAATAACCTTCCCGTAATGTCACATGCCATGAGTTGGATACTTGATGAAATGTTATCTTTTTCTTTTCAAGAGCTTTGACCGTGCTATAAAGAAGGTGATCTTTTCCTTATTTTTAATTTCATAAAAGGAATGATTTTCATGATAAATATTCTAGAGCAGATTGATTAATGTCCCTTGTTATTTCTTAATTAGATATGCATTAGAGCTTTCATCATTCTTGATAAAATCAATGATAACAAGGTTCACAGATGATCGGCTTTGAATTAATTTTAGTCCCTATAGATTTGTATCCTTCTTTTGTGGAACACATTGAATATATTTCCCAAATATATTCAATAGATGGAGCTGGGTCTTGTTATCATCTTGAGGATTTCTTGACTTGATCTTGATTCAATTCGCAAGATAATTTTATTTAGTATATAATCCTGTTTCTTATAATTGTACCTTCCAATACATCTAACCTTTCAATAGACATCATAATTTGAATGTAGTTTTGGCTTGTCCCATTTTTGGAATATACAAAAATATATATAATTATACAAAACGTACGCATGCATACGTATCTCTTTTTATTGTTATCAAAACATACGAAGAGAACCTTAACAAAATCCTTGAGGGTTAGCATTACTTCAAATTACTATTATATTCATGGTGTCTAATACTTATTTATAGACTGAAGTTGTGCTTATATTACTATGATACTTCATATTAAACAATTTATTAATTATTAATGTAGGTTTGGAAGGCCTTAAACGCATTTTACAACTCTTACATCCATCGAAAAGTAGCTCAAAAGCCTAAACTTGGATGAATTCATGTGGCGGATTGGAAGAAAACAAGTAGCAAGTGTATGTTACTTAATGCCTTTGTACAATTGACAATGGATTTATTTAACTGCTATTATCCTATAAGAAATGCTATACTCCCAAATCTTGTCGACATTATTTATGTGTTGACAAACTTTATAAAAGAGCTATTGCTCTTCCCCATTGTCATAGCGGTGAAGACCAAATTGCTTGCCTACTTTTTCTCCTTTCCTCTTTTGTTCTATGTTGCATCAATGTTAGATCTACATTGTAAGTTCTACAATGCTTATAATTTGCTTTAGGAATTTTATTGGAAAGTCAGCATGGAAGATGCTACAAGTGAAGCTGTGAGGCATAAAATGAAAACTAAGAGAGTGCTTAAATCCTTGTTCCTTTATCACAAGGTTAAGATGTAGCCATTAACCTAAGCATCTCGATCAAGTGGTCAGATAAGTAGTTCTCATGCTCCAACTTCAAAGAGGAGCAAGTAGATGGTCCAGACTGAAGCACGAAGACTACCAGAGACACTGCTAATGGAACTTATAGTAAACTATTAGTCTACTAGGTCCAATACTCGAAGGAAGATGAGGTGAATGTGGATGTCCTCATATGGTGGGTAGCAAAATCGTACATAATGCGAACCTTATCACTTATTGTAAGGGATATTTTGGTGTCTTTAGCTTTGACAGTATCATCTGAATCAACTTTTAGCTCAAGTAAGCAAGTCCTCAACCCTCATTGCCTTTAGCTTAAAGTTGAAACTGTTGAAGTGACTATATGCCTCAAGGATTGAAAGGATGCTCAGAAGAGAAAACAATGTGCTATGAAATTAATTTTTGATCGTGAAGAAGATGATGAAGCCATGAGGTGATTTGATGCCATGTAAAAGGATTGGAAATGAGATGGATTGATGATGAGGATGATGAGAATGAGGACTACTAACTGGAACATATTTTGTTCACTTCTAGAAGAGTTATTGGTTTTGCTGTGTGTATATTATATTGGGGGTTTCAATTTTCAAGTTTGTTGGCTTACTTAGTATTAAATTAATATGACTTAAATAAAATTTAAACATCTGTATCGAATTACATCGAAAGATTAATTAGATTATCTCCTACAAGCAATGCAATTATTTTCATAATCCAAATAAAGATATCTTAGATCCCGAGGTAAATGAGTAAGGTCTTTATCAAAGTGTATGGATGGGTGTAGCATGTTGATTCTTTGGCTAATTGGCTTGCGTACCTATCCTTGACCTTCTAACAATTTAAATTTGTGCCCATGTATTTGTAACTCAAGTCATTTTGCATCAAGGAATTGTTTGGTACTTTTGATGAACTTATACAGGTGTACATGGTTTAAATTAGTAAGATTAAGTAATTTAAGTTGATCTGTTGCAACAATCCAATTAGTTATTATATTTAACTAGTTCGATTTAGGTAAATATTACTTAAAGGAATTAATCAATTCAAATTTTCATCTAAAATAAATATATTTAAATAAATTAAGTGTATTAAATTATTCATTTAAATCTTACTCAACTTACTTATTCAAATTAAAACAAGTAGATTGATTAAAGATAACATAAAGAAATTTACAATAATTATTTTGTTTTTTGCTTTTTAATATATTAATTAAAATGAAAACTACTTACTAGTATAGTAAAAAAAATGGAACTAATTAAACAAATAAATTAATATATTAAATACCATACTTAATTAAAACTACTTAAAATACTATTTTTGTTTAAATTTCTAAAAAAAAAAAAAAAAAAAAAACAAATAGCATTTGTTGCATCTTATCCCTATAATCAATAAGAGACTCCTCTCCATTCTAACCAAATTATATCCAACTAAGTATTAATTATCCCCTTTGACCCTATAATTAAACTTAAGATCAATTAGCATTCAATATACTAAAGATTATACTTACTTCTACTTTAGTATGCTTAATACAATCTTTTATCACCGACTTAATATTGCCTACCTCTCAAAGTGATCTTATGTTATCTATGTCTTTTAAATTATGACACTGTAAAGCGAGTTTATTAGAACTACAATTTGATACCAATTGAGAATTGTTACACCCCAAAGTGATGAAGTCGTAGCAGTCCTACTATATAAACCAACCTATGATAGCAACTGACCTCACAGTCATATATACGATTTATATAAGGCGTCCATAACTCCTCACTTTGAAGCAAATAGTCATTCATAATTAAAGATAGAATTTATATATATAACTAAATACTTTAAGTCATATTTACATAAAGATACTTATACTGTCCTACATTCCTAGGAAATATTCACATGCTAAGGTAATCTGATAAGTAACATATTACATAATAGGTCTAAAAACATAAGAGTTAGTAACATAACTCTAGAAGACTTAATTACATCATTAACCAACTTGATCCTCACTCTCCCATGGCTTAGCACTTCAAAAAGATACTAACCTCAAGATAGTTATAGCGCGGCATATCAGTCCGTACCTATAAGAAAATCTATAAGGATGTGAGCAACGAACAGCTCAGTAAGTTAGAATAGAGACATAAGAATACATAACAAACACAAACAGGGTCTTCAAATAATTAATTATATGCAATGCAACATGCAAATGCCATCACTACATAATATGCATAATAATTATATCTAACACCCTAAATGCTGCAAGTATCATACTACATCGGATATTAACATCCTTAAACACCTAATTATATACTAAATCAGTAATTATCCTTTTAATTACCTAATTAGCACACAATCACCTATTTTATATATCATTTTATGACTTAAAAATCATATAAAGATTTCAAAAATTCAATTCTGAAAAATCTCTTCATAACACTTGTTAAGCTTGGTTTTTCCTTTCAATTTTATATAAATTAGTTTTCTTTAAACCAATTAATATTAAACCCTATCCCATTTAATACTAACTCTTAATTAGGGTTTAAAAAAAATCGATTCTTTAATTTTGAAAATTATTTGGAGTCGCTACTCGACCGTAGTTAGGAAAAAGAGTTAAGTTATAATCAATTAAGTGGATTGTTATAAATTAGCCATCGATCTTTCGATAAAACCAATTTTGTTAAAATGATTTTTGAAAACTAAAGATCTGGATCTGAGGGCTAATTTTTTAAACCCTTAATGGATACTACTTTTTTCACTTTTCGATTTTAATTTCGCTTTTCAAAATTATCCTTAATGAAATCTATCTACATGCGACTTGATTTAATTCTAATAAGATAAAGAGTTCAATTATTTACAAAAGATGGAAAAAGAAAAATTCCATATTTTAAGTCGCCTCGTATTTATGTATAAGTACCTACATACCCGCTATTCGGGATCAGACTTCCATAGTTTGTTTGAAAAATATTAGTAGGTTAGTTGATTTTAAATTTAGAAAGTGGCTAAGTTTACGTCTTTTAACTATTACATTTTATTTAAGAAAAACACCTAAAAGAAAAGGGTTTTAATTTGGTGATTTTATTTTTGGAAAAATTCTAAAATATCCTAATATTTTTTAAAAAGGTCTGTTTATTTTTATTTATTTTCGAAACAAATTTTGTAAGTGATAAAATTTTTTAGAAAAATCTTAAAATACCTATATGCAACTTTCCATGAAATATGCAATTATCATGGCTAACATGCTTAATTATAAAAAAGAACCCTAATTGTAAAAAGGAAGCTTAAACCATGGAAAAGATACTTAAATATAGAAAAAAAACCTAAATCATGGAAAAAATATCTAATCATGGAAAAAATATCTAATAATAGAAAAGAAGCCTAAATCATTGAAAAGATATTTGAATTATAGAAAAGATGTCTAAATTGTAGAAAATGTGCATAAAGAGTTTATTTATTTTATTGAAAAAAAAGGATTATTCTAAGTAAGAGGACATCTTTATTTTTCATTATTAATTTTTTACGCTTTTTATATTATTTTTATTTTTTATCGTATATTTTTGACTAAAACATAAAAAGAAGTAAACCAAACAAACTAAACATTTTCTTCTTTTTTTTTCTTTTTCCTTCTTTTTTTTTTCTTTTTATAATTGAAAATAGAATACAATCATAATAATAACAAAAATAACGATATTACAAAAGTAAATAAAAATAAAGAAAACAAAATACGAAGAACAAAACACAAATCAAAACCAAAGTAGAGCCAGACCAAGTTGGAGTTTGCACAAATCCTAGAAAAAGGAGGCGTGTAGAAAGAGAGTATGGTGTTATGAATAGATTTAAGTGATTGTGAGTGATGAGTTGATGCTTTATAGTGAAATTGAATCCCCTATATATAGGTATTATGGTTGAGTTAAGGATGAAAAATATTAAATGCAATATGATTTTTTTCCATATTTAGGTTGAGCAAATATAGACAATATGTTATGCTAAATATAAAGTTGCGCATACCACACTTTGAAATGAGTTGGTAAATGATGTGGCAATAATGTGGCATATCACGTAGTGATGAAGTGAAAAAAGAAAATAATAGATGTATTTTGCACTTTTCATGAATTGAACTCAGGATCTCCAAGTCATATGCAACATTAAGTCTAAGTGCTTATCTAAATGGGATATTAGTTTTTCCTTATTCATATGTGCAATAAATTATACATATCGATTAGGTTAAGTTGGATCAAATTCAAATCTAAGTCTAAGCCTAATAACCCTTTTTTTATTTTATAAAAATTATATTATACTAAACTATCTAAAAGATTTATTATTTTCTAAATCTTCTATCTTTTGTATTTTTCAAAATTTTATATTTTTGTTAGGGGGGTTCTTATTTTTCTAATTTTTTTTGTATTTTTCCTAATTTAAAACCCTTTAGCTTATTGAAAAATATAAAATGGGATAAAATTTGGGTGTATATAGCATTATTATATATCCTCTAAATAATTTAAACAAAAATTTTAAGCTTAAAACTATATACTTAAGGTCATTTATTTCTAAATAAAATAAAACTTGAGTTTGCGTAATTTCTTAAGCATAGTATATTTCCAAGAATAAATTTGTAAGCTCCACAATTAGTTACTCAAGGTTTCGATCGGTTGAAAGATTCAATCAAGCCTAAATTATAAGTAAAGCAAAAAATATTAATAAAAATGATTCCGTAAGTTCGAATTTAAGAAAATAAGCAATAAAATAAAATAATATAAAAATTCCAAATTTTAAGTATATAACTCGTTATTTATCGAAAATGCGTAAAATACATTCCGATAATTAACGAATCGCTAGAGATAAATTATATGTATACTAAAAATCATAAAATGACTTAAATAATATTTAGGAATATTTATTTATATTATATATGAATTTATATGTAAGTAGAAATACGCATACTTACTTAAAATATGCGAAATGTGCTAAAATAATACTAAATAATTAAAAAAAATTCATAATTAATTAAGAAAAAATCAGGAAAAATAAGGAATGATTCAGATGTAGGTCATGTCAATTAGGGAAAATAAGAAAAAAATTATTCAATTAAATTAGAACAACACAAAAGGTAAATTAGAAGAAGATAAGGTAGTTATCCAATCAAATTAATGCACAATAATTTTTCTAAAGCTCTATAAATAGCAAGAAAATTTCAAAAACTCATTTGGATAGTTTAGAGGGTGAAAAAAATAGGGAGATGTGAAATGGAGAGAAAAATTAGGGTTAAAAAAAAAAAAGAAAAATTATGCAATTAGGGTCGTAAAGGAGAACCAACATTGGATGAGCAACTAGGAGTGGACGACTACCACCACCACATGATGGTGGCAACACTTGGACCGGTCGACGAGGCCACGGCGATCGACAGTGGTCGGAGCCACCCAGACCAGTAAGTGTAATTTCCAACTCGATTTTGTGTAATTTTGTAAAAATAGTAAATATTCTTAGAAAATTATGAATTTTGTTATTTTAGAATATTTTTGTATGTACTTTTTAAGAAAAATATTATTTTGATGAAAATATGTCTCGTGATATATGGTCCTTAAGAAATCATGCAAAATTGAGCATATCTCGGTTTAGAAATAAATGACCTTAAGAGTATAGTTTTAAACCCAAAATTTTTGTGTAGACTACTTAAATGATATAGAATAGTGCTATGAAGCCCATTTTTAAAAATTAATTTTTGAAAATTTAAGATAATTTTTAGGCCCTAAAATGAGGCATAAAATGGGTAATTTAGGGTTAATTAAGTAATTAAATGGTTAATTACCGATTTAGTAAATAATTATATGTTTTAGGATGTTGAAATCTGATGAAGTATGATACTTGTAGCATTTAGGATGTTAGATGTAATTATTAGGTTAATTATGTAGTAAATGAGTAATAGGGAAAAATAGTAAATTTTAAGTTAATTTTGTAAATTAGGGTAATTAGGTATAAAATTTGATTTTAGGATGAATTTAAACACTTTGAAATGATAATTGATGTTGGGAGATGGTAATTAGAGCGATAGAAATATTAGAAGTGTATTATATATATAATAGGTGATTATACATAATATGTAATTATTGGAAATATAATAAATAGAAAATATTAGGATAAAAATTGATATTATATAAATAATAGGGATATATAATGAAACTGATAGAAGACTTGAATTTATTTAATTATATGAAAAATGTAAAAATTTCTCATATTAAGAGTAAATTCGGTATATTAATAAGGATTTAAGCGTACCAGGTGAAATAAAATACTGACTAAGGATAATGATGGTATTTAGGAGATCGGGAAGTAATGTGATTAATTTCACATTATGAGTTGAAATGAATTTCTAGGGTTCGAGTATAAAACGATATTTAGAAATCGAACTAGAACCTAATTTAGAAATCGATGTGGAAATCGAACTCGAACTCGAACCTAACCCTAAACCTAGAATAATTGTAAAAGACTTAAGACCTAGATAATTAGTTATATTAAACCTTAAACAAAACATAACAATAAGCGTTATAGGATAAAACGAACTTATAATAGTTATATGAAAAACTGAAATCATGTTTGTGTTATAGAGATGATCGGCGATGGCTTGAGCAAGTTGGACCTCGAGTGAGTGAGCGAGGAGTCAAGGTAAGTTGAGATTAATACGATGCTGTATTTTGGAGGCTTAAGATTATGCTTGGTTGTGCTTGTTAGATAGTTGGATGTGTGCATGTGCTTGATTATGAGTGATGCTATGATTCTGTTTGTTGTTTTGGCTTATATTGTGTGATTTGTATGAAATGATTAATCACCATAAACTGGATCTAATCGAATATACAACTTGTAATCATAATCGAACCTGTATGGTAACCCATTAGGGGAAACCTAGGATTCTCCGGCCAAATACCGACCCCTTTGAAATAGATAGCGCAGGATTGTAAAGGGTTCCTTCTTTATCCTTAGTCGAACTAAGTGACAGGTGAGGAGGTCGCGGTGAAGGTGAAGTCAATGGTTCGAAGGTAGTCGCGGGAGAAGCGAGGTCTCCATTGCACAAGCTTTGGTTTGGTCGTGAGTTATTGCAGTAATAGCAACTCCTCAACCTGGATTAAAGTGGACGCAATTTCTTTAATCTCACGACGGGCCGGACAATGTCGTGCGATGGCATTTGCTTGAACATGCATTGCACCTAATAAGTTGGTTGATAATCTTGTTGTGTTTATGATATAGTTTTAAGTCCTCCATCCTAACTTACTGAACTGTGGTTGCTCACATCCCTATAGATGTCGTGCAGGTGCTGGCTAAGAAGCGGCATATAACTATTTTGAAGCTACCAACTACTGGATTCTAGAGAGTGAGGAAAAACATTTGAAGAATAAACACATATTTTTAAGGTCTAAGCTTTTACTTTAGAATTTTTCATTTCTGAATAATGTAATAACTAGGAAATATATTCGGAGAAATATTGTAAACTTTAATTGTAATAATTGAATTATAGTGTATATATATATTTCCTTACTTTCTTAGGTAAATGATTTATTTAGATTACAAATTGTTTACTTCAAAGTAGGTTAGTCGTGAACACTTTGTGTAGATCAAGTCTAAGATAGCGGTTGTAAGGCCAACTTCTATCTTAGAATAGTTGACACGGTGGGGTTGTTACGACTCTGCCGCTTTGGGGCGTGACAAAATTCATCAGGCTAAAATTTTTTCCCTAAATCTATATACATAAAAATCTCAAAATACTAAATTTCATAATTTTCTAAGTATATTTAATATTTTTACGAAATTAAACAAAATTAGGTTAGAATTTGAATCACTTGTCCGATTAGCTTCTGGCTATAAGTGGTAGCCCTAGGGGTACCGGTAGCCTTAGGCGGTAGTGGTAGGGTGTGGTAATGGTGGTGGTGGTTTGTTTCTAAATGGCCGTGAGTCGTAGGCTTGCTCGATAAGCCCTAATTACATAGATTTTTTTTTAATTTTTGTAAAAAAACCTTAATTCTCTCTTTTAGAGTTCTCTTAATTTCTCTTTGATTCCTAATTGACTAAATGAGCTCCAGTTGAGGTTTGGAGTATTTATAGGACTACCTTGATTTTTTTTTTTCTCCCAATTTTTTATTGACAATTGGCCTTATTTTCTTCCAATTTGCTTTTTATTTGCCTTAATGTGATTGGTTATTTTTTTCCTTCTTAATCCTAACATGTCACAACCTAAATCCAAACAATTCCTTGCTTTTTTTATTCCCTTGATTTTTTGTAAATTTCTTTGATTATTTTGCATCGATTTAGTATATTTCGGGCATTTTAAGTAATTTTAGATATTTTTACCTACCCATAAATACATATAGAGTAAAGGTAAATACTCTTAAATATTATTTATGTTATTCTATGATTTTTAGTGTGTATATAATTTATCTATAGCGATTCATTAGTTGTTGAAACTTGTTTTACGCATTTCTGATAAATAACGAGTAATATACTTATTATTTGATATTATAATATTTAATTATTTTATTACTTATTTTCCTATATTCAAACTAACGAGGTCACTTTTACTAATACTCCTAATTTCGTCGTATAATTTAGGCTCAATCGGATACTTTATTCAATCGCCCTAAATTTTACATATTGAATCTGAACTTTCAATTATAGGGCTTATAGCACATATATTACACAAACATTCTTTCACTCATATATGCAAATATGCATATTCTCTTACATACTAACATACAATACATGTGTTATACCTCACATGTATGAATGTACGTATATACAATATACTTTATTTATGATGTGTATACAGTACATAATCTTTGTACAAATGTGTTATACGTGCATACTTCTTTATACAAATATCATGTGTGTTGTATATACGTTATGTATACATATATATGTTTTGCAAATGTAGTTTGTATTACGTATACTTAATTTTTCATTTTCACACTACATTAGTGTCAATTGTGGTCGTGCAAACTAACTATAGAATTGGAATATTTTTCATGTAATTAATTTTGTTCAAACGTCATTATTTATCTAATTTAACATATTAATGTATAATCGTAGTATAATATGCATGGCTAAATATTCGAAACTCAAAACAATATATATGCCATAAACTACCAAGCTCATTTAAAGGTAAATAGGTCATATGCAGGCGGCACGTAAGAATAAATGGGTTGTAGGCATGTGGACATGCCGTACTTTGTACACAAAAAACACACGCACACCATGCATGTAATTTTTAGGCACACAAAGGTATGAAGATTGCCCATTTACCATGCTTTATGAATACAATAAATCTGAGCCACCATTTGAGGACAAGGAATTTAGGATGGAGCGATACCACGCTTCATGCATTGGGAAAGTTGACCATTTTATGGAAGGATCCATTTGAATTATATAAGTCAGAATCTCTTCCTATTGTACAAAACATGGAGATAGAATTGCAAAGGCTAAAATGAGCACGAGCTTAGAAGGGTTGCACTCATTCTATTTGTCATGTATAGGTGAGTGTAATAGGTGGTGTAGCATGATAAACCATATGCAGAAGTATATATAAAGCTTTAAATTCTATAAGTGGAATGACTTCTTTTAGGAACTCATGAGAAAACTCACATACATTTTGAGTAACTCTACAAACTAATTGTAATTTTATCGCTTAGAGTTGATTCATGAAGTTTATGATGTCTTTTACCAATGTTTATGAACTTTTCGTAAAATTATATACATTAAGTAATTTTATGAACTATATTGTGATTTTATGAATATTTAAATTTGTAAAATTGCTTATATCTTTGTAACAAATTCAACTTACTAATATTTGAGTGTTGTTACTTTTCTAAAGTGTTTTTACGAATTTAAGTGAAGTTATGAGATTTAATTGATATTTGAATGCTAAAGTAAAATCACAATAAAATAAGTGATTTTACGAATTTTGAGCACATTCACAGCATAGATTGAATTTTATAAAATAAAAGAGAAGGAAAAAACAGTTGCTTTGCGCATTTTAATTAAAATTATGAAATTGAGATAAATGATGAACCTTTTCTATTAAATTACAAACTATAAAGTTGCTATACTAACCCAGGTCTAGAAATGGACACATGTACATTTAAGAACAGTAATGTTAATTTACGAACTTGCTTTGAACTTACAATCATATTGCATTTTACGGATCTTTAGATAGATCATCTATGAACAATAGTAGGAGTTGAAAGTTGAAGGCATTTACTAATTAATGTAAAATTGCAAACCTTTAAGAGATCCATGAAAAATTAAATAAAGTTTTGAGTAGATATAGGAATGTTGAAGTAATTTTTTTAACTATGGGCAATACGTAAATGTTAAAGTTTATTTACAAACAAAAGTAGATCCACGAATATTATACTTCTAGTGAAATTAAGAACTTAACATAACTTCATGATCAATGTTTAAGAAATTTAAATTACATGCACAATTATTTCAGTTTTTTTAGAATCTTCTGTAATTGATCCGAACATGTGAGAAAGTTAAGAATCAAGGAAAGAAACTAGGTTCAATCAAGAGTTGAATCGAAGTTGAACTAGAGTCTAATCAAGTAGGATTGTATGGATCAACCGGGATTTGACAATACTACCTATTATTTGAATCTATTGTATTTTAGATCAAAAAGAAAAAAAAATCATTTGACTTTTGAGAAAAACTGAAAAACAGAAAATACAGCAAAATATCCTTTTCACAAGGTTAATTATTAAGAGTATAGTAAAGTAGGTATCATTTTAAACTTCCAATGAACACATCAATAATTTGCTCTTTTAGCAAAATCTTATTCATGATATAGACATATCTTTGCACCTTCATATCTATTTATTAAATTAGAAGTTGAAATTGCATTATGTGGTTTAAATGGAAAATTTTGAGATGTGGTCATAGGTACTGGACATGTTGTGATCACTATCGATCGTCTTCTAGTAATTTGGTCACCATTCACAGTGGTGGGTCTGTAAGAAAGTCCCCCATGGCTTAGTTAGTAAGGGCTCTCTAATGCTTATGTTAGCAAGAAGGGAAAGAGAGAATGTTTAGAGTGCTTGAATTAAGTATAAGGAGAGCAAGGGGATTGGACCCTTGTACTTGTGGTCCATGGCCTATTTATAGGATATGGAGTTTACCTACTTGGGACATGTAGTAGACTAGTATTGGCTCGTACGTGGTTGGTAAAGGGAAGCATGTGCAATATGGGATGGGACACTACATTTTTATCGGTTGGTGGCTCTAGGGTAGCTAGGCATCTAGGGCATACTTTAAATTGTTAGGAAGCATTTAATGAAGAGAATTGGGGTAAGTGAGAGAGAGAGAGAGAGAGAGAGAGAGAGATCAATAGAGCAGTCGTAGCACTAAGGTCCCCAAGTCATATGCTAAGCACTTAGCACGAGCTCATAGGCTAAGGTTAACGTAATGGATTGAGCTTAGATCTGGCTATCCCTGAGGATTATGGGGTCATCAGGGTCTTGGGTCTTGAAAAGTTAGGCACCCAAATGACATTGATAGGGGCTCCCAAAGTCTTAAGGAGATTGACATGGAAGAGTGCTCGGGGTTGGTCGAGTAGACTATATCCACACTAGTAGGCCGAGCAACAAATTCCTTCAAGTGGGGTTCAAATGGCATGCTTAGAGGGACCCAAGCAAGTAATTGAACTTAGGCAAAAGCAAATCTACAAGGAGGATTGAATAGGTTGGTCTATTAGAGAAAGTTGAGTTGTCAGCCTGGAGAAGCGCTTAAGGGTACCCAAACGAGTGGAGGCACTTAGGCTTAGGCCTTTGGAGCTTAAGCCTTAAGAGGCCTATCGATGTTGGCCCTCCTACTCTCCTTAGTGTTGAGATGATGAGGAGAGTAGTCCATTTCAAGCTTCAAAGGTTAAGGCCAGGGTTGTGAAATAAATGTGGTTGTGGTACTTTCATCATTTAGGTACCTTTTTAAAGTTCCAATGAACACATCAATAGTTTGTTCTTTCAACAAAATTTGATTCATGATATAAGCATCTCTTTGCACTGTCATATCTATCTATGGAAACTTGAAGTTAAAACCGCATTATGTAGTTTAAATGGAAAATTTTGAAATGTGATCAAGGGTATTGGTGATGCTATAATCACTATTGGTGGTTTTTTAGTGGCTAATCGTTGTTCATAGTGGTGGACCTGTAAGAAAGGCCCCTATAACTAAGCTAACAAGAACCCTTTGATACTTAAGTTAGCAAGAAGGGAAAGAGGGAGTGTATAGAGTGTTTAAATAAGTATAAGCAAAGTTTGGGGACTGGATCCTTGTACTTGTAGCTTCATGGCCTATTTATAGTGCATAGAGCTAACCTATTCGGGACACGCAACAGACTAGGATTGGATTATACATGGTTAGTGTAGGGAGGTGTACGAGACAACACCTTTTTGTCGGTTAGTAGCTTTAGGGAAAAGTATCCATCACATCAGCTTGAACAATTGTTATAACTAAGTTGGCTATGCATTTAAGCCATACTGTAGACTGTTAGTCGGCATTTGATGAAGAGAGAGGGACATAGGGGTGGGGCTGGTCGGTGTGGGATCAATAGAGCAGTTATGGCACCAAGGTCTCCAGGTCGTATATGGAGCACCAAGAATGAGCTCATAGGCTTAGGCTACGATGGGTAAAGCTTTAATCTAGTTACATCTAAGGATTATGGGGTCTTAAAGGTCTCGAGGAGTCAAGCACCCCAATGACTTTGAGAGGGTCTCCTAAGGTCTTGAGGAGATCGAGGTAGAGGATTGCTTGGGGTTAAGTAGATTGTGCTAGCATTGGTAGGCCAGGCAGCAAATTCCTTTAGGCGTAGTTTGTCACGCCCCGAAGCGGTAGAGTCGTAACAGCCCCCACCGTGTAAACCATCCTAAGATAGAAGTTGGCCTTACAACCACTATTTTAGACCTGATCTACATAAGGAGTCAACGACTAACCCGCTTTGAAGTAAATAGTTTGTAATTTAAATAAATCATTAATCTAAGAAAGTGAGGAAATATATATATGCTATAATTCAGCTATTGTAATTAAGGTTTATAATATTTCTCCGTAAAATATTTCTTAGTTGTTACATTATTCAAAATGAAAAGTAATTCTAAAATAAAAACTTAAACCTTAAAATATGTGTTTATTCTTCACATGTTTTTCCTCACTCCTCAGGATCCAGCAGTTGCTAGCTTCATAGTAGTTGTTGCCGCTTCTTAGCTAGCACCTGCACGATGTCTATAAGGATGTGAGCAAACACAGCTCAGTAAGTTAGGACGGAGGACTTAAAACTATACCATACACACAACAAGGTTTTCAATCACTTATTAGGTGCAATGCATGTACAAGAAAATGCCATCGCACGACGTTGTCCGGCCCGTCGTGAGATTAGAGAAATTGCGCCCGCTCTAATCTGGGTTGAGGAGTTGCCATTAATGCAACAGCTCATGACCAAACCCAGGCTTGTGTAATGGAGACCTTGCTCCTCCTGCGACTACCTTCGAACCACTGCCTTCACCCTCGCCGCGACCTCCTCTTCTGTCACTTAGTTTGACTGAGGATGAAGAAGGGACCATTTTGCAATCCTGTGCTATCCCTTCCGAAAGGGTCGGTATTTGGCCGGAGAGTCCTAAGTTCCCTTAACAGGTTGCCATGCATGTTCGATTATGATTACTGGTCGGATATTTAATTAAGTCCAGTTTAGGGTGATCAATCATTACATACAATATTTGCCAGAGCAACAAACAGAATCATAGCATCACCCATAATCAAGCACATGCACACATTTAAGCTATCTAATAAGCACAACTAAGCATAATCTTAAGCCTCCAAAATACAGCATCGTATTAATCTCAACTTACCTCGACTCCTCGCTCACTCACTCGAGGTCCGATTTGCTCAGGCCATCGCCGATCATCCCTATAACACGAACGTAGTTTCAACTTTTCATATAAATATTCTAAGTTCATTTTATCATATAACGCTTATTGTTAGGTTTTGTTTAAGGTTTAATATGCCTAATTATTTAGGTATTAAGTCTTTTACAATTATTCTAAGTTTAGGGTTAGGTTCAGGTTCGGTTTTTGCATCGATTTCTAAATTAGGTTTTAGTTCGATTTCTAGGTAATGTTTTAGATTCCAACCCTAGAAATCCGTTTTAACCCATAATGTGAAATCAATCACATTACTTCCCGATCTCCTATATACCATTATTACCCCTAGTCAGTATTTTATTTCACCCGGTACACTTATATCCTTATTAGTGTACCGAATTTACTCCTGATGTGAGAAATTCCTACATTTTTTATATAATTCCATAAATTCAAGTTTCCTATCAGATTTATTGTGCATTTTTATTATTCTCAAAATAGAATTTTTTATTATAATATTTTCTATTTATTATATTTCTAAAAATCACATATTATATATTGTTACCTTTTATGTACATAATGCACTTCTAATATTTCTATCACCCTAATTACCATCTCTAACATAAATTATCACTTCAAAATGTCTAAATTCATCCTAGATCAGGTTTTATACCTAATTATCCTAATTTACAAAATTAACTTATAATTTACTATATTTTTCTATTACTAATTTACTACATAATTAACCTAATAATTAGATCTAACACCCTAAATGCTATAAGTATCATACTCCATCAGATCTTAACATCCTAAAACATGTAATTATTCACTAAATCAGAAATTAATCATTTAATTACATAATTAATCCTAAATTACCCATTTTATGCCTCATTTTAGAGCCTAAAAATTATCTAAAAATTTCGAAAATTAATTTTTAGAAACGGGCTTCATAGCACTGTTCTATATCATCTAATTAATCTATACAAAAATTTTGAGCTTGAAACTACACTCCTAAGGTCATTTATTTCTAAACCGAAATGTGCTCGGTTTTGCACGATTTCTTAGGGACCATATATTACGGGACATAATTTCATCAAAATAAAATTTTTCCTAAGAACTACATACAAAAATATCCCAGAATAACAAAATTCATAATTTTATAATTATATTTACTATTTTTACAAAATTTTACAAAATCGAGCTGGAAATCGGACTCACCGATTTGGGTGGCTCCGGCCACCGCGGGCCGCCGTGGCCTTGTCAGCCGGCCTGGGCGCTGCCACCACCGTGTGGTGGTGGTGGCCGTCCACTTCCAACTGCTCGTCTGGTGGGGGTTCCCTTTAGAAGCCTTAATTGCATAGATTTTTCTAATTTTTTTCCAAACCGAAATTTTCTCTTAATTTTCGACTCTCCCTAATTTTCTCTGATTCCCAACTGTCCAAATGAGTTCCTGGATTTTTCCTGCTATTTATAGGGCTTTAGTGTAATTATTGTGCATTAAATTAGATAAGACAATTACTTTATCCCTTAAATTTTGGCTTTTGTGTTGCTTAATTCTTATTGGTTAATTTTTCTTTTTCTTATCTTGACATGCCACGACCAAGTTTACATCATTCCACACCCTTCTAATTTTTTTTCTGATTTTTCCTCAATTATTTTATAATTTTCTTTAATTATTTGCTTAGTTTTTGGTAAATTTAGGTAATTTCGCGTATTTTTATCTACACGTAAATACATGTAGGGTATACGTGAACATTCCTAATTATTATTTTGGTCATTCTAAAATTTTTATTATACATATAATCTATCTCCAGTAATTTATTAGTTATTATATTACACTTTTCGCCTTTTCGGTAATTAGCAATTATTATGCTTAAAATTTGAAAATTTTATAGTCTCTTATTTCATTACTTATTTTCTTAAATTTAAGTTTATGAGGTCATTTTTACTAATATTCTTCTCAATAGTTTATAATTTGGGTTTGATCGGATCTTTTAACCGATCGCCCTAAACCTTGGGTTCTAAGTTCAATCCTACGGTTACTTAGCTGAACTTTAGGGCTTACATAGTTCGAATGGCATGCTCGAAGGGACTCGAGCAGGTAGTTGGACTTAGGCAGAGCAAATTTGCAAGGGGGATCGAGCTGGTAGGTCTACAAGAGAGGGCTAAGCTATTGGCCTGGAGAAGTGCTATGTGTACCTAAGTAAGTGGAGCACTTAGGCCCGGGCCTTTAGAACTTGGGCCTAAAAATGTCTATTGACACTTATACTCTCTCTCCCGCCTTCTCCCCCTACCTTACCCTCGACTTTTCTCTCTTCTACTCTCCATAGCATTGAGGCAATGAGGAAAGTAGTCCATTTCGAGCTTCTAAGGTTGAGGCCAAGCTATAAAGCAAATGTAGTTGTGATACCTTCATCATTTAGGTACCATTTTAAAGTTCCAATGAATGTATCAATAGTTTGCTCTTTCAACAAAATTTGATTCACAATATAGGCATTTCTTTACATTGTTATATCTATCTATGGAAACTCGAAGTTGAAACTGCATTATGTAGTTTAGATGGAAAATTTTAAGACGCAGTCATGGGTACCGGTGATGCTGTGATCACTGTAGGTGGTCTTTTGGTGATTTGATCATTGTTCATGATGGCGGACTTATAAGAAAGCCCCCTTGATACATCTCCAGGGTAGGATACATGAAGAGGCACCACAATGAAGCAAACAAAAAAAAAAAAAAACAAATATGAAAAAGTTAGCAAAGTTCGAGTAGCTACCGAATGAATATGATGTGCCACTCGATCCTACTCGATTGATAATCCATCGAATATGATGCACCGGTCTGAATTGAAAGGTCACTCGTTACTACTCCTTGATAAAGAGAATAGATAAGAGTTAAATAATAATGAGAACACTAAGGTTACTAAAAGTGAATAGTTCTATATTCATCGGTTGATTTTGTATACAAGAAAGCGGGGGTTTAAATATCCCTCCACTAGGGTTACTTTATATGTATGAAAAGATAAAAAGAGTATTCTACAATTAGGTTACATGAAATTTACTAAAAGGAGGTAAAAGAGACAAAGAATATTTAGTACAAAAAAGTGAAGAATCCTTTTAGAAAGATTGTGCCAGAAGATACGTATCTTGTGGTAGATGGGAGTTAGGACTATGATACAAAGTAGAAGAAACAGAAAGTGCTGGCAGTCAGGGGCTAGTCTGATTTGGATTAGGCTGGGGACTAATTAGTTCTTTTAAAGAGAAGTCACTCAATTTAGGGTCAGATGCCTGTAGTCTAATCGGGAGCTCACTTTGGCTATTCTTAGGCTATCTTCTAGGATAAAGCATCACCGCTAAATAGAGGCGAATCTGACATAAGGATCTGATAGTCAGGTCGGTAGGAGACTAACTCAGGATAAGAATCTCCCTCTCGACCATAGCTTAAAGTTAGTATCCTTTGAGCAAATCCTTAGAGTCTTCTAGCTTAACAGGGGGTTGATTCCTATCATCTATTTGGGGGTCAAAAAAATTTATCCTTAAATCTGGAGCGATCTCTACTCTTTCTTCTAAGGCCCTCGTAGGGTCCTCTTCTATTAGTTGGTGAGGAATCAGATTGGATACATTGAAGGTGGAGGAAACATCATAGTCATCTGACAATTCGATTTGGTAGGTGTTGCGGTTGATCTTCTTCAAGACTTTAAATGGGCCATTAGCTTGAGGTGATAATTTACTTTGTCTGAAGTGTAGGAACTGCTCTCAGTTGAGGTAAATCTATACTAAGTCTCTTAGATGGAAGGAAATAATTCGATAGCCTTAGCTACTAATTTCGTACTATCCCTAATTGAATTTAACGATCTTCTTGGTTATAGACTAGTGTAGCTCATGCAATTCTTAGGCTCAATCAAATCTGGATTAACTCTCTTTAGCAGCTACTAGGGCGCTGATCATATCCAAGGGAATAGTAGGATTATAGCCATAGACAACCTCGAATGGGGTCTTCCTAGTAGTGTTATGGCCAGTTTGGTTGTATGCAAACTCTACAACTAGTAGACACAGATCCCAATCCCTCAAGTTCTTTCTCGTGATGGCTCTAAGTAGATTGCTTAGCATCCTATTTACCACTTCAGTTTAGCCATTAGTCCGAAGGTGGTTACTGAAGCTGAATACAAGTTTAGTTACTAGTCTTCTCCAAAGATTCTTCTAAAAATAGCTTAAAAATTTTGTGTCTCGATTTGAGACAATAGTCTTTGGTACCTTATGTAGTTGGAGAACCTCCTGCAAAAACAAATAAACAATATATAAAGCATCATTAGTTCGATGGCACAGAATGAAGTGTGCCATCTTGTTAAAGTGGTCCACTACAACAAAGATAGAATCCTTGCCCCTAGATGTTTGGGACAACCTTAGAATAAAGTCTATGCTGAGGTCGGCTTAAGGTAAGGTTGGTGTTGGCAACGACATGTATTCTCCATGGGGTTCTCTCTTCCCCTTAGCTCGCTTGCACACTTTATAGCTACTAACTACCTTATGGACATCCTTAGCCAAACCTAGACAGTAAAGTTCTCCCCCAACAAATTGGCTATCTTGGTCTCCCCGAAATGACTAGATAATCCTCCGCTATGAGCTTCCCTAATCAATAGCTTACGCATGAAGCAGTTTGGAATACATAGCTTGCGGTCCTTAAAAAAATAGCTGTCCTTAAAATAATATCCTCTAACAACTAGTCCTTCTTGGCACTGTTTATCAACGGGACCAAAGTGAGGGTCATTAACATACTGTTCAGTGATGAGTGAGAATCATAATAATTTTGTCTGCAAAGTGGTCGGCAAAGTTTACCGTCATGACAGAGTGTTGGCGACCGCATTTGTACTTCCCTTCTTATACCAAATGACGTACAAGAATCCCTTCATAAACTCCAACCGCTTGGCTTGTCTCTTTGAGAGTTTGTTCTGATTCTTAAGATGCTTTAATGATTCGTGGTTAGTGTAAATAACAAACTTTCGTGGTAGCAGATAGTGTTACCAAACAGTAAGGGCTCGAAAAAGGGAGTACAACTCCTTTTCGTATATAGAATAGTTTAGGGCAGGACCACTAAGTTTCTTACTATGGTAAGTGACGGGTTGTCACTCCTGTATCGGAACAGCACCAATTTTAACTCCTGATGTATCACATTCTAATTCGAAGGGCTTGTCAAAATTTGGTAGTGATAGGATAGGTGTCGAGGTGAACTTTTCCTTAATCTCTTCAAAGCTCTGCTCGGCTCGATTGTTCTACTTGAATCCTTCACTCTTCTTTGTCAACTTGATCAATGGGGTGGCTATTGTACTGAAGTCCTTAATAAATTGCTTATAGAAAGAAACTAGGCCATGAAAACTTCGGACCTTAGTGACATTCTTTGGTGTCGGTCATTCTAGAATAGCTTGATCTTTTCCTTATTTGCTTGGATCCCTTCCCTTGACACTACAAACCTTAGGAAAATCACCTCATTCTGGCAGAACGTACACTTCTTCACATTCCCATACAATTTTTTAGTTCACAACCGTCAAATACATTACGGTGATGTTGAACATGACTGTTCAGGTCAGTACTATATACTAGTATGTCATCAAAATAAACAACTACACATCTTCCGATTAGAGGGCACATCAAATGGTTCATTAAAGTTAAGAACATGCCGGCGCATTAATAACTCCGAACAACATAACCTACCATTCGTAAAGTTCATGCCTAGTCTTGAAGGTAGTTTTCCACTCATCTCTTAGTCTCATACGAATTTGGTGGTAACTACTTTACAGATCAACCTTTGAAAATATCTTAGTACCATGAAGCTCATCCAGTAAATCATCTAGCCTCGGTATCATATATCTATACTTGATAGTAGTTCAGTTGATTGCTTAGCTATTGATACACATATGCCATGAACCATCTTTCTTCAAAACGAGTAGAGCCAGTACCACGCAAAGGCTCATGCTCTCCCTCACATATCCTCGTTCTATGAGCTCATCCACCTACCTCTTCAACTCAGCTGCCTACTCAGGGTTCATTATATATGCAAGTTGGTTCGACTGGGTAGCACTTAGCTGCAAATTAATATAGTGTTCTATGCCTTGGACTGGAGGTAGTTCTTTAGGCAGTTCTTCGGAAAACAAGTAGAAAAATTCATGTAGTAGGCTTTGGATCTCTTTTGGAATATTCTCCCGTGGGATAACATTGCACACTACTTTGTCCCTATACACAGTCCCAACATTGAATAGTACAGTCACTTGTTTAGTCACGTACAAAGCACTCTTATCATGAAGCTAATGTAGCTTGTAAGGTCGGGGGTACTTTGAGGTCGGTAGACCCAACCTTTGCACAAAGGACTATATAGCGACATTGGTATAACTTCCCCCATCTACAATAATCGTACACAATTGGCCTTTGACAGTACACTTGGTATGGAATAGAATCTCCCTCTAGTCCTCCTCAGAGTTTGGTAAGGAACTCGGTACTCATCTCAAGACTAAGGTCATCACTTTTCCCTGGTCAGCATAGATACAAGTCTCCCCTTTCTCTTCAGCTTTAGGTTTTCCAATATCTTCTCTCTCAGGCTCACACTAATTAGTGTTATCCACTATATCTTCTTAGAGCACCATGACGTATCAGTTTGGATACTCAGCAGCTATATGTTCGAAGCCTAAGCGTTTAAAACATTTCACTTTGCTAATCTTTCGTTCGAAGGTTTACCCTTTCTCATACTTCCTTGGGATCGGCCTAACCTCAGTTTGGCTTTATTGTCTTGCTCGGCCATGTTAACCTACTCAACTTTAGTCAAGTCTGTCATTCCTTTCCTTGGTTCAGTATGGTCTCCTCGACTCAGCTTGAATAAGTTGACGTAGTACAGGGGCTCAAGAGAATGATGGCTTAGGTTGGGTCAGAACACTTCTCCTCTACTTTTCGACCCTCTACGCTATAAAACCTCTACACTTCTACAATGTTGAGAATCTTAAATTTGAGTCCAAAAATAAACCTCGATATGATATGGGCTTTTAGTTCTTCTATGTTGGTTCGGATCATAAGTATCTATAACTCTCTGACATAGTCATCAATAGACCAGCTGCCTTAGTGAAGCTCCTACAACTTTGTAAACGTATCTTATAGGTACGTCTCGAGTATAAATCTGCCTCTTAATAACCTTTTCATCTCATCCCAGGTTCTAACACCTCGTCTTTCACCCCTTGCTCTAGTTGTGTTCAAATTTTTCCACCACATTGTAGCATACCCAATAAACTCCAATACAACAAGTCGAACTTTGACAGCATCTATATACCCATAACAGTTAAACATCTTATCGACCTTCTCTTCCTACTTTAAGTATTCATCGACATCTCCACTTCTACCTAAGGGTAGAATTTGAATCTTGATGTTATTTAGTCCTCGAGGAGCTTGGCATCCTCGTCCTTATGCTTGGTACTAGTTAGCTTTTTCTTCTTCTTCTTCTTCCCCAAACTCTTCAAAATCTAACTCCTCATCATCTTCCTCAGTCTCCTCTAACTCCAGTCTTTGTCTAGTAGCTCCTCCAGTTCAAGGGGGTCGAATTAGGCGATGGGCTCAATCAGCTTGGCCATAACCCTTCTCTTGAATATTTTCAATTAGATTTTGCAACGACATACCATGGGGTTGTTACTTATTAACTTGTATCATTATAACTAGACTCTTAACAAGGTTTATGAGCCTATTGAGTTTTTTGTCAATAAACCCTAGGGTGTTACTACCATTATGACTATGACTAGGTTGAACACCACTACTTTGGTCACCAATAACACCCTGAACACTCGAATCTGACATAGTACAATACTTCCAGTACAGATTGACAATTCATTAACAACTTTAATACCTAATAGTCACTCAAACATAATAGGAATAAACTTACTCTATTTTCGCAATGAAAAACAGAGTAATGATGGAACTACATTTGATATCACACAAACATACTGCAGTAGCTACAGAAGGAATACAATAGCCATTAACAGTAAAGCGAACTAAAACTTCACTGTAACTTCGCACATTCCTTATCGGAACAGTGCTTTGATATCAGCGAAGCTGATGAGTCTCCAAAGTAATACATATGGAGAAATACCACAACGAAGCAAACCAAAAAGGGAAAATGTTAGCAAAGTCCGGGTAGCTACTGAATGGATATGACGCACCACTCGATCTTACTTGACTGACAATCTGTCATATATGATGCATTGGTCTAAACTGAAAGGTCACTCACTACTACTCTTTGATAAAGGGAATATATAAGAGTTAAATGATAACGAGAATACTAAGGTTGCTCAAAGTGAATAGTTCTGTATTCATTAGTTGATTTTGCATACAAGAAAGTGGGGGTTTATATACCCCTTCACTAGGGTTACTTTACATATATGAATAGACAAAAAGGGTATTCTACAATTAGGTTATATGAAATTTACTAAAAGGGGATAAAAGAGATAAAAAATATTCAGTGTGAAAATGTAAAGAATTATTTTGGAAAGATCATGCCAGAAGATACGTGTCACGTGGTGGATGGGAGTTAGGGCTATGATACAAAGTAGACAAAATAGAAAGTGCTAGCAGTCAGGGGCCGACATGTTTTGGACCAAGCCGGGGACCAGTTAGTTCTTCTGAAGATAAGTCAACTCGATTTGAGGTCGAATGCTTATGGTCTAATCAGAAACTCGCCTTGGCTATTCTTGAGCTGTCTTTTGGGATAAAGCATCACCATTAAACAGGGGTAGAACTAAAACAAGTAAGGATCTAATAGTCAACTCGGGATAGGAATCCCCATTTTGGCCATGGCCTAGAGCTAGTATCTTCCAAGCGAGTCCTTGGAGTCCTCTAGCTCAGCTACGTGTGATTGGTCAAAAGGGTTGATTCCTATCACCCTTGTGGTTAAGCCAGGGGGCTCTCCAATACTTATGTTAGCAAGAAGGGAAAGAGATAGTGTTTAAATTAAGTAAAGGAGATCTCGAGAATCAGATCTTTATACCTATGACTTCATAACCTATTTATAAGACATAAAGCTTACTTAGCTAGGACACATGGTAGACTAAGATTGGCTCATACTTGGTCAGTGTAGGGAGATGCGTATAGTATTGAAGGGAACGATACCTTTTTGCTGATTGGTGGCTCTGAGGAAAGGTGTTTATCACATCAGCATGAGTAACTAATGAGTTTTTAGTTGACTGTATTTATTATAGTGATTTTTAGTATATTTCCTTAGAATTTTGTTTTATTTTAAAAAAATAATATTTAATTGAGTAAAATTTTGATTTTTAGGCTTTGGAACATCCTTTATGGAAAAAGGAGAAAATAGAATTAAATTTCACTCAATCTAAATCAAATTCCTTAGTTAATTTAACAGAAGATAGAAGGATTAGAGTTGAAGTTAGCTTAGGAAAAATCTTGATTAAAAATTGAGGACTAATACTTGATTATTAATTCTTTTCACTTTAAGAGCTATTTGTGATCCATCTTGAGAGGGTTGAATATTCCAGATACGTGACATATGTTTGTTGTATGTGCTTGTTAGGTTAGAAACTTGAAATTGACTAATATAATATCTAACTATAAAAATGGTTGTTGCTTATACGTGGTTCATCTTAGCAACTAAAGGCAATAAAACCCTAGAGGGCACCTTAATGATTCATGTGATGCATTGCCTTTAGTGGAATCCTACATGAGAATAATATGGGATATATTTAAGGATATTGGGGCTGGAGATAACAGTTCTCAATATCATTTAGATGGGGCTTATAGTGACAATTCTTAAATTAGGAATCTTAGGGACTGCAGTAGTAGTTTCAAATGTATTATATGTATGCATATTATATTATCATGTTAGTGGGGTCACGGGCACCCCTATACTGGTTAAATGACTAAACTAAAAGATAGATAAAATTGGTTGTTTGTTATTTTTGTTGCATTTAATGTATGCACCTGATTTCATGTATCACATGCGCATGTGTGTAATGTTATGTTTCGGGCTTAGATACACTCCCTATCTTTTATAATTGTAGGTTTTTATGATGAGTCTGGAGATGTTTATTATTACTACTGGGATATGGCATGCTGTGATTGTTATTAATACGAGGATGATCAATAGGATTTGTCAATTAGATTTCGTTTAAAGAGAAAAATATTGTTCTCATATTATGTTTTGGCAATTTATACAAGTATTCTTGAAGACTTTAGTGAAGAAAATAGAGCTTAAAAGTATTAGTAGATAAAAGGGACAATGTGGAGTATAGTAATGTCCTAAGTTTAAGGTGTCATAAATAAATTGCAAATTCATTCACTATATATATCACTACTTTATTGAAAGTTTTCACTTTTCTAAAGCTTGCTTCATTGAGAAATATGGTAATGAATAAACGATAATTCAAGTCATTTTGCTTTTTAGTGCATGTATATTAGCTTCTTTTAAGTGTTGTACTCACCTGTTCATATACTTAAGGTTGTAACGGAAATCAATGCAATCTTGAAATTCCAAATCATCGACTAGTCTAGAATCTGTTGCTTTGCTAGGATTAGTATGACCATCCCCAAAATCTAGAGGACTTGTAGGAATATGGCTAAATTGGACTGTTAAAGATTTGCCAATGTTATTAACTATATAAGTAATAGTCATTAGCGTTGATTCAATTACACTTGTATTCTAATCCTTGTAGATAACACTTAATAGAGCCATAACTCCAACAAACGAGGTGCATACAAATATTTCCCAAGATTGTATGGATCAACTTTAAATGAATGGCCTATTAAGGCTACCATAGCTAAGGCATCAACATTAGAGCTATGAGATCCAACTTTACGATACTTAAATTTATAAGATCAAGACCTTTATAAGAAAAATTAGCTACTTGTGATATTGTTTTTATTCCAAATATAGTTGATACAATCGTCATGTTACACTTGTATTAGTTGATTCCATAACGTAGTTTTTGGTCAAACCACCATCCAATGTTCCAATAACTACTATGGGAAAAGAGTACCTATAAGGAACCAAATTTGCATCATCATTATAATGATTCTAACATATGCCCTGACCTCTTGAGCTTCACTTATGCACCTAAAAAGCCATCATTGTGGTCTTATAGAACTACCTTCCTGACCATATCCGTTTCATCCGATGCCAATAGGCAGTAAGTAACTTTATCTACATCCTTTCATCCATAATAGATTGTTGCATTCTCAATGTAAATGTTCACTAAGAAGTAAGACATCTCATCAATTCTAATCTCATTTGCTAAAGTAATAGAAGTTGTGAAGCCTCTATCTACACTTTTGACTCCCATTGTCATGATATAAGGTGCTCTATTGTAAATCACTTTATAGCTTCTATTATTCCCAAATGAACAAACAATAATAATTCCTCATCTAATTGCTAAGTTATAACTCATTCTGTTTAAGATGTGACAAACAATATAATCAATTAACATATCAAGTTATAATGATTAAACTCAACTATACATTATGAAAATATGAATTACTCTAAGGATAACCTTAAGAACAATCAATCAAATATGATAATGAACTTCAACATATTTAAAATTTTCCAATTGGAAAACTCACATTAATTTAACATTTTGTACTTATCGAATTTATGTTCTTCTTATATACAAATTAACTAAAGCTAACATCTAAATATATATATATATATATAGATATATAAAGATAATCATTAAATAAACAACATATAACATGAATCAACATAATTTGGATCAAAATCAACTTAATCCCATACATGCATGTCACGGCCATATATAAAATATACTATATCTAAATTTGATTCCACAATCTTCAATCAAAAGTACATCCTAACTCATGTTAAAACCTAAATATAACCCAATCACTATAAGCAATTTAAGCTATATAACAAAGAAATATTATAGCAAAATACCTTTTTATGGAAATTTATTTTTTCTTAATATAACGAGTTAATAATTGCAAAAAAGATATGTGATTCGATTTTTTTTCTTTTTTACATTATCGTAATGACATGACATAGAAATTCACATATACAATTTCGTATATTTTGTTGTTTTAATATAAAACTGAAAGATAATATAATTCATAACTAAAAAGTATCAACAACAAAATAGTATATATTATAAATAAACAATCATAAATTTGTCAAAGATATCACTAATAAAAAGGAGGCAACAAAATGTCATTACAATAAAGAAAAAATAATGATTCAGATGCCTTTTTACAATTAGTAACTTGTTGCATTAAAAAAACAAAATCGCCAAAAAAATGTATTTTGCTACAATATTTTGTTGCCAAAATTTCAATTCTTGTAATGAATTTATACACTATTGATTTAAATAACATCTTCCTAAAATAAGAACTTATATTAAGTAAATATCAGCTATTTATAGTAATGTGAATATCCTATATTACTGGAACCATATTTATCTATATATGTTATTCACTAAAATTTTTATCAAGCATGCTTGTAATGCAAGTAAAGCAACTTCTTCCCTATATCTTCTCCCTCATTTCCTCCTATTATTTTGAAAAATTTCAACACAACCCACTAACGTATGTCACTCTATTCCTACAATACTTATCTTAGCTCTACTCCACTATTTAGGGGAGCAAGACCTCAAAAACAAATTGTTAAGGCTTTATTAGAAAAAGTTAAGGTTGATTTTTAGGAATTTATGCTATTTGATGAATCATTGTTTTGACAAATTTAGTGACAATTTCATCATTGCAATGTGTTGCAAGATCACTGCATGAGTCAATTTTTCATATTTGTCTAATTATCGTATGTGTTAGTCTCGTATAAGATATCAAGAGGGGAGTGGTGAATTAATATCTTTAATTTTTTGAAAACTTTTTGATATAAGCAAAATAAAATTATCCCAGTTAACAACTTATAATGGTGAATAATGATATTTAACAATTTAACACACAATAATAAAGCAAAGTAAAAGAGTAAGGAAGGAGAATATCAAACAGAGATTTTATAAAGCTACCTAATGCTTGGAACTCGGTCTACTTCACTAGTGCCATTCCACTCAGTTCACTAAATCAAATCGTAAAAGGATCATAAGTATTTATCACACATGAACTTTATAACACTCTACTCTGCTTATTTACCCTTTCTACAATCTAAGCTAATATAGATCTATAGAGTATAAATTGACTTCTCTCTACAACAAAGTTTAGAGATTATAAGTGAGAACAAAGAATACAAGTCTTAAATAATTTACCTCTTAAAGAAAAATAACGATTGTTGTATAATTTGCTTCGGTGGAATTTTCTAAAAAACTCTATATGACTTTTCAGAAGGTATAATCTGATCTTAATTGTTTTGTTTTTGCAAGAGATTTTTCCGAATAATACTTGAACATTTTTTGAATCCTTTCTCTTTTATATAAAAATCTTCCAACAGCTAAAAACTGAAGATTATCTTTACTTTTGTAAATATCCAACTGTTAGTTATTCAAGATAACTCTTCGGATATATTTAGAAAGGATTCTGGTTATGTAAATTAAAGTTTTTAGATTATCTTTACTTTTGTAAATATCCAACTGTTAGTTATTCAAGATAACTCTTCGGATATATTTAGAAAGGATTCTGGTTATGTAAATTAAAAAAACAACTCTCCTTATCTTGCTTCAATCAGATAACCTTCAATCAGTAACCACTGGATTTGCTTCTAATTTCAAATTGGCGAGATAATATGCCTTATTATAAACTTCTAGATAAATTCATATTCAATATTTGACTTTCCATAAAATTCGATTCAACCTTATCCTTATCCATACTTGTACATATCTTAATTTTTCAAAAATTAATTCACTCAAAAATAATCCTCATGGATTTTAATTACATCTTGAGTAAAACAGGATTAAGTGTATTTTCCTAATATAACCAATCTAGTGGAGCTAGGCCTTGAATAATTCAAATAAGATTTAGAGCCATTTTCAATGTCATACTTCTAAACTTACTTTCTGAACAAACTTTTGAAGAATATCAGCCTTTTGTTTTTGAAGTTTCTGAAGTGTTGTACCAATTTTTCTTATAAAAACTTCTGAAATACTTTTTGAAGATTTTCCAGACTAGTCTATTTTCAATCCATCCAAAGCTTCTAAATAAGTTTAATACAACTTAATTTTGCGAAATTAAACTTTTTGAAAATTTTTCTGTAAGCCTGCACTTTTAAAGATTCATTAGCTTTTAACCCTTTTTGTTATCATTAAAGTGTATAAAAGATATCTAACAATATGTTTAGAACGTTTTATTTTCTAATTTCTAGAAATTAATTATTTAGTTACAATTCACGAAGATTCCCACTTTGACCATTTCTTTTTTTGTAAAGAAAAAAAGAAGAAAGAAAATATTATATTATTAAAAATAACAAGGTTACAAAGATTAACAAGCTCTATTGAAAATTATTAATATTTTTTTATCCTAGACTTTATAAAAAGAGATATAAGACTTTTGTATCCTTTATACTCAGTGTTCGATTGCGCAATTTTTGTGCCACTAAACTGGATAAGATATTTTCTTCCATGTTTGGTCTATAACTTTATTGGTGACTAAATAAAAAATTAGGCTAATGAACTAGATAAAAAGTTTAGTTTTTATCACATCTATATTATGATGCAAAAATGAAATTCACAGGATGAAAACAAAACTATTTTGCATTCTCAAAAATAGCCCTTCAAATTCATTGTATATGCATGGTTTAAAATTTTAAGTTATAAATTAAATGCAATTAAACCCATACATATAAGTAGTGAATGCATACATGTCATCTAACATCAAAGTTTCAATTCAACTAATAATTAATCAATCAAAATCCATAATATAATCAACTATAACAAGATCATCCAATTAATTACAAGTCAAATGTCAATTACTCACTAGAGGTGGTGCAAACATATAAATACCCACCAACACTCACTTAGTCTCAATTAGTTACTCATTTAAGCAATTAAACAATAATTTTCTAAATATTTAAACATTCAAATACTTAAAATAACTAATGTTCAGGAGAACTTACCTTAATGGAAGATCAAATGTGTCTTTAAACTTAGATTAGGCATCAACATGGGTATTAAATTGCTTCTCCAACAAATTAGTTGCAATTAGCATAATATCACTCCTAATTAGTATTTTTTAACTTAAATCTAAACTAAAATAACTAAGAATTTAGAATGAACCCCCTAACTACACTATATCCTCCATGTGATGGATATAAAAGGATAGGACTTCAAGTAATAGTAATTAATGATCATATAAAAGCTACTAGAGATTAAGCTTCATTGAGCTAGAATAGTTAGTTCCTTATCAAATTATCTTGAGAATCTTGATGAGGAGTTTCAAGAGCACTTAGATCAACTTGCATTTGATTGGATTGAGCTAAATTAGAATTTTTAAGAGACCTTAAATTACTGCGAATCAATTGGAGGGCCTTAAAGAGGATTCTAAGATTCTAGAGTTCTCTTTTAACTGAAACAATCAACTTTTGTATGCATTTCCTTTCTAATGCTACTAAAACTAGGAAACTACAGGCCACTCTTGCTCCCCTTACTAAACTAAGGTGAAAATGGCAATTAATTATTCTACCTTGTAAAATATCTTAATTGGTAATTTAATAATACATTCGCACTTAATTATTATAAGCAATGTTCTAAAAACTTGATAGGCCTAGTTGGTTTGACTAGCTTAAATTGGAATCAGTTATAAAAATAAGTCAATCCATTAATAAGAATCAGATTTCCATAGACTCAATAAAACCCAAATCGTTTAAGCAGTCTAACCGCCACCTAGACAATTTGACTAGGTTCAATGATCAAGACAAACACTGGTTAAAAATAAAAACAAAAGAAATGTCCAATTGAAAATAATGCAACCACAAGTTACCTAATAAAATTGCTTTACATGGGCTTTCACAAAACAAGAGCCTAGCCATAAGCACAAGCTAGTATTAAATTTACTATTTACTCTTATAGAAAGGGCTATTATATAGGTTTTATGTTTCAAGCTACTCCTTACGCTAAGGAACGTGAGACTTCAAAATTAAAAGATTAGGGCAGTTGATTAAAGATTAGCATGGAAAAGTTCACATGCTGGAGAATTCATCCATAGCATTTTTATCTTCCTATAAAATATACCTAAAAACACTATAATCGATGAGATGTCAAGGACAAAATTACAAAAAGAAATAATCAAGCTTAGTCCTCTAACCATCAGAAAACAATACAAAATGTCCAAGTCAAATATAGTCGATATTTTTTCACTAAAAAAAAAAATATATATATATATATAGTTGATATTCATTAATTTACATAAGCATTATATATATGAATAAGTACAAACTATAATAGATTCCTTTATTAAAGAGGACATCGGTATAGTAGATGTATTTGTTGAACCTAAGGTTCATTATTTGATTTTGATGAGAACAAAATAAAAAATATATAACTAAACATGTTGCTTTTGAACAGAACAAAACAAGAGGATGATTAAACTAAGTATTATTTGATTATATTGAGGTAATTAAATAAGATCAATTAATTTGCTTAATGATTAAATATATCAATTATCTCTATAAGAAATTTAATCTTTTGAGTGGTGATCAAATTATCTTAAAGTTATATTGCAAAGAATATTTGTTTGTTGTGTGTTAAAAGAATTTTCAGGTGATATTCGGTCTATCGGGTTAACGGCTCAAGAAAGAACTAGGCTAACGGTATGAAACCTTGAAAAACACATCGACCTAGAAGAATTGGCTTGCCAGTTCACTTGCCAGTAGAATAATTTTACTGGCTTGCCAGTACTTAAAAGTACCGGCATGTCAGTGAGTCTGATACAACTAGTTGTTAGAGCATTTAATGCACTGTAACAGGAAGAATTGAATGGGATGATATAAATACTCAACAACCCGACCAAAGATAGATGAGAACTGATCTTTTGTTGCAATATTTCAACATTCTCTTATATTCTTGTTGTCTATAATTCTCATTGTCTCTTGTACCATAAATTGCTAATATTTAGAGAGATTTGAAGTGTAGTGCTTATGAGCTATTAGTTGCAAAGTATTGAGAGTTAAAAGCACTGTACTAATAATTCTTGATATTGAGTTTTGTATCGTAAGTTGAGATTGTGATTTGTATTGAGAGTTGTAAGTGTGAAACTTGTGTAATCAAGTTTATGTTTATGTAGTTTTTGAAGCTTAGATTGAGAAATCAAGTCCTCGGTTGGAGGCATTGTGTGTTCGTGGAGACTAAGGGGCGGTCCAAACTCCATTATCTGAGCTTAGTTTTCTTTATCCTTATCTCTTTTAATTTCCACACTTATTATTGTTTTATTATTACTTTGATTACTCTTATTATTGCATTTAGTTATTTATATCGAAAAATAATTGCAATTTATCCTTAAAACTCAATTCACCTACCCTCTTGAGTTTAGTCTACTGTTCTTCAATTGGTATTAGAGCTAGTCTCTAAATCTTTTGCTTAATCGCATATTAGAGTAAAGATCATAACATTTAATACACTAAGCTTTATGAAAGGGCAAACTATAAATAGACCACCATTTTTAACTGGAAATAATTATCCTTATTGGAAATATAGGATGTGTATCTTTTTAAAAGCACAAAATAAATTATTATGGCAAGTAATGAATAAAGGACCATTCAAGATAGAAGGCAATGAAGAAGATAATTATACTGATAATGATTGGAAGTTGTTAGACTTAAAATGAAATAGTTATGAATATCTTGCATTGTGCCATTAATGAAAATAATTTTAATAGAATTTGTACATGCAAGAGTGCTAAGGAAATTTGGGAAGAATTAAAAGTACATATGAAGGAAAAAGTAGAGTACGAGATACAAAAATAAGCTTATTATGTAGACAATTTGAAAATATTAAGATGGATTCAAATGAAATAATTGATGAGATGCATAATAGGTTTATCAATATCATTAATCCCTTGAGTATTCTTGGAAAGACATTTACTAACCTTTAAATAAATTCCAAAATCATTAGGTCTTTGCTAAGAGATTAGGAAGTTAAGAGAACCGCAATTGAGGAAACTCATGATCTTAACACAATGCTAAAAGAGCAACTCCTTGGAGCTCTTAAAACTCACGAGATAGTTAAGAGACAAGGAGAAGAATCTAAAAAGAAAACAATTACTTTAAAGGCAACTAAAGAGAGCTCAAGTAGTGATGAAAGAGAGAACGATGATGATGTGGCAATGATCATGAGAAATTTTAAGAAATTCATGAAGTTCAATAGGAAATTGGTAAAAGATAAGGATGAAAACATATCTCGATCAAGGAAGGAAAAGAAGGAAGCAATCAAGTGCTATAATTGCCAAAAACCGGGTTACATTCAACAATATTGCCTAGATCTTAGGAAGGTCAAGAAAGGAGTAAGGAAAAAAGTTATGATGGTAACTTGGAGTGATAGTGATTCAAGTGACTCAGAAGGAGAAATGTACTTTGTGGCAATGGACAATGAGGTATCTTCTACTTTTAGTAATTCTACATTTAATGAGCTAAAAAATATATATAATGAGTTACTTAAAGAATTTATTAAGGTTCAAAAGAAGAACAAGATGATGATTGAAATAAGAAGTGAATTTGATTTATTTAGAAATGAATATAATAAAGCGAATGATGTCAAAGAAAGTTTAGAGGAAGATAATGAGCACTTAAGATTAGAAGTTGATAAATTAAATAGAAAAAAAGAAGGATTGAATCTTAGGAATGAGGAGTTGGCTAAGGAAAATGATAAATTGAAAGAAAAGTAAAATACTCTTGTAACAAAAGTTGATAGCATGAAAAATGAGGGTAATATGGTTAATAGGCTAAGAGAACTTGAAATTGAAAACGCTATCTTGAAGTCTAGCCTAGATGATTCAAAACAAACTATAGCCAAGCTCGTGAATGGAGAAAAGAATTTAGATAAGCTTCTTAGCTCTCAAAGGCGAAGATTAAATAAAACTAGAATTGGCTATAGTAGGAAATATATTTATAAGTCTTATAAAAGTCATTTTGTAAAAGCAACAACTAAGACTTGTAACTATTGTGGTAAATATGGCCATATTGCATATACGTGTGCAATACGTTGCAATACCAATTTGAATCATAAAGGCAAAATGGTTCGGGTTCTAAAAGAATAAGGATATATTATTGCAACTAACCACAAAGGACCCAAACTCACATAGGTACCAAAGAAGCAATCACATGTTTTTGTAGGAATTTCAAATGAAAGCAACTCAAGAAACTCGAATGAAGGATGCTCAAAGAAAACTCAAAATGCATCTAACATGGTATTTGATTCAAGAAACTCATTCAAGTAGTCTCCATACACTAACTAACATATTTTATTTACACTTGAAGTTTTCTACATTTGCTTAGGCTTCCTTGTGCACATATCTACCATCTCTTTATTTTAATGTCAAATTTTAGCTCCCACATGTTTAAATATGCTAATATTTAATGCTTGAATGGTTGGCTTGATTTGATTATGAAACTATCTATAATTGATATATCCTCAACCACATTTGAGCTCACATAAGTATTTAAGGACTTAACTAGTTTTTTTTTCAATTACTAGCTTTGCAATCTATACTTAAACTCTCATCATGTCATAATATGTATATAAATCTTACTTGAAATGGACAATTGTAAATATCATACTTTTTGTGCACATTTGAAGTTTTTAATGTATATTTAGAATCAATCATATGTGTACAATTTTGCCATGTTTCAATTTCCGTGTTCAAATCTAATTCCCACATGTTTAATTTTGTCCATAGATTGTGGTCGAATAATTAATGTAGCCTACTTTTGTTTTTGTGCAAATTTGACTCCTTTAGGCTCAAATTTGGCTCTTATTATTGTTTGGGAAGTTATGTGATCATTTTGTCCATTTGCATGCTATATGTTGTAATCATGCTACCCTCGTATCTATAGATACCACCGAAACTTGTTTAGAATACCAAATTATCATGAACTTGATTTAGTATTAAGCTCAATTTGTATTCAATGGTTGATTTTGATGATTTCAAGTGGTGATTTTAGGACTTCTAAATCCTTCTTGTAATATTTTCCTTCCAACAAGCTTAAATATGATGATGAAACTTGCTTGAAGTATTATTTTGTGATAACTAAGCCTTATTGCTTGAATTTAGCCATTTATGCATTTACATGGCTTAATAATGAACTTTTTAGCAACTAATGGCTTAATTTCACTAAATCTTACTAATGTTGCTAAGATACAAACTTTTCATACTCAAGTGAACCTAAGAAATATGCTCATATAGATTTCATGCATTAAATATCACATTTAACATGTTTTTGGCACACTTGAAGTCATTTATGCTTATCTAAGTTTATATATGTACAAAATTATCATGCATTGGTTTTTGTGCCCAAAACCAGAGCTTACATGTCTATTTTCATCCCTAAATCATTTTTGAGTAGTCAAACTAGCTTAATTTGAATTTCGTGCATATTTGACCTCTCTAGATTCTTTTTAGGTTCCAAGTGCATTATGGAGTATTTCATGACTATTTATGCCAATATGATTGTTGCTTGGTTAGATCATACATTTTTTATGCTTCTTGATATTTTTCAAATATGCTTAAACCATAAACTTGTCTTGAATTTAAGAAAGAATTCATAGTTGATAAATAACAACATTTATGCTTAACATTTGATTTTAAGGAATTCAAGTAGTGATTTTTCAATTTATAGAGTCTTAAAGCTATATTTTATTTATACCATGCTTAAACATGTATTTGAATTTTGCTTGAATCGTTGGTGTGCAAAAACTCAATACTTATGCTCATAATTTGCTCATACATGGACACTTTCACTTTATGGATTTGATTTTTGAATTACTTAGCTTTATGGATTTGATTTGGATAAATCTTGGCTATTTAGTTAAAAATTAAGTTTTTCCAGCCTTAACGAACTCAAATAAACTTGTTTGAAGTGTTAAGATGTTCACTAAATCTCTACAAATCAAATTGGATTAGTAACTTTATTTAAACAAGTGGTCTCTATTGTTTTTCTGCAAAATTGCAGATAACCGACAAGCTAGTTCATCTAAGTACCGACAAGCTGGTATACTACTCTAAATTTTCATTTTGTTTCGGTTATGTTCTAAGAACCGACATGCCGGTATACTATTTTCTATAACAAATTTGCATCGGTTCTGTTCCCATAACTAGTATACTAACTCCCCATACTACTAGCTTTTTGGTACCTCTATTTCCAACCACAAATAACGTTGTTCCTTTCTCTCTCTTTCCATCTTCTTCCTAAAACCCTTCTTTCTCTTTCCCCAAACCCTATAATCCCTCTCTCTCTTCAATCTTCCATCTCCAAACTCTTAAAATCATAATTTTTCTTCATTAATCATCTCTAAATCCACACAATCTCTCATTAATCCCTTCACTTATTCAAATCACACTCTTCTCTTCTCCTTCACACGACTTTCTCTCTCTACTAATCCCTCATCCACCATTAAGATGCCACCTTGATGAACTATAGCCACTTCTAGATAAACTATCACTACTCATCTTGCCTCATTCCTCCTCCAGCTTAAAGATGATGATCTACAAGTTGCATGAATTGCTAACTTCCAATTTATTTTATATATGCTCTTCATTATATTTTTCTCATGTTATGAATTTAGCTATTAGCCACTAATATTGTTATTTTCTACTTTCTTGGCTTGGCCATTATCTTGGCTTTTATCACTTATGTTGCTTGTCTATATTGTTTACTACTTATGGTTCATGTATCTCATGGAGTCATTACACTCCCCATAGTTAGCTCACTTTTTTGAACATCTGATGTAGCATGAGTTGATTTTGATAAATTCATTATGGAAATTTTATTTTGACATGTTTTTTAGCCTCTTTAATTTCACTTTTGTAAGGGGTATATCTTAAGGTTTAAGCCGAGATTATGCTAAAATTTTGACTTGAATTCTCTTCTCTCTTCACTGCCTAGATCCTCCTCTTTTTGATGAGGCCAAAGGAGGAGAAATATTCAAGTTGTTAGAATGTCAAAACGTGTATTACATCGAATTGATAATAGTTACTCAAAAGATGATATTGATCCTATAACTTTAGTATATCTTGATTCTTTGAAAGTTTAATATATTCTTTATGTGAAGATATTAAGAAGTGAGACTTGGTTCCTTAGCACATCAATATATTCTCATTTTGCAAGTACTCACTTAATCTTATTCAATTGTCAAATATCTTGAAATCGAGTGCTAAATTAAGGGGGAACATTTAAAATATAAGAGTTTTGTCCTCATTAAAAAAGGGGGAGATTGTCGAACCTAGGATTCATTATTTGATTCTGATGAGAACAAAACAAAAAGTATATAACTAAACATGTTGCTTTTGAAGAAAACAAAACAAGAGGATGATTAAACTAAGTATTATTTGATTATATTGAGGTAATTGAATAAGATCAATTAATTTGCTTAATGATTAAATATATCAATTATTTCTACAAGAAATTTAATTTTTTGAGTGCTGATCAAATGATCTTAAAGTTCTATTGCAAAGAGTATTTGTTTGTTGTGTGTTAAAAGAATTTTCAAGTGATATTTGGTCTACTGGATTGACAGCTCAAGGAAGAACCAGGTTGATGGTATAAAGCCTTGAAAAATACAAAGAAAAGCACACTGACCTGGAAGAAATGGCTTGTCGGTAGAGTAATTTTACTGGCTTGTTGGTAGTTAAAAGTATCGGTATGCCGGTGAGTTTGATACAACTAGCTGTTAGAGCATTTAATGTACTGCAACGGGAAGAATTAAATGGGATGATATAAATGCTCAACAACCCGACCAAAGACAAATGAGAACTAATATTTTGCTACAATATTTCAACATTCTCTTGTATTCTTGCTGTCTATAATTCTCATTGTCTCTTATACCATAAATTACTAATATTTAAAGAGATTTGAAGTATATGCTCGTGAGCTATTAGTTGCAAAGTATTGAGAGTTAAAAGCACTACACCAATAATTCTTGAGATTGAGTTTTGTGTCATATGTTGAGATTGTGATTTGTATTAAGAGTTATGAGTGTGAAACTTGTGTAATCAAGTTTATATTTGTGTAACTCTTGGATCTTGGATTGAGAAATCAATAAAGTAGTGTGAAGTTCTCGATTAGAGGCATTGTGTGTTCGTGGAGATTAGGGAGTGGTCCGAACTCCACGTTATATCCAAGCTTGATCTTTTTTATCCTTATCTCTGTTAATTTTTGTACTTATTATTGTTTTATTATTATTTTGATTACTTTTATTATTTCATTTAGTTGTTTATATTGAAAAAGAATTGAAATTTATCCTTAAGACTCAATTCACACCCCCTCTTGAGTTTAGCCTAGTGTTCTTCAGTATTCTCATTTATAATCAAGTGAGACAAGGATTGCTACTAAGATATTAAGTGACAAGGCAAATAAAGAAGCCTAATTGCTACTAGATAAATAGCAAGCATACACTAAGATTATTGTGAACTTTAAATTTATTATAATTACATGTATCTTGTTACTAATAATTAAAATATAAATTATTTTTTTAATACTTTTATTGACCCCAGTTCAACTCTCGATCAAACTCCATTTGACGCCTTAACCTTGACCCCCATACATGTCCAGCTCAATCTCCTAGATTAAGTTTAACAACATTGACTATAATATTAGTAAGGCTAATCTTAGTAAATTTCTTTCTTAGATTTTAATTTTAGAAAAAATGAAAAATTCAAATTACCATTTTACTCATGGCTTTAAAATGCCTTTTGAAGTATCTTGTAGGTTTTTAATTATTTAGATCTAGCTTATGCTCATGTACCATTTTGTAGAGTCTCACCTTCTAGGGCCTTTTTATTTACACCTAGTGCCTAGAACCATATTGCTCCCAAGTTGGGATTAGGCTAAACTTTAATTGAGAATAAAACTAAAACTACATGTTTACTGGTTACTAAAAATGAAGTAGAAGTATTCTTATAAAAAAATTTAACTTTTACATTATGTTTAAAAGTTTACTTCTATTGCAAAAACTACGTATACGTGTTTCAGAAAAACGAAAATAAAACCAACATTTATCTAACACTCATGCCCTAAACCTTAAGCCTTAAGCCTCAAGCTCTTGCATTAGCTGCAGTCTCATCTCGCGTACTAAGGTTAGAAAACATTGACCTCTCAACTCATCATACTTAAGTTAAGTGAGCAAAACACAACAAATAACAAACAACACAATAAGCATATCATCTAAATATAGAGGGAAGGGCCAAGTGGGGCCTTGCCCCTCGGCCTAAAATGTTGCTCTAATAAACCTAAAGGCCTACCATGTTAAATAGATAAAAGAATAAAAAGTACAAAGAGGTTTTTAAGCCCATCACTGCTACACTGTACTACTATGGTCCGACTCGCTTACATTAAATGCTGGTAACACGTGCTTGGAGAAATAGTAAAGACATTATACATTGGTTATTACAATATAGATTTGACTGGACCTTTTTGATATTTCAAAATTTCTTACGTTTTTATTTAAGTTTTTGCAAAAAAAAAAAAAAAAGAGAAAACATCTTAATTATAGTGTACTTTAAAATTGATTAGTGTATTCTAATTTTCCTTTTTAATTAATATCAACAAATAACATTCTTATAGTTAAATTGATTCAAATCCAATATTTATATCATAACTAATCATATTATAAATTATTTAAAGATATTAATAATCTACCTAATCTATTGTGGAAAAAAAAAAATTGATTCTCCCCTCTTATGGCAAGTAATTAATTATAAAATTGATAAATTAGACTATCATGTATGGGATCACAAAAGTAGTAAGACTCATAGACTCAGCATCAAACATTATAAGTTTTTAACATGTAAATGCCACGTTTTACCATCGTCATTCAAGGCCCAAACATTACCGACATCAATCTCATTAGCAACAAGACTACATCACATGTATGTTTTATTTTATTTGTGATATTTTATTTTCATTAGATAATTTGTTTCCATAGTATCGGTGATCAATCATTATATTGTGCTATCATTCTTTATCTTTTCATCATCTTATTTTTTTCATGAAAAATTTTTAATTTAATCTTTTGTAATTATCTTTCCATACTGTTTCACATACCAATTATTAGAAATAACTATAAATGATAAATATTTTGTAGTTGATACTATTGAATATTATCTGACCTATATGTAATATCACATAGATACTGATTATATTCTATATGATGCTATACAACAATATTATATTAGAAATTAGAGATAAAGTTATGTATATAATGCATATGATATATGTTATACAAAATTTACAATATACTACACCCATACCATAATTGATAATATTTGTTAAGCATTACATTTTATACATTGTATTAGCTATAACATAACATGTATTATGCATTATACTATATATATTATAGTTAAAGCACCCAGCAAATAAAATGACATATGGTTTTAATATGTTTGTCTAATCAAATATGTATACGAACAAACAAATCAAAATAAATAAATAAATAACTAAACAATGCGAGTAATTTGAAAAGTGATTTTAATTTCGAAATGGTTTTAAGTGGTTAGCCCTCTTGACGGTCCCCAGTGAAGTCGTTAAGCTGTTGAGCTTGGTTTTTCACCCTCCCAATTCTTTTTATAAAATTAGGTCTTCTCTAAACTGGTCAGTATTAAACCTTCTCCGTTTAATATTGATCCTCTATTAGAGTTTAAAGAAAACCATTTTTTTCAATTTAAAAAGGGATTAGAGTCGCCACTCGACTGGAGTCGAGAAAAAGGGTCAAGTTATAACCAATTGGGTGGATTGGTTATAATTTAGCTACTGGTCTATTGATTAAAAAACCAAGTTATAAATACGGTTTTTTGAAAAACTAGAGATCTGGATTCGGAGGCTTAACTTATTAAACCCTAAACGGGTATTACTTTTAACTTTCCGAATTTAACTTCGCTTTTCAAATATACCCTTTTTAATTTCTAAAAAAACATGCGACTAAATTGATTAATTTACATAAATATCTAAAAATGGAAAAAAATAAAACTTTCCATATTTTAATTTGCTTTGCACTTGTATACGGGTGCCTACGTATCTACTATTTGGAAACAAACTTCCATAGTTCATTTAATGAAAATAAAGCGGGTTGATTGATTTTAACTTCGGAAAAATTGCCGACTTTACATTTTTACCCATTTTGAGTTGATCTAAGAAAAGATTATTAAGGGGTCTTAAGTTAGACTTTATTTTTAGAAAACCTAAAATGCCCTAGTTTAGAAATGATCTTTTTTATTTTTATTTAAAAAAATTGATTTTCTAAGTGTCAAAAAGTAACCTTTCTATTTTTATTTTATTATTTTTATTATTTATTTATTTACTTTTTATTATTAGTTAGCTCTTTTTTGTATGGTTTTTCTTTTGTTTAGATGTGAAAATAAAAAAAGACCAAAATAAAATACTTCCTATTCTTTTTTTTTTCTTTCTTCTTTTTTCTTTTCTTTTTCCTTTCTCTTTTTCTTCTTTATTTTTTTATTATTATTTTATTACATTTACATTGATTAAATAAATAAAACAAAACAAGAAGAAAATAAATAAATAAATAAAAAGGAAATTCGGCGAAGGCAACAGGATGCATGAGTCAGACCTGGGTTGCTGGTCGGGTTGGACTGCTGGACCAAGTCGCGGGCCAATCCTCTAGGTCGGGTCAAGTTAAATCTTGGCTTCCTCTTCACCAGCATTAGTGAGGCATAATTCAGCTCGATCTAGCCTCCAAATCAAAGGGGAAAAGGGACTTATGTGTTTCTAATTGGGATTAGGGGGGGTAAAGGAAATGCCGTAGTTAATGGAGCTCATTTTGGGTGGTTTTGAAAGTGGTGGTCTGCGGTGGTGTTTATTCCTCCGACGTACTGGCAGTTGGGCATGAATGGAGTGTTGGTTTGGGGATTTAAGGGTATGGGGAGAGTGGTAGTGATGTTAGTTTGGGTTGAAGGATGCTGAGGGCGGTAGTTCGAGGAGAGAGAGAGGTGCGGCGGTTAGGGTTTGGTGATAGCTACCTTAGTGGAGTTGCTAGGGATCACGGCGAAGGTCAAAAGCAGTTGGGTTGGGGAGCTTGAGCTGCGGGTAGTCTTCCTAGAGTGGTGGCTCAGTTCGAGTTAGAGTGAAGAGAGAGAGAGAAAGTGATAGGAATGGATAGAGAGAGAGTGGGGATTGATTTTATTCATTATGTGTGTCCGTCTATGTCTCATGATCATCAATTTATACACAAATCTAACTTAGAAACAAAGGAAAGTTGGTATCGGATTTAATGAGAAATGCTCGAAAACTTAGCTTTTTCTTCAGTTTTTGAATGTCGATTTGAACGTGCTTTTAGCCGAATCTGGACTTATTCTTATCAACAATTCAAAGCATGCCATGTCTAGTACGAGATTGATACAAGAAATTATGAGCCTGTGTGTAGAATTTGTGCAGAAATTGAAGTTAAAGTAGAGGGAGTAGGCTGTTCTTGAGAAGGAAAGAGGAGGAAAATCGGGAGAAAATGGGGGAAAACCGAGAGAAAGAAAGGGAAAGCGCTGACCCCGACCTGCTACATGTCACACTTAACACATGGCGACTGACGTGGCATGCCACATGGCACTACGTCAACAAAGGCCATCCAATCCGATGATGCCACATGTCAGGAGGACATGTGGTATAGTCAGATCCTGACACGTGGCAATCTCTGATGTAATTAAAAACAAAAAGTAAGAAAAAGGATTTCTTTCCTTTGTTAAGTTTCGAACCTAAGACCTCATGCTTAATGTTAGTATTGTATCCATATACTTAACCGTTAGACCGTTGGCCTGTGTCTTGTTCATATGTGTAATTAGGACTTATTTAGCCTAGGCTAGATTTAAATCTAAACCCAGGTTTAACAGCCTAACTCCTAAACCTACATTAAAATTACAAATCTATTAAAATAAAATGTTATTTTCTAAAATCTTTTATTTTTTCAATTTTTTGTGACTTTTCAAAATTTCTCATTTTTTGTATTATTATTTTATTTTTAAATTTCTTATTTTTTATTTTTTTTCCTATTTTCTTATTTTTTTTATATTTTTATAAAATTCTTATTTTTTCTTATTTATTTATTTATTTTGGGCTTTCTTTAATTTTCTATTTTTTAAAATATTTCCTAATTTAAGACCTTATAACCTAATTTGAAAAATAAAAGGGGAGTAAAAATTGGGTGTCTACAGATTTGTTATCGTATTTAGAATTAATTGGGATTAAATCTATATTTAAAAAGATTCAAAAGATTCGATTGAGTGGCTTATAAATAGGAATTCGACAGTAAAGCTTGGACTTTTTCACAATCCTCAACATACAAATTCTCTTCACTACAACACGACAATCATCTTTACCCCCATGGATACTTCACGCATGCTGCACAACATAATGTCCTATGCCATCATCTTCAATTAAGCATCGAACGTACCCCTTACTACATACTCACTCACACGACAGCCCCTATACACACAACAGCCACCCATACACTCACTCACACAACATAAGCATATACTCTCCTGTACGCACGTTGACCAGACTCTCACCATCACTGTGCTCCATTGACATACACACACACTACAACCTAATTACTCGCCACTATCCAACAGTTCATGACACAATCACACAACCGCACTTGAACACAAAGTACATACAAAGATGCACCAATCATCTACACGCATGCCTTGCGATGACATACACACACACGTCAGCACCTGCACTTTAAGAACACAAACACCATTGAATCCTGATCACGACAGCACTCCATGCATACACATGCTATTACACTCCATGCTCACATACTATCCACCAATCACATATACATACATGCGCTACTGAACACAGTCATGTACATTAACATTCGTGTATTGTCGCATGAGATTCATTGCTGCCACGCATGATTAGCACCACAACACATGATTACAACCAAATTCTACACTGAGCACGCGAACGTAGTCAAATCAGACGATCAACACGAACACACTAATCACGCACTACTCGACTCGTTTAGGTAAAAATTAAATTATTATTTTATTTTATTAATTTAATTATTTTGACTAATTTTTTTGTCAATGCAGGTTTTCTTATATTTTTTAATAATCGTCATATCATTTGCTATGTTTTTAAGATAATTGTCAATTTTTTTTTTATAATTTAGCTCGATTGCATTTTTTTGAAAAATTGCATATCTTTTCTCCGAAATCTGTATCTTCAGCAAAATACGTATTTTAGTAAATCTTACATATAGGATTTAAAAAAGATATTTTTCTGATACGTAGTGATTTTTTTAAAAATAAAAAAATCTTAACTGAAATTGTCAAAAAGATTTAGTTAATTAGGTTTTTTTTTAAATAGATTTGTGAAATTAGATTTTTTTAAGGTTTTTTAAAAATAATAAATGATTAAATAAATATAAATCTAACTTGATTTTCAAATCTAAAATAAATCCACCCATAAAATCCTTTCTAAAAGAAATTGGTTTGATCCTGATTAGTGGATATGTAAGTATTTTCGGAGTAACCGTATAAAAAAAAATTCTCCTTTTTCTTAAGAAATTTGTAATGAAAAATTCATTTTAATTATATTTTGCATATTTATATATAGCTTAGTATTTTTAGAAAAATATAAAAATAAAGCCATTAATTTAAAATATAAAAATAAAGCCATTAATTTTTTTTTATTTTACATGGTGACTTAGTCTTAATAGGTTAACTCCTGAACTTATTTTTTCTAGTTAATTTTCTAAAATTATTTTTTAAGAAAATCCATAGATTAATGGCTAAATTGGAGTTTTCCTATATGGAAACCCTAATTTCATTTTTTACTAGTGTAATTAGTTGGTAACTCTAATTTTTTAAATATTTTTCAAAACATTTTTTTATAAAAGTGTTTCCTTAATTTTATGTCGAGTAATTTATATTAAGATAGCTAGGTTTAATATAAGTTAAATTAAAGAAAACCAAAATAGAGCTCGACAATGCACTACATCTAATCAACATAGTTGAAAACTCTGCTTGTGTTATATTGTATTGAATGCATATTTATGTCCCCACTCCACTTACTAAGTAAGTTGTCACTTGTTCCCTTATAATTTGTTTTGCAGGTTTTGAATGGATTACAAATACTTACCCAAAACCAGAGCATCGGCAAATTGAGACAGGAAGTAAGGCGTAACAAGGAATGGCTAGTTATGGCCTTTAATATTGACTTTCTTAACTTTTAAGGAAAACTATATATGTCTCCTCAAGGGGTTTAGTAGTTTTCATTGTTTTAGTATGTATATAAAATGATAAGTACTTATGAGATTTATTGCCACTCTTTTATAAAGTCGAATTTTAAGTTTATTTTTAAAAATTATTCCATAAGTTTATATTAAACAGGTATCGAATTTGATACTTCAAAGAGGGTAGAGTCAAATATATTTGGTATGAATTAAGTCTAAAATAACAGCTGTAAGGTTCGTTTCTATCTTAGGATGGTTTATACGGCGGGACTGTTACAACTTTGCCTTTTCAAGACGTATCACACACTCATATATATGTACACCTAAAGGGTATTATTCATATAATATATATATATATATATGCGCTTTAACTATCATATTTTATTATATAGGTTATATTAAGTTATTTAATATTAAGAGATATACATAATTATGCTACTACTTATAATATATCGTTTCGAATGTATCGAAACATACATTTTATTGATCAAATTACATTTCAATTACGAAAAGGTCATTGTAGGGCAATAGTTTCCATAATATTATAGAAAATTCCTATTCTATTACCTAAAATTATTCATTTTTAATAAAATTAGTATCGTTAGGTTTGTATGAATTTGATGATACGTATTATGAGTTTTGTTTTAAAAGATAAGTTCTAAAGAATACTTTTGACCTTATTACACATATAAATTCATATAACAAGTAATATCACATTAATATCATATTATCTAAATAAAATATATTTTTACATAATTTCCCAGTAAAACATGCTAAAAGCATGTATTATCTATCCCTAGCATGTATATATCACACCTAAGCTACATAGTTCGACGAAATATAACGAAAACGACCTCTTATCTTGTTTGGCTAGAGCAATTGTAGTGATGATTTTATTAAATAATTAACATATAATAACTCAATATTACTAAAAACTAGTCTTAGTTAAAGAATGCAGAGGGCAATTTGTTAGAGGATTAGGAATCCATTATTATGAAGGAGTTCCATGCCTTTTATGACAATCTCTTCAAGTCAAAAGGCTATAGAAGTTGAGGTGATGTGCTAGAGGCAACTCCAACCTTAGTGAATGATGATATGAATGCCTTATTATCTAGACATGTTTCTAAAGAGGAGATCAAAGCTGCTATCTTTCAACTTAGTATTCAAAAGGCATCGAGGCTAAATGGATTCTCAGGAATCATCTACCAGGGTTTCTGGCATATTGTAGGTAAGAGTATAGAGGAAGCTATCAAATCCTTTTTCTCCTCAGGTATCATGCCCCCCTCTCTTAGTAATACGAATGTAGTTGTTATATCTAAAGTTGTGTCCCATTGTGAAGTTGGTCAATTTTGTCCGATTAGTCTATGTAATTTCATGTTTAAAATCATTTTTCATATCTTAGTCAATCATTTAAAGCCTTTCTTGCATTATCTTATGTTTGAATAGCAAAGTGCTTTCATAGAAGGTCTAGTCATTCATGACAACATTATCATCGCCCATGAAACTTTCTATTTTCTTAGAACTAAGCAAACCAAGAGAAAATCACATTGCGCCTCAAAACTTGACATGAATAAAGTCTATGACAAGACTGGATGGAATTTTCTTAAAGCTGTCTTAAGAAAGCTTAGTTTTAGTGAAACATGGGTCAAGTACTACTTATGGCATGTGAAACCTCAATGACTTATAGCATCACAAATTAACGGAAGATCAACGAGAGTAGTCTTTCCCACTAAGGGGTTAAGGTAGGGTAATCCTTTATCGCCATACTTATTTATTCTTATTGTAGATGTTCTCTCCCAAAACCTTGTGAAAGTTGTTGCAAATGGAAACTTAGCAAGGATGCGAATCAAGCGTTCTTACCCAATTTTATCCCATATTTTATTTGTGGATGATTTGCTATTTTTTATGGAAGCAAATGAAGCTAATGTGCAGGTGTTGAGTAGCATAATACAGGATTATAGCCAAGCCTTGAGACAAGAAGTGAACTTCCAGAAATCTTGTTTATTATTTAGTAAGAATACCACAAGACCAAATCGAAGAGATGCACAACATTCTTCACATAACAGCATCTACCACTCCAGGGAAGTATTTGGGGCTACCTACTCTATGGGGAAAGAACAAATCTGAAGCTCTATGGTTTGTGAACGACAAAGTTAGGATAAGACTCAGTAGCTAGAAGAGGAGTCTTCTATCGAATGTAGGAAGGGAAATTCCTAATAAATCCATAGCAAATGCTATCTCAACTTAGTCCATGAGTTGTTTCAAGTTCCTAGCAAAATGGTACAGAGAAGTAAGTTTTATGATAGCTTAGTATTGTTGGGGTCAAAAGGAGGAAGAGCATAAGATTTATTGGCTCAGCTGGGAGAAAATCAACCTATCAAAGTCAAAAGGAGGTTTAGGCTTCAAGGATCTGAATGCTTTTAACATAGCCTTCGTTACTAAGTCGGCTTGGAGGATTCATAACAGTCCTGACTCCTTTTAGGTGCATATCCTTAAAGGAATTTACTTTCCTAACTCATCATTCTTGTAGGCATCTAAAGGCTCTAGAGACTCTTGGTGTTGGGCTAGTATTTTACATAGTAAAAAAATGTTGAGGAAAGGTGTGATATGGCAGGTAGGTGATGGAATGAAGATCAGAGTCAAGCAGGATAAATGGGTCCCAAAGTTAAAAGAATTTAAGCCTGTCATAACATCTCTGGAGCTTATCGAAGGCATGCTGGTGGCGGAGCTCATTGATGAACCAGCAAAGGAATGGAAGTCACAAATAATACGATATTTATTTGATCAAGAGTCGGCTAGAGTAATCCAGTGCATTCACTTGCCTCGAGTCAGGATGGAGGACCGCCTTGTATGGCCATTTGAGAAGACAGTTGCTTGTACCATTCGATCAGCGTATAACTTTGTTAAGTCCCCACCGAAAGTGCAAGTGAGTTCAGATTTATCACCTAGGATGGTGTACAAGTCCACTTGGAAACTAGTTCGGCATAGCCCGTGTTTGCCAAAGATTAGGCACTTCAATTGGAGAACGTTAAGCAATGGCTTAGCCACTCGCAAAAACTTGTTCAAAAGAGGTATTTTTGACGACAACCTCCCCCCCACCACCACCACCCCACCCACGGGTACTTTCCTGTAATGCCATTAAAGATGTGGAACATGTATTAGCCTCATGTCCTTGAACTACTCCTACTTGGTTTGCAATTCTTGATATCTGAATAGATCCTGGAGCGGGACCGCTGGACAATTGCTTGAGATTATTGGTGGACAGACTAGTCTGTGGGAAGAAATAAAAACCAGAAACGTTTGCTAAGTTGAGCACAGTCATGTGGTGTACGTGGAAAACTAAGTACAAGTGTTTATTTGAAAATAGTAAGCCGGATCTTAATTTTGTTATTCCAATATGCTAGAGAGCCCTTGATGAGCTGGGGATTGTACTGCAACTGAAGGGTACTTTTCTGCTGCAGGTGACAGCAGACTCTGGTAATAGCACGCAACAACATAGGCATGAGGGCGTTGCAACACATTCTCCCATTTCTATTCACAGCGATCATCAATGTTTTCCCCACCAGGAAGCCCTTTGTTTGACTCTTCCAAGTAGGTCGTAGGAAGCTCCTTCCTATGGCCATTCAAACAGCAGAAGGCATGGGCATCCTCCTGATGTGAGTGCAGCTTTCCTATTTGTTCTGCAAAAACCTGGCAAGCTCCAACTCACTCTATGGTTAAATTAAATGTCGATGGATCATACGATGAGGGTCCTCGAATGCTGCGGTTGCTATCATTGCAAGAGATTATCTCAGCCAAAATTGTGGAGGAACAACAGCAGTGTGTCAGATTGGATCCGTAGAAGAAGTTGAAGCTCCAGCACTCATTGAAGCTTGCAAATTACCTATGGATAAAGGATGGTTGGATGTTTGTTTCGAGCTAGACTATACAGCTGTTTTCAATGCCATCGAGCAACCTGATTCTGCTCTATGGTACCTAAAACCGCTATTGTTGGATATCCTTTGTTTGCTGCATCATTTTAGGAGAGTGCAATTCAACCTCATTAGAAGGCAAGCAAACCAGGCGGCGGACCCGCTTGCGAACACGGTAAGAAATAAGATGTGTCCTTCACATTCCGGTGGGCAAACCCCGTTTTCTCTCAGAGCTATTCTTCTTTTTGACTTACATCGTGTTAAGAGCTTATTTTTGCCTTCAAACTTGGCTGATGTACTAACCTTGTTATCAATTTAATATACGACAATCTTTTATCAGCCAAAATAAAAAATAGAAAAATTCATAATAAATAGTAAAGATAGTCAAATAATTCTACAAAAATTCCTATAAACTCAGAAAAATATATGGAATTCTACCAGCAATTTTTTTTTTTCATGCAATCAAGATTATTGCCTAAATATATAAAATTACGTTTTTACCCTTAAATTAGGATTAATTAAGCAAATAACATCATTTATACGTAAGTTAATTTCTAATAAGTCCTAATATTATTACAAGTGTCCAAGAGTTATTAAGTACCAATTTCATTAATTATTTTTATAAATGCAATTTATTTTTAGAAATTCCAATTTTATCAATTTTAAGGCTAAAAAATACAATAAATATCAAACATGTACAAAATTAAAATCAGGCTACATAACATTAAATTAGATATAATAAGGATCCTACAAAAAATTTTCGATCTCAAAACAACATCATTTAATATCTTTATTTTTGAATTAAGAATTCAGATGAACAGTACCATTTTTTAAGGAAGTATATAAAATAATCAAGATTTCACCAAAATAAAATTACAAGATGAAAGAATCCTAAAAATAACCTATGAATAATTATTTTCATAATTTTTCTCATTTATTTAGTATTTTTAGAAACTAAGAAAAAAACAGGATAAGATGAGAGGCCTACCACTCATCGAAGCTCCAATCACTGTTGGATGGTAAGGGTGTGTCAGTTGGCAAGTGTAATGAATGCTCTCTTGGTGGCTGCAAGGATTTGTTGTCAGGTGGTGGTTTGAGTTGAGAACCATCTTAGGTTAGTCCTTGCTTTGTTTTCCTATTTACTTTTTCTTAAATTCTTAAAGTTTTTTCAAGATTTTTCTTCAAGTGTTCTAGGTTCTAAAATGTCTAAATTGAAGTCCTAACTCTTATTTATAAGTGTTAGGATCAGTTTTAAATTTTCTTAGGCATTAAGAAAATTTTATTACTATTTTTTAAAGAGGTGTTAATCCCCTTTTAATTTTACTTTTGAATCAGCTTCAATGTTGTTCTTGTGCTGCTATGTCTAATTCTAGAGAATCCAAATTTTTATTTGCTTTTTAGATCAATTTAGCTAGTATTTTAATGAAATTTTTATATTTTTGGTATAATAATTATTATTTGGTAGGTTTGTTAATATATGTGTGTATATTCTATATTCTTGGTATCGATAATGAGTAATCATACTCATTTAATTATGTTTTACCTATGTTATTAATTTTTAGGATATATTTTCTTTTTAATTTTTTGGGATTTATCACTTATATTATGCATTTTTAGAGATTTTAGGTTAATTTACTAGTATATTTATTATATATATTGAGTATATTTGTAAGTATACATATATATACTTTATATATTATTTTATGTAATATTATTTACTTTATAGCTTAAATAATTTACCTTTAATGCCTTGTTATTTTTCGCGCTTAAATTTAGGGGTTCATACAAGTTTTACACTATATTAGATAATTATACTTTTAAGATTAAAATTAGGATTTTGTTAAATTATTTTTAAAATCCAACTTTACTTATTACTTCTACTAACTTTTGTAACCTCATTGTAGAGCTTGGATTCAATTGAACAAGTTTCTCCAAAAACCCGAAATTTAGATGCAATTGCCCTAAATGCAATTTTAGAAACTCATAAGGAGCTTAACCCATAGGACAAAAATGTTGGCTTAAGCCTAAGTGCCCATGTCTAAAATGTGATATACTTGGTCACCAACTCTTATTGGTGGAGGAGCAACAAGGATAGAAGAATTTCTCCAGAGGCTTTAGGGCGAGTTGTCTATGCCTTATCAGTGCTTTGCAGTTGAGGAACAAAACTCCTTTATGCTTTGTTCCACTTCCTTTGCATGATGAGGATGGGATTTCTAGTTATGGCGAAGTGGTCAAGTAACCGAGTTTTTTTTTTTATTAGGGATTGACTTGTGTTGTTGTTGTGTGCCTTTATATGTTAACGAGTCGTTTAGCACATGCTTTCCATATCATCAGGGAGTTTACATGTTTCCTTGTGTCATATTAAGGTGTGTTATGGTAGTTACTTCCTATAAACGACGCTAATATGATGGGAAAAAAATGGGGGTGCAATCTTATAATCTTAAGAGGTGGATTGGGCTTCCTCGCTGGACTAAAGTATCCAAGTCTTAAACAAAGTTATATCAGTAAGGACCACGGATATTGCTTTAGGGTTTCGTAGTGGCAATCAACAACATGCATAAGGAGGGAAGGCCTGCAAAACAGACATAGGTGAGTAGGATCACTAGAGGGTTGTCAAATATGACCAGTTTGATACTTAAGTCAATTAAGGAGAGAGAAAAAGGAGAATTCAAAAAATAAAGTGATAAAGTTTTAGTAGAAGTGAGTGCTTTTTCTCTTATCCTAAAGGAGAATTTAAACAATAAAGTGATAAAGTTTTAACCTAAGTGAGTGTTTTTTCTCTTACCCTAAATGATGGGAAATAAGGTGTTTATAAATAAAGGCTTAGGCAACAGTTAACTCATACCTCCTAACCTAATACATCTTATCCTAGGCTATAAGGCATGGAGGCAATAAAGCCTAACCATGCAATCGGGGTAATGATTGTAGGGGTGGGGGTGGGGGAAGGTGTGTTGTTATGCCTATTCTTTCGCATTTAATACTTTGGGGTCATCATACGATTAGGTCATATCCACCTTTTGTGTGTCTAAGGAGCTACACTATCACTCAATAAGGTAAGTACTTTACGGTAGTAAAGGAAAAGCATGGAAATGGCATGACAATAGTGGCTAATGTGATGCAATCTTGCATATATGACCCATCAAATGATCTAACACAACTCAATTCACTTAATGTGACTTAAAAATAAAGAAGGAAGGCCACTTGCCACTAATTATGGCTATCAAAATTCAGTTAAATAGGAGTATAAGGGAACTTGGGGAGAACTCACAAGAAGATACTGGATATGCTTAATGATTGATATAGCTACATGGAAATGAGGCTATTTATTATTAGCTTTGTTAAAGCAAAAAAGGAAAAGGAAATTATATAAAAGGGTGATTTACAAATGAATTATCCTAATACATGCTTAAAAGGGTAAAAAAGACAAACAAACAATAGACGTAATAGTAGGAAACGTAAAAAAGGTAAGGTAAGTGGCATGGAATCTGTAAGTGTTGTACTCTAGCATAATTGTAGCTTATTGGGGAAGAAGACTAGGCTTATTGAGTTGTGGTGAGTTCAAAAAATGTTAGGCAGGTTGGTCAGAGTGATGGTCTACTTGAGTCAAGTCAACTCTTACAGCTATGGTTAGGCTTAGAAAGACCTCGATAGGTCGAGAATCGAGTGACAGGTCTACATCCAACTTAGTAATTGGTTGGTAGGCAATAGTATAAACAGATTGAGCATGGAAAGAGTTCAGCTAAGGGCTAATCTGGTACTAAGACTTATCCTTAGCCAATTATAGAAGAAGCATCTATTGAGCTAAGTTTTGTAGGCTTTAGAGTCTAGCTCAGGTAATGGGTCTAGAGATTAGCACTTCATTAGCCTTAGTGGAGAGCGTTCCATCTATTATCTTGCATTTAATGCATTGCATGCACTATGCGAGTGCACACCTAAGCCTCCTTTAAGGGTTGCTGCTAAGTTATGTCAAGGGAACCTAGGTCATAGAGCATAAGGATTGTGTTTGCTCCCCTAAGGCTAATAATTGGCGTCATCTTGAGGACAACAAAACTATGGCTTGGGAAGTCCGATCTATGGACCAAAGGGGTTACCTAGTTTCAAGAAGCTTGGCTTTCAAGCCAAGGGGATTGATTCTGGATTCCAAGGGCCTTAACCTATGAGCTAAAGAGGTTAGTCAAGGATTATGGCAAGCTTGGCCTATAAGCCAAAAATGTTAACTTGGACCTAAGGGTCTACGTTCAAAATGTGCTATCATTGCCATGTATTCAAGATTAATGTTACTTTAGGTTTCACTACGTTATCTAAAATTTCTGAAAAGTTTCCCAACTTATTTTCATACTATCTTCCTCGTATATTAACGAACTATACAATTAACTTAAGGAAAACAGATTATCATCCATGGAACTTATTTTTGTGTTTTCATTTTATATTTATGATGAATCTGCACTACAAAAATCAATGCATATATCCCCATATAACTATTAGCTTGGTGTATCACATTATTGGCATGTTTACTTAGAGAAAATTGGAATTCCATTCTCTTTTGATTCCTTATTACAACTTTTACTCAGTTTTTTATCTTTAAATCGTAATTTTATAGAAATCCCTATTATTTGAAATTAAGTAGTAAGGATTTCTTAATTCAATTAAAGAATCATGATTTCTCACCACCAATACCACTACCGTCGTCGCCACTGCCACCGTCGCCACGTCACCACCACCTCTACAAACCGCCTCCCCTACCATAACCACCACCACTGACCACCGTCGCCATTGCTATTGCTATTGCTATTGCCACCGCTATCATCACCACTGTTACCGCCGCTGTTGCTATCACCATCACTAATCATCGTAGCCATTGCCACCATTACCGTCACAACCACTAACCGCCGTCGCCGTCGCCGCCGCCGCCGCCGTCGCCGCCGCCGCCGCCACCGTTAATTACTTTAGGATTAGTTGAGAAAAAAAATAAATTGAAGGTAATTTGTTCATTAAAATTATATTACATATTTATTCTTAAATTGCTTATAAATCTAACTAAATAAAATAATATGTATTATACATTTATTCAATTCCTTAGAAATTCTTATTCTATTCCCTCTTATTCTATTTTATGAAGTGAACAATTCCCTCTTATTCTATTTTATGAAGTGAACAAGTCTTAAAAGTGATATTTTGTGATTCACCTCCCCGTTATTTACAAATCAACAAACTTATTTGAGTAGTAACTGCACACTTAAAAAGCACTATGGCCCATGTAATTTACTAAATTTCGATTAACATCAAATCCAATAACATATATTTATATCTCTTACATTATAACAACTAGATTATACGTTGCCATCAAAAGAAAGCAAGTTCTTTTTGAACTTTTTTTTGGCCAAAAGATAATTTCATTGAGTTCATAGTAAGTCCAAAGCCCTAAATCCCCAAATGAGATTGATACTAGCATGGAGTTCTGGTACACAACGAAGCCAAAAGAAAATGATGATGATCGACACAATTCAAATAAACCGATAAAATTAAATTCTATATCCAAATTTCTAATAAATAAATATTGACCCACCAGTAAATCTAGTTTGTTAGGTTTGTTCACTTCGTGTATATGTCTTTGTGTTCTCATCGAGTCATCGTTACTCATGACAATAGTGTCTCTCTAGTCACTAACCAAAACCAATTTGTCTGGCAGCAGTCGCTAGATCTTAATACAACATAACGGCCGAAGACTAAGAAGCATCTATGATCCCATTTAAAATAATTCAGTCTATTAATCCCGATGTTTGGTGAAAAAAAAAAAAAAAAGAAAAGAAAAGAAAAAATCTATTAATCTCGATGTGTTAGATCAATTCATTCCATAGTTCGCCATCGGAAATTCATCCATTGATATGGTTATCTAATAATTTTGACTCGATGTATGTTTTAAGTACTTCTCATCTTAACCAAGAGGTTATGGATATTGTCTCTTTAATACTGAGAGAAATCGATCTCAAGTTACCTCATTACTATTGTCTCTTGCACTTCGGACTATACTCAATGACCAACTTTACTTGTAAAATGCAGCGTTTACCGACCCACGACATGAGCGTCCATGCAACAATGCATGATAATCTTAGGACTAAGGATTAAACTGAACAATGAAGCTTATGTTGTATTCTCTAGTCCGTTCTTTTCCAGTCGTACACATAACTCAGGATCCGTATATTGACCTGACCAACATCCTTGGCCAAGTGAGAATGGCCTAAAGCCACCATACACAACTTAAGTCCTTCTCCAATAACTTGAACCGAAATATGTGACATTGTCATAATAGAAGCAAAAAAAAAAAAAAAAGAAGAAGAAGAAAAAAAGAATTAAGACGTAAAAATTAAATAGCAAACTACAACTTTCATTAATGAACTTGTACACTAATATATCAAGTGTCTCGGTTTTGTGCTCACACTACAGGAGCCAAAATACACACCATTCGTGCTATTTTATTGTGTGTTCTTATGATCAATGAGCCATAGCTACTATAGGGCTCGATACTACGTGATTACGTTGATCAAGCCACTTGAGATAGCCGTATGTTACTGTTGAAAAATTGTCCCCAATCTCTATACTTAAGCTAAAACTCTTTTTCTCGTATTTATGAGAAAATGTGAGATTACTAGGCTTTACTTTGATTTTCATACCTTGAGAACTTTCTAGGACTGCTTGATAAACTGAAAAATCATTCCCCATATTTGTCACTACTCTATTGAAAGTTTTCACTTTAGTAAAGCTTGTTTCATTGTGAAATATGGCAATGAATGAAGGATAATTCAAATCACTTTGCTTTTTGTTGCATGTCCAATGGCTTCTTCTAAGTATTGCACTTATTTGTTTGTCGGTATATTCAAGGCTGCAAAGGAAATCAATATATTCCTGAAATTCTATATCATAGACTAGTCCAGGATCTATTGCTTTGCTAGGATTGATATGACCAGCCCCAAAATCCAAAGGACTCGCAGGAATATGTCTAAATTGGTTTGTCATAGCTTTGCCTGTGTTATCAACTGTATAAGCAGTAGTCATTAGTGCCGATTTAACCATACCTGGGCTCCAATCCTTGTGGATAGCCCTTAAGAGAGCCACGACTCCAGCAACATGAGGCGCTGACATAGATGTGCCTGAGTATAATGCATAGTCTGTCACTAGATCATATGGACCAACTTCCATGAATGGCCTATTTGGGGCAACAGCAGCCAAGATGTCTACACCGGGAGCTACGAGATCCGGTTTTAGGATACTTGGATTCACAGGATCAGGACCTCTAGAAGAAAAATCAGCCACTTGGGGTGCTGGTTTTGTCCCCAATTTGGTTAATACAAACCTCATGCTTACACTTGCATTAGTTGATTCCATAACATAGTTTCTAATCCTACTTCCAATTAATGTTCCAACAATTATAACAGGAAAAGAGTAATCTTCAGGATCCAAATCTGGATCATCACTTGTAATGATTACTGCATATGCTCCCACCTTTTGAACAAGCTCCAATTGTTCAAATGGATCTGAAAAGCCACCATCATCAGAGCACAGAACTACCTTCCCAACTACCTCTGTCGCATTTAATGATGCGTGGTGGCAGTTAGCTTTCATCACATCTTCTCCTCCATAATAGATTGGTGCATTCTCAATATAAATACTCTCTGGGAAATACGATGTTCCCTCCATCATAACTCCATTTCCTAAAGTAATAGATGCTATGAAGCTTCTATCTATACTTCCAGCTCCTACTGTCACGATCCAAGGCGCTCCATTGTATGTTGAATTGTAGGCTCCATCATTTCCAGCTGAACAAACAACAAGAATTCCTTGTTCAATTGCTGAAAGTGAAGCGATCGCTATGACATCATTGAAATATTGAGTGCGGTATATTCCAAGAGACAAGGACATAATATCAACTCCATCAGCTATTGCTTGGTCCATCCCTGCAAGCACATCACTAGAAGCAGATTCCAGTGTGTCTGTAGCCCATAGCACTTTATACATGGCTACATGAGCAGCAGGCGCTATCCCAATTGCCGTGCCACTTGCATACCCAAAGTGGCTCACTGCGATGACACTAGCACCTGCAGCTGTGGATGAAGTATGTGTACCATGACCATAAAAGTCTCTGGCCGAGTCAAAGTCGTGCTCAGAAATTTTTCTTCCTGCAGCAATTAGCCCTTTACTAAAAGATCGAGCTCCAATGAGCTTCTTGTTGCAATTGGACGTATCAAACGCTACACCATTCTCGCACTTCCCCTTCCATCTTGATGGTGGCGGAGGCATACCTTAATACAAGTATTAACATAAAAAAATAGGAAACAATTAGAAAAATAATAAATAAATAAAAAGATTGGAACTATAATTGAGAAGGAAAGAGAGGTTTAGACTGCCTAAATTTATATTATACATCAATGAATTCAATTAATCATCATTTACAACGATAGCACATTTATATCTTTAACTAAAACTAATAACCCTCAAGTGATCAAATAATTGGTTTATATACCTACTAATTGTTTTAATAGGACTATTTACCAAATTGAATTACAAAATATTGTTTTTCTATATTTTAGCTCTATTCATAGTTCAATTCATCTAAGATCTAGTAGGTTCACTATTTCACTCGAGAGGTAGAATAAAATCAAACCATTAGCCTCAAACTGAATTATCTCTTACTTTAAAAGATTAAAAAAAAAAAAAGGCACATTTTGATTTTTGAAGGCAAACAAATAGGTCCCACAAGACAACTTTTATGCTTAAAAAAACAAAAAGGAATCTAATCCTACTCTTAAGACATTACTATATCCTTGTCTTCATTGTCCTAACTCTTTTATCACACTCTCATGTATACTAGCTTTCACGACATTTTGGAAGTTAATAGTTATTTTCTCCTCTTAACGTGGTTACTAAGTAATGTGGATAGTAAGTAGGGAATTTGTAGGATAAGTATGAGTTGTGAGTTAAGTTTGTTTAAGGTAAATTATTATTCATGATTCCTTCATTTTTATATGCATGTATATAGTTATAATCCACTTATTGATTTTCCCTTTTTTTTTTTCTAGTTAAAAGGGCCCCTTATTGCCACTTGGTTTAATTTGGCTCTTGAACTAAATCAAATCAAACCATTTGCATCTTACTTTTTCAACAAATAACTTCAATGTACCATTTTAGCTATTTCACTTACAAAAATAATCATAAATTTAACTAATAATACTTTGGGGCATAAAGTACCTGTATCGTCGAAACTTCTACTCTCAGGCCAAATTCCTGTGTCAAGAATCCCTAAGATTACACCTTCACCAAATGATGCAACTGGCCATATCCCTGAATTATGATTCAATCCAAGGAACTTGCTTGTGTGAGTTGTGAATAGCTTACCAAATGATTCTTTGTATGTGGCACGATGTGCTGAAGATTTTTCGATCTCAGAGAGTTGAGATGATGTCAATCTTGCACTGAAGCCGTGCATGACGTGGTTATATGAATATAGTAATAGATCTGAGTCATTTATATTGCCATTTGAAAATAACAATTTTAGGGTGGAGCGATGCCACGCTTCATGAGTTGGGAATGATGGTGGCTTCATAGAATGATCCATGTGAATTATATATGTTTGAAACTCTTCATGTTTTGAAGTAGTAAAACATGCAAACAGGATCACAAAAGCTAAAATGCATAGAAGAGTTAAATGTACGAGTTTAGCAAGAGAAATATTGAATCTCTTTGTCATGTCTTACTAGTTAAGTGCAACAGGTCATGCAATATCATGGATGTTTAGATTATTATATATAACTCAAAACTAGTTTGTTTCTTTTTATTGGTTGTTTCTTAGGAAAAGTTTTTAAATGTCTCTTAAAAGGACAATTTTGTTACGTTTATTGGTTGTTTCTTAATTAAGTTTTTAAATGTTAAAAGGATGATTTTGTTATGCTTAATTAGAATTATTTTCAAGTACAAATAAACATGCCGGCTATTTCTAATTTTTTGTTGTTTCTTAATTATACTTGCATTTGTCTACATATACACAACTTTGACTCAAATTTAAAAAAAAAAGTTGTTGAATTTGTCAATGTTAAAGCATTAGTTGAGTAATGGCATTGAAGTGAGTTTGGAAGGAATGAATTTGTCTCTAAGAAATGCTCATCCATGATGGAGGTGCCGGCTATTTCTAGTTTTTTGTTGTTTCTTAATTATACTTGCATTTGTCTACATATACACAACTTTGACTCAAATTAAAAAGAAAAGTTGTTGAATTTGTCAATGTTAAAGCATTAGTTGAGTAATGGCATTGAAGTGAGTTTGGAAGGAATGAATTTGTCTCTAAGAAATGCTCATCCATGATGGAGGTGCCGGCTATTTCTAGTTTTTTGTTGTTTCCTAATTATACTTGCATTTGTCCACATATACACAACTTTGACTCAAATTAAAAAGAAAAGTTGTTGAATTTGTCCATGTTAAAGCTTTAGTTGAGTAATGGCATTGAAGTGAGTTTGGAAGGAATGAATTTGTCTCTAAGAAATGCTTATCCATAATGGAGAAGATAATGTGAAATTGGATCTCAATTGAAGAATGTTTGCAAATATTTTTAGATGATTCCCGACTTATGAGTAAAAATATGAGTTTTATTTCATATTTTTAGTTAAGAATATGAATTAAAAGTATATGCAAATACATCAGTCTTTAAAATTCGATTATGTTACCGTTTGAAGGTAATGATTTTAAGGCGAAGGGATGCCACACTTCATGTGTTGGGAACGATGGTGGTATCATAGAATGATTCATGTGAATTACTTATGTTTGAAACTTTTCATGTTTTGAACTTGCAAAATATGCAAATTGGATTACAAAAGCTAAAAACACATAGAAGAGCTAAATGTACGAGTTCAATAAGAGAGATACCGAATCTCTTTATCATGTTTTGCTAGATGAGTGCAATAGGTCATGCAATATGATAGATATTTGGATTATTATATATAACTTAAAACTCGTTTGTTTCTTTTCATTGGTTGTTTCTTGATTAAAGTTTTTAAATGTTTTTTAAAAGAATAATTTTTTTATGCTTATTGGTTGTTTTTTTGTTAAAGTTTTTAACTATTAAAAGGATGATTTTACTATGCTTAATTAGAATCATCATGAGGTATGAAAGAACATGCTAGCTAATTCTAGTTTTTTGTTGTTTCTTAGTTATACTTGTATTTATCCACATATACATAACTTTGACTCAAATTAAAAAGAAAAGTTTCTAAATTTGTCAATGTTAAAGCATTACTTAGGGAATGGCATTGAAGTGAGTTTGGAAGAAATGAATTTCTCTATAAGAAATGCTTATCCATTGATGGAGAAGATAGTGAAATTTGATTATGTTACTATTTGAAGACAATGATTTTAGGGTGGAGCGATGCCACGCTTTATGTGTTAAGAACGATGGTGGTATCATAAAATGATCTATGTAAATTATATATGTTTAAAACTTTTCATCTTTTGAAATTGCAAAACATGCAAATTGAATCACAAAAGCTAAAATACATAAAAGAGCTAAATTTACGAGTTCAACAAAAGAGATATCGAATCTCTTTATCATGTCTTGAACAATGAGTGTAACAGGTCATGCAATATGATGGATGTTTGGATTATTATGTACAATTCAAATCTCGTTTTTTTTTTTTTTTTTCATTGGTTGTTTCTTGGTTAAAATTTTTAAATATTTCTTAAAAAGATGATTTTGTTATGCTTATTAGTTGTTTCTTGGTTAAAGTTTTTAAATGTTAAAAGGACAATTTTGTTATGCTTAATTAGAATCATTTTCAAGTACAAAAGAATATGCCCGCTATTTCCCCTTTTTCTGTTGTTTCCTAATTATACTTGCATTTGTCTATATATATACAGCTTTGACTCAAATTAAAAAGAAAAGTTGCTAAATTTATCAATATTACTTGAGGAATGGCATTGAAATGAGTTTAGAAGAAATGAATTTCTCTCTAGGAAATGTTCATCCATTAATGGAGAAGATAGTAGGAAATTAGATCTTAATTAAAGAAATGTTTGCAAATATTTTTAGATGATTCCCATATATATATATATATATATGTATGTATGTATATATATATGATTCATGAGTAAGAATATGGCTATTATTTCATATTTTTAGGTAAGAATATATAAGAATATGAATTAAAAACATATGCAAATATATCAATCATTAAAATTTGATCATGTTTTTCTCTACCTAGTTTTAAGTGCAGCAAAAATGAAATGGATTGTGTCTAACAAGCTCTCAAGCTTAATTTAGCAATTGAAAGTAGAGTTCAATGAAACTTAATTTTTTATTTCAATGTTGCTCAACTTAGATTGTTTAGCTTATGTAAGGATAACACGCACAAATCGAGAAATGGTTCTAATTTTTATTTATCCAAAAAAAAAAAACTTAGATTGTTTAGGCATGAAAACTTAAAATTGAATTTAAATTAGGCTTGAAAACTTAGTCTACAAGGTCATTCCCTTAACTAATTGCCTGTTGTTTTCATATCAAGAAGCTTGAAGCTATTTGAAGTCTTTGAGTTAATCTTTATGTTCTTATGTGGGTATTCTATGATTTTTTCTAGTCTACAACTTTTGAGTGCTAATATATATAAAAGGAATGTGTTTTCATAATCTTATTGTGCTTTTATTATTGTTATTTGTGTTTTCTAATCTTAATGTTATAAGTGCAATCTACTAAGTGATTACTATGCTTTTGGTTGTATGGTCATTATATTTATGTGAATATATGTAGCCTTTAGGTTCATTTATTGTGGTTAAATCTAGTTTTTAGCTATATGAAATGATGGAAAAATAAAAATAAAAACAAGAAATTGCTGAGTACTGTATCGTATTTGGCTATTTGAAATATGCTAATATTAAGATTTATGTTGTAGCCTCTTTGCTATTTCTACATACTTTTCCTCCTTATGTCAAGGAGTATTGAACAGAACAACCAATCGCTGGCAGTGTTTATGTATGAAAATGCAAATGCAAGATGGATTTTGAATATGTTCTAATTGCTAGAAAGTACCATTACAAATTTAAACTTAAATTTTGGTTTGATAATGGATTAAGTGTATATATATTCATCTTTAAAAGTTAAGGAGAGTTGAGTCAAATTTTAAAAGTTAAGAGATCTATAGATCTTTTATATATATATATATATATATATATATAATATTAAAGTGAGAGAATTCACTTTAGTATCTTAGGTATGTAAAGAATCATTTTTCTATATAATATTAGAAAAATCAACTCCATATTATATGAGGGTATTAGGGTAAAATAACTTCCCACCTCTCATTTAAAAACCATCTACCTATTTGTTATAAGATCAATACTATGAAATAACCTCCTATCACTAACTTCGTGCACATCATGGATGCAATCCTTCTAGTATATTGTTTATAAGGTTTTTTCTATTTTGGAAAATTTATAATTATTTCCTCATAAACTGTAATTTGTTCTCTCTTTTTTTCCAATTAAAATATCATAAAAGGCCATAGGACACATAAATCATTAAATCATTGTGTAATTAGATAGAATACTTAAGCATTATCTTCTTATTAAAATTGATCGAATGCCCTCAATCTGAAAGGTATGGCTTTCAATATGTCTTTTGATGAGGTCTCCACTAGTATTAATGAATAGTACAAGAAATGTATTTGCAATTTACTATAAAATTTATCTCATACTTTGATGCCACCCTAAAAAATTTGAGTTAATAAGGACCTAATTCAACATAAATATCCAATATATTATGATAATGTTAAAAACAATATGGATTAAAAACGATTCCTTTCTTGCATTTAATTTCTTCTTCAAATTTCCTTGTCAAAGGACAAACACCATAGAATAATTGAAAATCACACATTCCTTTTAGTCTTTGTAAATGCAGCTAAAAAGGATTTATTATGAGCAAGATATATTGTCTATTCATTACCATGTACCAACAAAGATGTGCAAATGCCTTGTGCCTATTAGGTTTATACTTTATATTAGGGATAAAGGTAATTAAAGTGTTTGTACATTTAACTTTAGGCAATTTAGTATCTGAAATTTTATTTTTTACGATTTATTACTTCTTGTTTTAGCTCGGTTTCAATTTAGTATCCTCATCATAGTTGTTAAAATCATGAGTTCAAAAAAAGATTTTACGATTTTTCTCAATTAAAATGAATGTAAAATTATTTATATATAGACCTTTAGTAAAATTATGAACTTTTGTATACAATTCTATAAATTTACGATTTTACTAGTTTTGTACGATTTTATATGATTTTATATAATTTTACTAATTTTATGTATTAAAACAAATAATAGAATCGCAATTTTGATAATCATAATCCCTATTAATGGCAAAGTTAAAGGTCATTACAAGTTTTTGCATTTTAATATATATACTTTAATTATGATTATATTTTGGTATCTGTACTTTAAATTTGATATATTTTAGTATTTGTTCATTTGTTAATTTATTTAAAATAAAATTTTAATTTCCTTAATTTAATATATCATTTTCAAAATTTAAAAAATTATTTATATCTAATAATTTTAATCATGCATGATTTATATACCCCTTAATGTATTAGTTTGCCTTGAAATTACAGATTGAAAAATTGCATTTTCCTTAAACAAACTTGTTAGAGTCTTTTATTTTTGTATATTTTAAAAATCAATATGATAAGATTATAACCATTACAAAATTTTAAGGAATATAATCTTATAATTTTATGATCATATTAAAAGGTATAAAAAGTTACAAATAACATATCCTTACAAAATTTTTTGTTAAAATTATATAATAAAAACATGTCTATAAGATAAAAAGGTCATTTAAAATAAAAATAAATAAATTCATAAAAGTAAGGTCAATTGCAATGCATGGAAAATGTAAAGATTTAAAAAAACACACTTATAATTTTAAGTTAAAAATTATAATTTTTACATAGCGCATAATTTAAGTTTTCCATCTAATATATAATTACGACTATATTATGTTTGGTTTGTACAGATTGTACAATCATAAAAATCAGCATAAGGACATTATTATATATACAACAAAATATTGTTACATAAAAGGTATATTATTTAGCAAGTCAAAAAATTCATATTATAAGGTCAAACAAGACTTGATTTACAAGTTATAACCCAATATATAAAAAAATATTTTTAAATAAAAGTAAATCTTAAAACTTTAACATTATAAAATTTGCTGTTATAAAAAAAATTATAAAATTTACTAAAATTAAACATCACATATAAAAATTATGCATAATTGAAATTATCAGATATATAAATAAATTTTAATTTTGAATATGATATATTAATTAAGGAAAATCAAAAATTGATTTAAATAAAGTAATAAGTGAACAAACACTAAAATACATTAAAATTAAAGTACAAACACTAAAATATAAAAAATTGTAACAATTGTTAACTTTGTTATTAACAAAGATACTAAATTGAAACCAAATTAAAAGAAGAAGTATTAAATCCCAAAAAAATAAAATTCTAGACATTAAACCACCAAAAGTTCAAAATACAAGCACTTTAGTTGCCTTTATCCCATAAAGATATAGACAAGTACACTAATAACTTTGAGTTAAAAATAACAAATTTTAAGTTGCACATATTTAACTTTCCAATTGCTATATAATTATAGTTATACAACATTTGATTTGTAAATCATAAGATTGTAAAGTTATAAAATCAGTATTAGTACACTATTAGATATACAATAAAATATTATTGTATAGAAATATATTGTTTGCCAAGTTGGTAAATTCAAGTTATGAGTTCAAATAATACTTGATTTACAAGTTATGACAATTTCAAAATTTTACTTGATTTATGCACATAACACATAATATATCTTATTTTCAAATAAAAATTGATCTTAAGACTTTAATATTATAAGGTTTTCTAAAATTAAATATCATGTGTAAAAATCACACACGATTAAAATTATTAGATATAAACAATGTGTTTTTATTTTGCAAACAAGTGAACAAACACTAAAATGCATCCAACTTAAAATAAAGATACCAAAATGCAATTACAATTAAAGTATAAACTCTAAAATGCAAAAAATGTAACAGCTGTTAACTTTGTTATTAAAGAAAACACTAAATTGAAACCAAACTAAAAGAAGATGCACTAAATCGCAAAAAAGAAAAGTTTAGATACTAAATTGTCAAATGATAAAAGTATAAACACTTTGGTTGCCTTTATCCCCTTCATATTATTTCATTACAGTAAATTATGTCGTTACCAAAAAGAGAATGGAAAAAGGAGGAAAAAAAAAAAGAACAATGCTGCTTTGTTTTAGTTATAAACTTATAGTTAGAAATATATATTTTTTCTTTTTTCAAGCAATAAAAAAGTTTTGGTTGCTTCAATTCTAGTCACATCATGAGTCATAGCATACCTCTAAGACTACTGGCTACTTACAAAGGTACTTACAAATTATCCACCAACGTAGTTTTTAATAATAGGATTCAAACTGTACTCTTCTAGTAAATCATGACCAATTATTAACAACTTAGTCAATTCATGTTGATGATACTTGTAGGTTAATATTTGAATCCTCTAGGATACTTCTTACATTAATTTTTGTAGTGAAAATTTACAGCATTTTGCTAATTACCTTATTCTCCAAACGATATGACGAACAAGGATTTCTTCATGAAAAGTAATAAATTTATTGTAGCTATCTACTTCATACCCTTTTATTTCCTTTAATATATTTTATTTTAATCTCTTTTAATGGAAATACTTAATAGAAAAAATTTATAGTTTATGGTTATGTAATGCTCTAATTATTTAAGCATAGTAGTGCTTTAGCTCAAATGAGAGAACTAACGTAGGAGATCATGCAAGCGGCATTCTCGATCACAAAAATTGGTTTTAGAATCTATAGGTTTTCTTTAATTTGATCTTCTAATAGACCTAACCTACCATTATAAACTACTTGATTCAAGCTAAATAAAACTATTTTCATTATTTAAGATATAGTTAAAAATGGAATCATCATCAGCCCTAGGTTTGGAAAAGGTGTTAGGATTAATTAGGTGGATTAATTCTAACACAAGGCATTGATTCTTTTGTGAATAGAAAATTCATCCATTAGGGAACTTTGAAGTTTAAGACTTGAAAATCAAGCTATCACAATTAGAGTTTTCCAAAGAAGAGTTGTTTTTTTTTTTCCCCCTCTTTTGACATGCAAAAATGTTGAAATTATCAGTTTTTTTTTTTTTTATGGCTACTTAATGGCACTCGTAACCCCTTTCTTATTATAAACGATACTATAGATATTGGTATAAAGTATGATAACAGTGAAATAATAAAAAAGATGATGAGAGGGGATTTGTTTTAGTCATTTCGAGAAAACTACTCTTCAAAAATAGAAGACATAATTTCTTGATTGAATCTTCTTTACTTCTCCTTTTTAATATTTCCCTATTTATATAGATACATCCTCTCATCTGTTTATTTGTTGTAAGTAACTAATTTTCCCACCTATTTCTACTACCATTACAACTATTAAAAACTGCTATTGCAATTACTAAAATTATTGATTTTCACAAATTTGTACAACTATCTACTAATTATTTACATTTATACTAGTTTTATATTCTTGAATTGTAACAATTACTCTTATCCTTGAAATCAACCTTATTTTCAAGGTTGAAGTAGAAAGAGACCCAATCTAAAAATCTCTAATGGCAAAATCTAAAGTTCTTGTATGCCATGTTTAGAAAACTTGTCTAATTTGATTTTGTTGATAATCTTACTGAAATCTATCCAAAGCATGTAATGCATGGTATAATTTAGCTATATATTGAACTAATGTCATTAAATGGTTCATGACCAGTGATAGTGCTTATCATAGTGGTGATCTTCTAATGGTCTCTTGGTAGTCTAGTAGCCATGTGCGATAGTAGACCTGCAAGAAGGTTCCTTATGGTAATGCTAGTAAGAGCCCACCAATGCTAGAGCGAGTAAGAAGGGAAGGAAAGAAACGGGAAGTGTTTGAGAGATTTTAAAGTGTATAAGGAGTGCCTAAGAGTCAATCCTTGTACCTATGGCTTCATGCCCTATTTATATGGCATAAAGCTTACTTGTTAAGGACACATGGCCGATGAGGATTAGCTCATACATATCAGGTGTAAGGGGCATGCTCAGTATCAGAAATAACAACTCCTTTCCATCAGTTGGTGGCTCTGAGGTAAAGAGCTTATCACATTAACATGGGCAGCCACCATAACTTAGGCAACTAAATACTTAGGTTATATAATAGACTATCATATAGCATTTAATGAGGAGAGAAAAGAAGTATGAGCAAGGTAGCTACAGTGTCATGGTCCTTAGGTAGCATGTTAAGCAATTAATGAGTGCTTGAGGTTGAGGTCAACATGGTTTATAAAGCTTGGATTTAACCACCCCAAGGACTATGGAGTCCTTAGGGTCTTAAGGTACCGAGGAGCAAACCACTTCAGAAGACATCGATTAGAACTTTCAAAGACTTTACCTGGTTGGGTTGGAGGATCACTCAAGGATGGTCTCAAGCAAGTTGTGTTGTTGCCAGGCATGTTAACCATCTGGTTGCACTTGGGCTTGAGCTGACTTATTCACGAGAATGCTGGGCCAGTTGTCTTGCCTAAAGGGGGTTGAACTGTAAGCCTAAAGGAGTGCTTAAGGGGACCCAAGCATGCTGAGGTACTTATGCTTGGGCCTAAAAAGACTTATCAACAATGGCTATTTCAACCTCTTCCCTTCATTACTGTTGAGGAATTGATTCTCTTGTAATTTTCTCAAAGTATCTATGTAAATTGTGCCATTAAGGATCTTTGCAACAATTTTTGAAATGAATACCTCCCTTAAGAAAACCTTCAATTCTTCTTTATTGTCAGTTGCAACAATCTTAAGGAGTCCATCCATGTCTTTCGATATTAATTCTTGTACATTGACTAATGGAAAAATAGTTTTCTTCAAATATCTAATACTTCTTTTTACCAAGATTACATGGGATTGGAAGCTTTAACAATGGAGTCAACAGCCTCAAAAGATAATATTGCAAGTTCATTTCCCTTTGTAAATACTCTTGAAGCAAATCCACCATTAAGATTCAACCTCATCATGTTACTCCCCAAGACTTCATAAGCTCCCTTTTCTAAGTGTGAACTAACCATTTTACATTCCGACATCCATGTAGATATGCACAATCGATTTTAATAACATCAACATAGTTAGCTTAACCCATTCTTCAAATTCTTCTGGAATATGAAGATCTTTTAAATCTTGATTATCTTTATAATTGAACTCTACGAGTCGCTCTTCCTAATATGCCTCTATATCTATTTCTTCCCTAATCACTTTATCTTCTTCCACTTCTTTCTCTTTAGCCTTCGAGGCATCCAATTTAGATACAAATGATTTTTCTAAATCAAATCAGCCTTATAATTAAAGCCATTAATTGGAAATGTTCCAATTATGTTAGCTTTCATAGATTCTTGAGTTTGAGTTTGCATTTGTGTTGCTTCTATAACTGTATTAGCATGCTCATTTTGATAGATTCTTACTTTGGGTTTACATAGATTTCACAGTTTATGCTATTGAATATACCGACCATTCTAATTTCTCCATTGTTGTTACTTCCATGGCTTGATTCATGTCGACCTTAGTCAAGAAAAACAAGAGTACCAATTAGTATCCATAATCCCTATCTTATTGTGAATAATATTATGAATGTTCGTGTAAAGTATGGAATAGTGAAACAATGGAAAAGATGAAATACTAAAGATGAGGAAAAGGGATTTCTTTTTATTATTTTAACGGAACCACTCTCTAAAGATTCATGACCTAATTTCTTAATTGAATCTTTTTTATTTCTCTTCTTTAATTATTCCCTATTTATAAAGATACATCATTTCATCTATTTATTTGTTGCAAGTAACTAATCTTCTCACATATTTCAACAGTTATTATAACTACTAAAAACGACTACTACGACTACTAATACTAACTTTCATTGTACAACTATCTAACAATCATTTATATTTATACACTATTATTTTATTAAACCTAACGTTGTTATTTACTGGTGCCTACATACTTCAAGGATAACAAATTGTTTGTAGCTTTTATGATACCTTTGAAATACTAAGTGGAGGATATCTAATAATTGAGATGCTTTTTGGTACAGCGGCTTAGAGTACATTAAAATTCTAAAGCTAAACATGCTTATGCTAAGTTTATCTTAGGATAGGTAATCTTTTAGGAAGTTGCTGTATCAAGAAATAAAAATGTGTGGTGTTCTATGGTAAAGCGGACAATACTTTAGTGGATATCAGTTTTGTAAGAAGGGTAAATTGTAATACGTTTTAAATATTAGGTGAAGAAACTCTAAGCATCAAGATACCTCTTAGTGTAGTAGCTTAAAGTACGTTAGAACTTTGAAGATAAACATGTTAAGGCTAGATCAATCCCAAGTCAAGTGGCCTCTTAAGAAGTTGCAACATTAGAGATAAAAACGTGCGGCCTTGTACGCTAAAGTGGACAATACTTTGATGGGAGGAGTTCTGGTTGGATCACTATAATTTTCACTTTTCCTTAGTGATAAAAATATTTTAAAAAATAATAAAGATAAAATATTTTTAGGATTTGTATTTTTACTTTAATCTTTCTTCAATGTTTCGACAAGTAAATAGATTGATTTGGTAAAATATTTACAAACCCTAAACATCACTTGTGAAATATGATAAATTAAACTTTAATTAAGTATTATATTAAATGCTTTTAAATTTTATGGGTAAAATTAAAGAAGTATAAATTTAGTACTAAACTTTTGTCTTCTTTCTAATTTCAGTCTTAAAGATTTGATTTTTTTGTTTTAGCCTCAACATTTGGAAACGTTTACAAAAGAGTTTGCCATTAGTTTTTTCTATTGGAAATGACACGTGACACCATTTTATTGGTTCGCATTATTTTTACTAAATAAATAATATTATAAAATAGTAAAAATAAATAAAGTAATAAAAATAGAAAAGGAAATTAAGAAATCTACAAAGTCAAATAAAAAATAAGATAATAGTATATACCATTAAAGTAGATTAATAAAAAAAATAACAAAAAATAAGTAATTTGGGAAAAAAAAAATTGTTGGAGTGGGCCAAAAAGCTATCATGTAACAAATGAGTTGTGACTAACTTATAAAGGTAAGTTGTATATTACATTACCCAAATTTTTTTAAGTAAAAGTAAAAAGTGATGAAATTAGGTTTCATCATCCTTTTTTTATTTTTAATTGTTTTATAAATTTTTTAACTGTAGGTAACTACCCCTATTAAGGGTTAGGGTAAGCACAACCTATTTTTTTGAAGTGTATTACAATTTACTATCACAAAGTGATTGTGATTACTCAAAGGTAAGAGTGATTGGAAGTTTATTTTTTAGTTTATTTCTGCACTCTTTTCTTATTTTTCATTTTCTTATTACTTTGTTTATTTTTTTATATATCTTATGACATCATTTATTATATAAAACACATCTACTAATAAAATGTTACCAAGTATCTTTTCTTGATTGGAAAAATTAACAGTAAACTAATACTAAACTTGTTTTTAAACCAACATCGAGAATTGAAGCAGAAAAATATAAATGTTTAGGATAGAAATAAAAAAATGTGGTCAATATTAAAACTAAATTTATATTTTTTTCTAAAATTTAAACAACATGCAAAGTTGAGAATGAGAATTTAACGTTGTCGTTTGAGAAAATGAAATACCCACTTTTTTTTCGTTGAAAGTCCTTTTACCTCTTTTCGTCAATTCATTCTCCCCTTAGAGTGGAGATATATGCAAGTCAAGTGAGGCAACTCTACACGACTTACGAGGCCATAAGTCAAATTTGAAAAATATAAGGGGAATAAACAACAAAAACTCAGAAACACCGGGCACAAACACAAATTTTAAGGAACTTCCTCTACATCGCCGACATCGTCCCCATCTCTCTCTCCCTCTCTCTCTCTCTCTCTCTCTCCGAAATTTCATTTCCATGGCTTGGTCTCAAAGGCACCTCTCACAACCCCAACCTCCATCTCAACAACAACAATCCTTACCCTTCAGGTAATTTAATTACTAGTTCACCATCACAAGATAAACCCTCATCAATATTTTCACTTGCATTTTGTTTCTAGAAAGTTCTCTTCTTTTCTTCGCAAGTTTACTGAATCAACTTTGACAACATCTCCTTATAATTCAATCTTATTTTTCTTTAATTTTTGTCAGCAGAAATTTGGACACGATCGACGGTCAGATTTCGCCGGGGTTCAATTATTTCTTCACCGGTGACGTACGCGATCAGTCGAACCACCCTCCGTATGTTCCTCAATGTAAAGCTTACAACTTTACGTGCTTATTTCTTTTTCTAGCTTGTTTACATCGTTGAGTAATTGTTGAAACCAGAAAGTTTCTATTTTTTGAACTCTCTTAAGTCTTGTATAGGAATTAGAACATAATACTATAGATAAAATTAGGGTTTTCTGGAGTACCTCGAGCTGAATTTAGGTCAAGCTCTCGCTTCTTGTAGAAATTTAGCTGAAATTACGTGATTTCGATTGAGTTTTGTTGGTCACTCTGCTTAATTGAACTTGGGTCTTTTAGATGTGACATTTGCGTAAGCCAATATTCCGATTTTCTGGGTTTGCTTAGAAAGTTGAAGAACCTAAAGCATATCCAGGATTTGTCTGCGCTCGTAGCTTAATCGATGGCAGCATGATTCTTATAATTTTCTTTTTTAAAGCTGGAACTCAAGAAATTTGATTGCTTTGTAGCAAATTTCTAGGTTCTCTTGAGCAGAATGGTTTTGTTTTGTGAATTCTTTGAGGGTCTTTTGTTGTCTACATTTTATACCTTGATAGCTATTTGGTACCAGTTAATGTTTATAGTGGTATAGTAAATATAATTTTCAATTTATTATGACAACTGATACTAAATGTGCCAACTTGTAATACTGAGGGTTGTTAGGAAGGAAGGTGGAAATGAGACTGGGGCCAGTGGTAGCGGCTAATACTTGTAATAAAATTGACGAAGAAAGCTACTAGCCACATAGTCTATGATTAGAGTTCCTACTTTCCTAGTCACATGCGTATGGTTCAAATCTCATCCCAACTTAGGATAGAAGATCAAGAATCGTGAAAATGATATTCATTTGCTACAAGAGAAAATTACTTCTTCCACTTTATATATGAATGAAAACTGTTTTCCATTGAATGATATTTTTTGGTTGCAAAGGCTTGGAAAACATTTTTTATGAAATAGTTGCACTCTAATTTGACTCTGCTAGCTTTAGTAGAATAAGGCAATGCTTACTCTGCAAAATTGTTGAGTTTCACATAAATTTTAGTTGAAATTATTGTGCTATAACATCTAAGGATGCTTAAAAAGTAGAAGTTTGGATTGTCAGGTCATGCATGCTTTAGTGGAATCAAAATGAAATTAGTTTCATGAATTAAAGATGAAATCTAGTAATTTGATGGGGTCCCTTTCCTTCTTTACTCTCTTAGTTTCTTAGTAGCCAATGGTTCCTTTTCCTTTATTTGCATTTGCCAATGCTAATTGATAAAATTCTGCATGTGGCATTTCAGTTCAATTTATCAGGCCGGGACCTAATCCAGTCCCTACCACTGATGCCAGTGATGGTGGAGTTGGATTGTCATTCAATTTTGGGCTGGAGCTACAGGGAAAAGGAGTGAAAGAGCAAGATTTTTTTGAGAATACTTCACAGATATCATCTGTTGAACTCTTGCAAGCCCGGTCGGTGTCAACTGGGCTAGGGTTGTCCCTTGATGATGCCCGTATGGCATCTACAGGAGATTCAGCCTTGTTATCTCTAATTGGTAATGACATTGATCAGGAGTTATGGCAACATGATGCAGAGATGGACAGGTTCCTTAGAGTTCAGGTCTGTTGACTTTCATATGGAAATTGCATCACTTCATTCAGCCACGTCATTTTCACGGCAAGAACCTGATTTATTGTGGCTTGTATAGAATAACGATATCGTGTGATTAGAGTTCTTTCTTTTCTGGATATTTGCCAACATATGAAACAATGGTACATCCAGTAGAGGAGATAATGTCTTCATTTACAACAATTATGCTTCAATATGAATTGTCGTCATGCAAGCTTGGACATGTTCTAAACCATGTTATCAAGGTGATATGAATTATTTAACTTGATTCTTGTCGGATGATGGAGTTTCTAGTTCCAAAATCAGTTCTTTTTTATAGCATTGTGTTTTGCAGGTTTCTCTTCCCAGGGAAATTTCAAAAGTTTTGTCAATTCAAGATGTACTAGTAGAAGAAAAGCGCATATTTTGCCAGCTTTTTACTTTAGTTCTCGTGGGTGTTATATCTGTCCATATCCTCATGGTAATGGTGTAGTGCTAGGGTAATTGGGTTGCATTAAACCTGATCTAGGTCCTTTCTTAGGCATGTTGATATGTCCTGTGTGCTCTTTTGTGGGGATATTCACGGTGTTAGGCACATGAACTCACTTTTGTTGATGTTAGATTAGACTTCTGTGCTGGCACATGTAATTATGAGTCATGTTATATGTGACGGTTTCTTCTTCCATTGAGAAGTTTCAAATTTTCTTCTTGTTAGGCTGATCGATTGCGGCAAAACATCTTGGAAAAAGTTCAATCCTGTCAACTCCAGACGGTATCCCTCATTGAAGATAGAGTCCTTCAGAAACTTCGGGAGAAGGATGCTGAGGTTGAAAGTATTAACAAGAAAAATAAAGAGCTTGAAGAGCGAATGGAACAATTAAGCAGCGAAGCAAGTCTCTGGCAGCAACAGGTTATATACAGTGACAACATGATCTCAGCCCTAAAGTACAACCTCCAGCATGTCTATGCACAAAGCAATAGCAAAGAGGGTTGTGGCGATAGTGAGGTGGATGATACGGCATCATGCTGCAATGGCCACACGATAGATCTCCATGCCCTCGGTAAGGGGACCTCTGATATGAGAAAGATGATGGTTTGTAAAGTTTGTGGTGTCAATGAAGTTTGTATGCTATTACTACCTTGTAAGCATCTTTGTCTATGTAAGGACTGTGAAAGTAAGCTCAGCTTTTGTCCTCTCTGTCAGTCTTCTAAAGTTATGGGAATGGAGGTCTACATGCAGTGATATACGTTAGACAACATTTACGTTATATGGAAAGTTAATGTTATGTGCACCACGTTTATGTATCTCGATGCATCTTTATTTTGCTCAGTTTGTGTCATTTTCACATTGGCATGTTCGTATGTTTTGTCCTCTCTCATCTGCTTGTGAATAGCATTGGGTATCTGCAATATGGTCGAACGGTTCTGGTCATCTTTTTGCGCCGTTGAAGGCCTCACGCTAACCATACACAGCCATTTACAGCTGATTTTTTATGAGAAGCGATAAGTCAAGTTTTGGGGTTTAGAGATATTATATTTTAAGTTTTGGAGGTGGGTGGGGATTATGGGTGTGAACGAAGTAAACCGATTTCTAAACTAAAGTAGTTTAGATCGAGTTAGTAAATGGAGCTAGATTGGAGCTTTAGAATATTAAGATTATTAACTGAGTTTGTTAAAATTTTTAATGTGTTATTTTTTTCTTGTTATAATTTTTAATATGTTTTGTTTTTTTGTTTTTTTAATATTAATAAGTGTAAGTTTACTTAAGAAAAATTTATAAAAAATTTAAATTTAATCAAACTAATTGAACTGAATTTAAATTTATTAAATATATTTTCAAATGAAACTCAAAATTCATGGGGCAGTATAATGTGAATCGGGCTCGAATTTCAAGCTCACAAGTCGAGTTTATTGAGTTTGAGCTTGAGGTATCTTGACTCGCTTACATCCTAATAATTAAAATGGGTCGAGACACACGCGGTGTTTGATGATGACTGAACAACTTTTTTTTTCTTTTTTTCTTTTTCTTTTTTGGTATTTTTGGGGTGATATGGCTGAAGTGAACAAGGAATATGCTAGTTGGATGACACGTCTTAAGGAATATGCTTGGTGAACCAACGTTGACTGAATCTAGTTTCCTTTAATTTTTTCTTTATCAGCTTGAAATGATGCTCAATTACCTCGATTAATGCCTCTATTTATTTTTAGATTACAAAGTCCTGTTAATTGGGTTTCTCCATAAAGTTCCATGTAAATATAAATCGGGGTAAAACACAAAAAGTACTTATAATTTTTAATTTCTAATAACTTGATATTTAAATTTTTAAGTTTTGTGGTTTAGTAGTTGTTTTTTTTTTTTTTTGTCACTTTGATTTTAATTTGTTGTCTCCATGAATAGGATAGTTTGTATTTTTTTTTTATGCATCCTAGTACCGTTTATTGATTCTTTTATCAAAAATTATCTTTTCACTTTTCTTAATTAATAAATTATTTCTATCCAACAATTTCAACCATGCTAACTTTTGTATGTAATGCAAATCTTATATTATTGGAAAGCTCTTGACATCTACTTTTATTTGAAAACAAGATCTACTATATATTTTGGGTATACATGGATTAAGTAAAATTTTAAGACGTACACAACTTAAAAATCAAGTATGATTTGGCCTTGAAAAAAAAAAAAAAATCAAACTCATTGAGTATTATACTTGTATATATTATAATATTTTGCCATAATTTTGGCATCTAGATACCAACTTTAGAACCTTGCAATCTCATAATTCGCAATCAAACATTGTATAACCGCAACTATATGACCTTTGCAAAGCTCAGATTATGAGTTATCTAAAAACTGTCATTTTGACTTAGAATTAGATTGCTGAAAACCATCTAATTCTTAGGTATATTTATAATTTTTATACTTTAAAAATTATAGATTGTTATAAAGGTAAAAGAAAGAGAAATTAGTTGAACAAAAATTTTGCAATTTATCTAGACTAACTATTGGCATTATAGATTTTCAGTTATAGGGGGTAGCATAGGATCTATAGTAAGCAAGAAAATCACGCATTTGATTGGGTATGTTACCAATGAAATTTTACCTCTTATTATAGTATGTGCTTCCAAAGGAGCACATATACATAAAGGAAGTTTGAGTTTGATGCAAATAGAAAAAATTTTTGCTACTTTATATGATTATTAAGCAAACAAAAGGTTATTATATGTATCAATCCTTACATCTTCTACTGCTGCTAAGGTGAAGGCTAGTTTTGAGATGTTGGGGGATATTATTATTTTCAAACCTAATGCATACATTGCATTTGTCAGCAAAATGAGTAATTCAACAAACATTGAATAAGTAAATCTCAATTCTAGTTTACTAACCTTAATCTTAAAACTCGAGAATTGAAGTTAAACTATATGTGAGGAGAGAAATAGTTAGATTTTAATTACATAATCAAATGCTCTACGTACTTAAAGTTTCACAATTTAAACAGAATTTGCGTTGTACTCCTTCTAATCATAAGTAAAAGCACTAAACTAGTTACCTTGAACCATTTGAATAAAAATGGGTTTTATTGAAAAATTGTTTGCCTAAATTGTTGGCTAAGTGATTCTACACTTGGCTCTACTAATTTCTAGGTATTACATATTCTCTCAATACACAATTGTCATTCATTTGTTCATCGACCATCTGTACTCTCACTTTAATTTCTTGCACATTTTGTTCTCTAATGAACTGATGAAATGTTCTATCCATCTTCTAATTACATGATACTATTTAGCATTTTAAGTCCTTCTTATACATAGTACCTATATATAAATTGAAATTAGCACTAGAATCCATTACATTGTGATGTCCTAATCTTGATAGACATACTTTCTACTTTTAAAACAAAAGCATATATGATATTGACAAAAACACTAGGTTTGATATGCCATAATAAACTGATAACAACAAATAGAACTCATAAAGATTAGGGTTATCTCCCAACTTATATTAATCTAATCCTACTTCTATCAAAGCAAATGAAAATATATGACTTTTAATATACCAATCTCTTCTTAAAATAACCTAAAGTTGAATAAGACAATACCTAAAGGATAAAATCAATAAATTAGCAAATTACACTAAGATTTTTTGTTAATGGTTATACAATTAACTTACACCATATTTGACTAGTTAATTTCTTGAGTGGTGCATATTATTAACTTAAGCATAGTGATCAACCCCGTCTAAAGCATGAAAAAACCAAATTAACAAATTATGTTTAGACAAGTTAATAATGGATTTATCGATTGATGTTTCTAACCCTAATTTTAAAATGAAATCCTTTTGAATCTTAATCCGACCTTATATGCATTCCATATAATGCTTGATGGAGCAAAAATAAATAAGTACAATTATGCAAATATTTATTAAAGATATATTATAATCTATTAGTATTGCAAACAATTAAGTTTGATTCGTGATTGAATTGGGAGCAAAATTCACAAGGAGCCACAAGCTATTCATGACAGAAAAATCATGAAAAGAAAAGAAATGGTAGTCTTTGTTGGAAATTTCAGAATTCTCAAGCTTTTAATCTTTGCATAAATTAATTGGCCATTTGCGAGCGGATGCATTACACTTTCTATCAAAAGGTTAAAAAAATAAAAAATAAAAAATTGCTGGACTAAAATTGGATTGGATTTTGCTTAATTGCTTTTCTGCTAGTGACGTCTGTTGCTATGGACTTCCCTTCTTGGGCTAACATGCCTTCGTTGAGCGTTCACTTTAGCTTGGACTTCATTTGCTGGGCTTGCTTTGAATTGGGACGTTGTTGGCGTTGACTTCGGGCTTTTAAATCTCCCTGCTGGCTTGTGTAATAATTCTTAGACTTTGACTTGCTTTAACGGGCTTTAATTCAACTTCGGTCCCTTTTTTTCCATGTAATTCTTGCACTTGCAAGACCTTTTAGTATATATTTCCTTATTCGAAGCATTTGTCTTTTGTGAAAGGCATAAATATACGTGCATAAATATAGTATAGAATCGCGATGAATACGATAAATTTTACGAATATCACGGGTCATACAAATATATGATAAAACATTGTTAAGACTGAAATTTTCATATGGAAAGCAATCGTGTAGCATGAGCTTGAAACCATTGGTGGTATTTATTGGCCCTGCAACCTATATGACTCAGCATGTTTAGATTGGCCTTAAGGTAAGTTTGATGTTAAAAATAGGTTTTACGGAACTCTGTTCTAACAGCATAGATACCTAGTATGACCACTTATCTAACCTATAACTAAGATAATCTATACACTTTTTATAACGAATTTCATGATTTAGGTACCTATGTTTTGTTATTGCTTATAAGATATTCTATAAAATGTTATATTATTTATAAATGAAATAGAATCAAGTAAATACAATAATTGTTTAAGTAAATAAATGATAAAATATTTCATATTGCCTTATGATAGAAATGAAATTTAGAAGGGAATTATTTTGATTTAATCATCTATTTTTCCAATTGTTTGGTCAAATATTCTATTCTTGGAGATAAATAGAACTAATTATACATATATAAATATCTATTGATAAGAATCATTGTTCCGGTCCAATTTCTAGAAGCCGACATAGGGAATTGCAAAGATTAGTCCGATGTGTTCTTTCTCGATAACTTCTTGAGGACGAAGATTCCATTAACACCTAAAGCCTACTATACTTCAACCGACTTGAATGCCAAGAATTGATCACGGTTAGGACATCTGTCGACCTTTTTCCAAACAAGTCGGTGCTAAAGTTAGAGAATGGCCTAACCTTAGGAATGCCAAGTATTAAGCTGACCTATTTGTCCTCTCGACCTTATTGAAATCAAGTTGGCCGAGTACCTCGTGCTCCTCTTGTTTCCTATTAAGCTACTTAAATGCTTAGGTCTCTATCCACCTTAGGAGCCAACTACGTATTCTTTGTTCTTTTATTAGAGTTGCCCCAATCGATATGTATCCTCAATGTAGGAGTCCATGATCTTCCTTTGCAGATTTCATTGCCCATTTTACCCCCTTTTAATGATGTACCATAAATCTCATTGTATATTATTTGTAATTTACCCTTTTGTCTTTTCCTACTTTGTAAACCTTAGAGGCTAGATATATATGCCTCACTTTCTTGTGAATTAGAATTATCCTTGAATATCGAATACACTAACATTTCTTGAGAGAATTTCCTTTCTCTTCCTTAACCCTTATCTACTCTCTTTGGTAAGGAATATAGGTGATTAACCTTAATTTATCATTCATATGTAATATTAAGTGGTAGATTAAGCCGTATAAGACTTGCATGGTGCATCATATCCACTTAAGTAGCTCATAGGTTGATAAGCTTTTTGTTTTTTTCTTCTTTTATTGATTATCCAAATTCTCAATTATGGTGTGCCCTTCATGTGTCTTAACCCCAAAGGCACATTATGTGCATACATAGGTATATGCATGAATACATACATATATATATATATACACACATATATGTACATATACATATGTATAGTGTTGACATTTGAAACTAACTAAAGTATCGCAACCTACTAACAAAACTTAATCACATATAAACGATATTATCATTTATAACCAAAGACGGCTATACATTAGCATTACGACTACCTTTTCTTTTTAAAATACATACACATATGAAATGAATGAATCCATAAGAAAACAACCATGTAAAAGAAGTATGCTATGCTGATATAAGTTATAAGCCCTAGTACTGGTATCTAACTTAGCTTTGTCCTAAGATTAATATACAAGCCATATAGATCAACAATTTATAAACTTAACCAATTACAAGTAGTAACTTAGTTGTAGAATCGTCCATAACTAGCCTAGTTGGCCATATGGAGTGGCTTGTCATTAGGATTCCCTAATCAATTAAGCAGCGTAATATAGATTTATATGTTAAAAATCTAGGCCTTTTAGACTAAGTACCTTGCTTAGCTAAATCTCAATTTGTAAAAGAATGAGTTGTAAATCTTTTTCATGTAATGCCGTAAATGCAACACGCAATATATTAACAAATTACGTACAGTCCTCACATCACAAGCTAAAGACAATTCTAACTAACATAGCAAACCGATATCACAAATGTACAACCAAATAAAGGAGCTTACTTTGAGTCAAACCTTATAAGTGAATTATATCCATAAGAACATTCCAAGTGATCTACATCATAAATACAAGACAGCATATTCATAGTAAGTCTTTCATACACAACATCATAAGTTCAAAAACAAGGATAAGCCAATTTACTTACAATTAGACATAAATATGCTAACAAAATATAGAAGCCCCTTTACTAAGGCTTGGTAGTAACATAGTCATACTCCTTAAAGTGTGCATCTCCCTCAATTAGCTTACTTATTTAGGTGTATTCACATATAGAGAATTATTTTTAAGTCTTATTCTTATAATTATGTCATTTTACTATTTTATCTTAAGATGTCATATTTTACATTACTTTTGACATGTTAATTTAGAAATTTCATATAATATATTGTTTAACTCATACCACAATAAAGCTTTTACTCACAAATTAAAAGGAAGGTGATGCAAGAAAAGCATTGATTTCAAGAAGACATAATTAAAGATTCAAACCAATTTTTCAATTATATCAATTTAGCTAATTTTGGAGTCAAAAGGTTATCTATTTGAATGAATTCAAGTGAAACTGGAAGACTTAGAGAGCTAAGATGAAGTAGCCCAACCTAGGCTAATGTGGAACATGGATTAGGTTGCATATATGGAGGGTGGTTTGATGAACTTAAAGTGTGAGTAGTGAAAGTGCAGAATAGTAAACAAGAATGTGATAAGTATGTGCTAGTCAAAGCTGTTGTCTTCAACAGAAAAAGCACAAAAAGAGGATGAAAGTATAGACTATTGTATTGATTAACTAAATAACTCTACAAGAGGATATTTATACAAACTACTATCTTCTAATTAGTTACAGAAATCAATTGGAGTTAGTTGTAGGTCTTAATCTTCCGCTTGCCAAACTATGATAAATAAGTATATATTTTATGACTCCCCCTCAAGATGGAGAGTAAATATCAATTACTTACATCTCACTTAAGAGAAGAAGAAACTATGCAATAGATAAACCCTTTGTAAACAAGTCCGCAAGCTGTTGTGTGTTAGGAACAAATATTGGCAAAATGGTACCACCAATAACTTTATCACATATGAAATGAAGATCCATTTCGAAGTGTTTTGTGCGTTCATGAAAGACTAGATTGCGAGTGAGATATAAAGTAGATTGATTATTTGAAAATAAGTGAACAGGAAGAGGTGGATCAACTTGAAATTCTTTAAGAAGAGCGAGCAAGCACATCAATTCGCAAGTAATAGCAATAAGGGTACGATACTCTGATTCAGTAGAGTTACATGTAACTATGGGTTGCTTCTTGGATTTCCAACTCACCAAGGAATCTCTAAGAAACACACAAAACCCCGATGTGGAACGGCAAGTATCTACACAGCCTCCCTAATCATTATCACTATAGGCACACAAAATTAAATCTAATTTATTAGAGAAATAAAGGTCTGGCCTTAGATACAACTTCACATAATGCAAAACTCTCTCCAAAGTCATTGATGAGACTAACGTGGGGCTTACATAAATTAACTAAGAACATGAACAGAATAAGCAATATTCGGACACGTAATAGAAAGATATAAAAGCTTTCCAACAAGCTATCTATATTGTGTAGGATCAACATAGTCAGAAGCATCATCATTGGATAGCTCGTGCTTAGGAATAATAAAAGTAGTAGCCATGCACACACCAAGAAAGCTTAACTGTTGAAGAAGGTTTAAAGCAAATTTTCATTGTGAAAGGATAAGACCATTTGGAGACTTGGCTAATTCAAGGCCAATGAAATATTTAAGGATACCTAAATCCTTTACTTTAAAATGAGTAGCAAGAAACTCTTTAAACTCTATAATAATAGCAAGGTTTTTGCTTGTTATAACAAGATCATTAACATATACTAGGACAATAAGAAAATCATCTTCATTTCCCTTAGCAAACAAAGAGTAATCATAGTAAGATTGATGAAAATCATGAGACAAAAGACAATTAGTAAGTTTAGCATTCCATTGTTGAGATGCTTGCTTCAAGCCATATAAGGATTTATGTAACTGATAAACCAATCTTTCACTATGCTCCTCTTTAATTTCCAAACTTGGTGGCAAGTCTATATACACTTCCTCATTCATATCCCCATTCAAGAAAGCATTATACACATCCAATTGATGAATATGCCAATTAAAATGAGTCATAAGACAAAAGAAAAATTGTATAGCATTATGCTTAATAATTGGACTAAAAGTTTTATTATAATCAAATCCTTTTTATTGACTATGACCCTTAGCTGCTAAACTAGTCTTATAACGATCAATAAACCATTAACTTTAGTCTTCAACTTATATACCCACTTACATCCTACTGTATGTTTATCTTAAGGTAGAGAAACAATACTCCAAGTGTTATTTCGATGCAAAGCTTCAAGTTCTTCTTCTATAGCTCTTTACCAAGGCTCTAAGTTCCTAGCTTGAGTACATGAGGTAGGCTTAATATGTTGAGACAAAGTAACAAAAAAGGCTTTAAATGCAAGAGACAAAGAATTATAAGAAAGAACTTTATGAAGAGGGTGAGAAATAGAATAAGAATCTTTAGAAACATGATCAGTCAATGCTAAGCCTAGATTATGATGATTATTAACAAGATATGAGGGTACGTGTTTAGTTTTGGTGCTTTTCCTAACAAGTTGAACAGTAGAAGAACATTGTTCAGCAGGATAAAGTGTTTGTTAATCAGTGGAGGAAAGTGTATTAGAAAGTGTTTGTTGATCAGTGGAGGAAAGTGTATGAGGAAGTGTTTGTTGATCAATAGACAAATGGACAGCAAGCAAGTCAATGTATGGTGGAGTAAGGGAATCAGTATATGGTTGAAGTTTTGAAACAATAGCAATGTATTAGGTAAAGTAGTGCGTAAAGCAAGTTGTGGTGTAGAGGTGTTAGGAGGAAAGAATGAGGACAAAAGATCTGCATAATTGGATGAGTCCACAATTGGTAAACAAATAGAAGGCTGTATATACTGTGGAGGCAATAAAGTAGGGGCAAATGAGAGCTTAAATGGAAATAAGTGTTCTAGAAAATGAACATCATGAGAAATCATGAATTTCTGATCATGTAAGTCATATAACTTGTACCCTTTAACATTAGTAGGATAACCAACAAAGACACAAGAATGAGCTCTTATGTCAAACTTAGTACGATACCTTTTTAGAGTGGATGCAAAACATAAACAACCAAACACTTGAAGGCGAGAATAATAAGGTAGTTTATGAAATAAAGGCTAACAATGAGATTGACCATTAAGAATAGATGTTGGAATACAGTTAATAAGATGAGTAACACGTAGAATGGCTTCTCCTCAAAAAGGCAATGGTAAGGAGGAAAGAATTAAAAGAGATCTAGCAACAACTAACAAATATTTGTGTTTATGCTCAATAACTCCATTTTGTTGGGTTGTTTCAACACAATTAAGTTGATGAATGATACCATTATTAGAATGAAAATCACTCGACAAGAACTCTTTACCATTATTCAACTTAATGACTTTAATTTTCTGATTGAACTATGTAAGGACGAGCTAATAAAAGGAAGGAACTATAATAGAAAATTCATGTTTATACTTCATAAGATAAACCTAAGTCACTTTAGTGAAGTCATCAATAGTTGTAAGGAAGTATTAGTGACCTTCCAAAGTAGCAATGGAAAAAGGACCCAAATATCCATGTGAACTAAGTCAAAGGCACAAGTTGTATTTCTAACATGCAAAGGAAATGGTGATTTATGTTGTTTAGCAAGTGAACAGACAAGGCAATCAAATTTGTTACAGGTGATATTGTGATCAAGTTTGTGAATGTGTTTCATCCTATAAAAAGAAGGATGACCAAATCTAAAGTGCCAAACATCAAATGTACTCATCACATTATTAAGAACAATTGAAGTAAAAGAAACATTTGTGTTTTTACAGGGCATAGCAATAGAATTACAGTACAATAAATGTTGCTCTAAGTAAAATAAACCAAATCTAGCCTTAGTTTGACCAATCACTTTCCAAGTTGACGAGTCTTAAATGAAGGCAATATTTTTAATAAAGAAAACACAACAATCAATAGACAAAAGTTTAGGCACTAATATAAGGTTGAATTTGAATGTAAGGACAAAAAGAACATCATGAAGCACTAAACCAGACAATATAGCAACTGTACCTTTATGAGTAGCTTGCAAACAGACATTATTGGGTAACTAAACAAAGATGTTTGAAAATATTCTTGGAAAAATGCAAGTGAACCAACCATGTGATTTGTAGCGACTAAATTCGACACCCAAGAAACTGTGTTTGAAGAATTAGAAACGGAGGAAAGAGGAGATATTCCCGCATTATGACTAGCATGAACATATTCTTAATATGAACTAGAGTTTTGCAAAAAAACAACTGAAAACATGAGTGAATTATTAGCAACAAAAGCTTTAGAACTAGATCCCTTAGATACATTGAGTAAGCTTAATAGTTGAAGAACTTGATCCTTTGTTAGATTAACAACTAGATTATTATTCAAAAAAGTTAAATTCCTTACTATACTTGTAACAACAGAATTACCAACAGCAGCATGAGAAAGACTAGCAGTAGATACAATCGAATTCTCTGCTTTTCCAATCACAGCTTGATTAGCAATTGAAATTTTAAGTCTATTAAACTTAAACTGAGGTGAAAAGCCAATTAGTTTATAATACCTATCCTTAAGACGACCTCTCCTTTAAGAATAGTTGCACAAAAAATCATCTTTGCCTCTTTGATCACCAAGTATAGAAGATCTTCCTCTATTCTGATTAACTGTAACTAAAGTTGAACTTTCTCCAAAAACTATCTCTTTTAGCCTACTTGACCTCCAAAACTCGTCTCACAACACTAGATTATAAGTTTCATCTAAGGATGGAAAAGGCCTCAACATTAGTATTTGTGACCTCAATGTTGAAAAAGAATTATTTAAACCATTGAGAAGCTTGAAAACATAGTTCTTCTTAATCATTTCAACAAACTTCTTAAAGCAATCTAAGTTATAATAACCATAAGTACAACATAGAAGTTGTCTAAAGTTTCTTCATTCTTCCCATGCTGTGTTAAGCTCATTAAAATACTCATCCACTATCCTATTTCCTTGTACAACCGTATTCAACAAGTTATACAATTGACAAATTCTAATATCATCGAGTTGTGAAAACCTTATCTTTGATTTCTCCCAAATTTCTTTTGTCGAGTTCATATATATAATAGTTGTAGCAATGGAGAATTTGACCTCAATGACCAAGCTATGATCAAATTTTTGTGTCTATGCCATATTGGATGCAAAGAATCATCCTTCAAAGGTTTTTTAATTAATCCATCTACGAAGCCTATTATATTTCTGATCGAGAGAGCTAAAAGGAATTACCTACTTCACTTACTGTAATTAAGACTAATCAATATAGGAGAAACTAAGACTGAGTTTTGACTGTCAAAGTGATGAATGTAGTAAGGAGATGTAATGTCTTCCAAAGGTGAAACTTTAAGCTCTGATACCATGATGAACTTGAAGTGTACGAAAGTGTATAAATTGTAAACAAGAATGTGATAAGTGTATGCTAGTTGAAGCTATCGTCTTCAAGAGAGAGAGCATACAAAGAAGATGAAAGTGTAGACTATTATATTGATCAACTAAATAACTGTACAAGAGGATATTACTACTATCTTCTAGTTAGTTATAGAAATCAGTTAGAGTTAGTTGTAGGTCTTGATCTTCTACTTGCCAAACTATCATAAATAAGTATATACTTTATAACGGTCAATTGGGGATAACTAACTATAAAGGTGTGGAGTAATATGAAGAAAGATTTTGCTAATGACAATTTGCTACTGAGTACTTTAGGATCAAAGTTATGACATTTTAATAGAGCTTTGTACGCTAAGAGAAACTTGTTTAAGATTTGATAAGAAGGATCGGAGCTTCTAATGAATGTCCTAAGCAATTAGCGCTAAGAGGCAAGGGACACTTTCGTGAACCAACTTGGTCTGAACTCATTACACATGCTCTAAAGCTTTTGTCAATGACATGATACACTTTTTAGTGCATTTTTGTTTATTTTTTATTCTAAGACAATTTTGGCCTTATTATTTTAATAGACTTTTATAAATATTGATTACAGTGTTCTTTGTTGATTAAATTTGCCGTAAATTATATTCATACATCTAATTGACTTTACCACTTTAATTTATAATGTTGAGTCATTTTGATTATGAGAATTTAATACCCATAGTTTGTCCATTGATTAATTTTCTTGATCAACAATTATCCATATCCCTTTAATTCTTTTTCTTATCTCTGTAATCACTTAAGAACACATCAAAGTCCAACTATTGATAATCTAAAACCCAAAAAGCATTAAGTATCATTTGGTTACACAAAATCTATTAGACTAGACTGGATATGACAAAATGTTTATTTTACAATTTGAGCTTCATTACTGGATAAAAAAGGGGTTTGAGGGACTAGACAATATGCTTAAAATTTGTCACATTTAGAATATGGTATAAAAGTTGATTTCATTGAATAAAAATATAAGTATTGAGGATATAAATGTAATGATATAAATATTAGACATTATTGAGGGTATAAATATTAGGTAATAGTTTAAAATTTGTACTTTTTGAATCATATAAAAATATAATTAAATAAATATTTGATAATATTGAGAGTATAAATATAAAAAAAAAATACTGAGTTTAGTATTTGTGTATACTAAATAAGAGACAAAACAAAACAAAATCTTTATCCAATATTATACAAACCGAACATGATACAATAATATTGTATCCATAGTTGTCAAAATTGCGATTCTATGAGTTTACTATTTCAGAAAACTCTTCTGAGTTAACTTGTGTATAAACTCCATATAGAAACTTATGTTTTTTATCAAGTTTATATATAAGCTTAGTAGAAACTCATATTTTTACTGAGTTTACCGATTTTACATATCTAAGTTAAATAAGCTAAAAAAAAAAAAGTATAACTAAGCTTTTAGAAGCTATTAACTATTAGGGTACTACATCATCTTCCCTATCCTATTTTTTTTTACTTCTCTCTCTCTTAGTTCCTTATTTCATGTTTATAACCTTCACTTAGGTTTTAGGTCAAATAGTAAAGATTATAAGAAAACCTATATAATTTAATTTATAACATCTGTAATTTGAAATAAGTTAAAATATTTGGTTCTCTTTAGTTCATTGCATTTTTTCAAAAGAAAATAATGAAAAAAGTTTAGTTTCAACTTTGTTTCTCCTTCTTCCATATATGTTTAATTATATATTATTAAGAATTTTTTATGAAAAAAAAAAAACTTAATATCTTGATTTCTGTATTTACATAATATATTTCAAGTTTTAAATAATTACTATAAGTGTCTCTATAAATTTTTAAAACTATTTTATATAGGTTGTAAAAGTTTACGTTTTTATATTTCAATTTCACATTCCAATTCTACTAACTTTTTAGCGATTCTATATAAAATCATGAGTTTGACAACATTCTGTACCATTCTGTATTCTTTATATTTGTACTATCTAATTCTCTCGATCCTATGTGGTGTGCCATGAAGTTTAGTTATTATAAGTACTAACTATAAGATTGAAAATGGGTCCTTCAAACTATCGAAGAAAACAGAGATGGGTTGGTTCAACCTTTCCAGTAGCTTCATGAGACTACTCGTCGAATATGACTCACCGATAAGTACCACATGACTTAGGCTTAGCTTAATATGATACATAATCAAAGAACTAAGGTTCACTTACTACTAATCTCGAGCTATTAGTAAGATTAGATAAGAGTCTGTAACTTGAGAAGGTTACTCGCAAGATAATAAAGATTTTCCATTAGTTGATAAAGGATAAGATCCTTCCAATTATAAATAACATGATATTATTTATAGTAAACCCTTAAGGTAATAAGGAAATGCGTAAAATTACATAAGGGGTAACACAAAGTAAAGAAACTTAATATATTGCCAAAAGGGGTAAGTGGGACAATCACAACAAAGAGAATATAGTATAATATCAGAGAAAGTAGAGACAGGTAGCGTGTTGTCTTTCCTTCTGTACATAAGGTAGCAAAGTACTAAAGCTGAGCTATTTAGTCGAAGAGATAAGTCTACAAGAAGAAGCTGGGAGGCTAACATTCAAGTCCTTGGCATGCAGTAGGTCGATAGTTAGGTTCTTGACAATTGGTTGGTCAGTAATAAGATGCTCGACACTTGATAGGTTGGCCATACTAGGAATATTTATGAGCTCGGCACCTAAGCATAAGATAGAGTAGATTAGGGTATATCTGAGCTAGGCACTTAAGGAGCTCACTATCAAGCCTTCTTGATACTGGAGTCCATCTTGACTGAGTTGAGCAGATAGAATCCTTCTTACAAGACTTTATAGGCTTCTTAGATGGGCTTAGGTTAGGGGTCCAGAGGTCGACATTCCATCACTATCTAATCTTAACAATAAACATTACCTTAAAGAACCAATCCTTTCATTGTTTTTGTGATAAATATAGTTCCTTTAAGGTTTTCCATAGATTAAGTCACATCATGTTACTCATATAAGAGGATTAAGTGAAACAGGACATGGATATGCATAGGAGTGTTCATGGTTTGGTTCGTTTGCAATGGTTCGATTCAAACACTTAATAAACCAAACTACTTTGTTTTAGGCTTTTGAATTAAACCACTTCAAATGCAATTCAGTTTTATTTTATTCAATTTAAACCAATTTTGAAAAGTACCATGTTTTTTTTTAATAATTCTAATAGATATCGGAGTTCCCAACCAAGATTAATGTCTAAATTGAGAAACATTAATAATAATTAAAACTACGAAATATTATATCACAGTAACATTGCATCTTAGATAATAGTAAAAGTGTGTGAGTCTACTAGAGATGAGAAATAACAATAAATGAAAATGAGTAGATTGTAAGGTTGTGAGTGAAAAGAGAAATGACAAAAAAGAAAAAGGGTTAACTTGAAATGTTAATAGAGTTTTAAATTGAAAAGTTTATTTTTTATTTCTTTTAAACAACAACTGGCTTGGTTTAGATATAAGTAGTCTTGTTTTGTTTGACTTCCCAAACCGAACCACAAACCATTTGAACCTTCTTTGAACTAAATCATGAACCAAATCAAATTATGAAAGGATTACATTTTACAGTTCGGTGTTTTTCAATTTGGTTCTTAATCTGGTTCTATTTGGTTTGATTCATAGCCTTAAAGATACGAGAATAGCTCGATGGATTTATCATCTTGGATCTTTCTTTTCATTTTTCTATGTTTTCATTTTTTTTTTCAATACTTAAACTACTTTATGCTTGTGAGGAACTCCCTAACTTTCGAATTTTCCTTGGAGGTTTTGTTGTTGCTTGAATTTAGTTGGTAGAGATGTGTTTTTTATTGTTTTCTAGAAGATGGGCTTGGACCTAGAAAAGAAAACACAGTTAATGGGCGTTGGAGTGTCGTTTATATGGCCAATCCGATGATTAAGTTAGCAAGTTTGAGAGAATGATTAGAAAAAAAGAAGAACTTGTGTGTGTGCTTAAAGTCCCTTACCTAGGGCCCTAATCCTTATTTGTAGGTAATGGATGAATTATTTCAGAAAGATACATATCTCATCTTAAATAGGAAAATGTATTTTTGTAGGTTTACTGCTAAATAGGTAGGTAAATAGTGTGCTCCTCATTAAATAATCTACTGTAGTTACAATAGGCTATGACACCCAAGGTCTAGATGGTCTCAGATTAAGACGACCTTGGGTAAATTCTTGGTCTCCATGGTTTGTATATTGCACTCTAGGAGTCTATGTAAGCTTTGGGCTAGACTACATAGAGCTCTACATAGATAATTCATGTGGTCAAGGACAATTATGGGATGTAGTCGATGAGTCCTTAGCTTGCTATGGTTGTATTGAGCCTTGGAGCTTGCAATTTAAATTTTCCCATCAATAGGTTTGATTATATTTGATATGATTACAAAAATTTCGACTGATAATATTTTTTTGATAGTTGATATTATTATCATGAGGCATATAAAAATTAATGAACTTTATAGATTTTATGATAGATTCTCAAGGGCTCATGTAGTGGATTGAGACATCACTCGAGATTCGAGAACTAACACTATATTTCTCTCCATTTTACTCAAATATACTTAAAAGCATAAGCATAAAGCAAAGATTTCAAACATTTATTTTCTTAACTTGTCAATAAAGCACTAATGCTAAAGGAAACGTCAATAAAGTGCTTTCAGAAAAAGACTAAACGAAGAAACATGTCTTTGTTTTTTTTTTTTTCCCCTTTCTTTTAATTTCATCTTCTTTTTCTCTGCTTTTGCGAAACTTTCAAAACCAAGTCCTTTGTTGTCCAACACGGCTGTTAAGCAACACACAATCGCCTTGTTTAAAGCAATAATCTTTTTACCGGATGATCCGTATCCACTTTTTTCCTACTCCTTCAATCCCTTTCCCTTTTGTCTTTAGACTGAAGATTAGACGTATCCTTCTACACCACCACAGCAAAAACACATAACCCCCAACACGTGCAATTTCTGATCACGTGCGATCCCCAAGAAAAGACAAAAGGGTAAGACAGTGCCTAGGGCATCACACCCCCATCTGGTGTCAAACTTAGCGTTAGGTTTTTTCTTTTATTTTTCCTTTCCTTTCCGTATGGAAACGAAAAATCATTTGCACTATGACAAATATATCATATTTCTTCGCAATCCTACATATTCCCACTTTATCCCTCTAGAGTCAATGTAGATCCTTCCATTAGCTGATTAGTTTTCCACATTAAACTAGCCACTATCCATATTTATTAACTTTATAAGGCGAATAATACCAAATATGCAGTCTTGGGTATAGTAATTTAAACTGTTATGCAGTATACTAGACGTGAAAATTCATTCATATGGATTTGTGTGCAATCCTGCATAAGTAGAATAAATTAACGAGTGAATTTATATATCCATTTCACCGTTTTTTTTTTAATTAAAAAGCACAAATTGTTTCAAGGCAGCAAATAAATTTTATTTTATTAAGCTGTTTTGGCTTACCATTTTCTTGCCTGCACTTTGAAGTACGTTATTAAATAAATATGTAATTCCCTAAAATTATTTACACATTTTACTATATAGATAAATGTATCAAAATGAGCAAAGTAAGTTATAATTAACAGATAAATAAAAGCTATTTGTTAAACAATCCATTTTTATCAAGATACTACTGATTATTAATTACAATCTGAATTTCTATCATATTCTTTTATTTGTTTTCATCATTGTACTAAAAGTAATCAAGAAAAGAAGGGAATATTTACATGCCTAGTCAAACTTGACTTGCAATATATTGGGTTTTGGACAAAGGGACAACCGAAAAGCCTTAGAAAGGAGGGTGGATTTTTTGGGAAATCATTGGATGATGGTAATAAGACCGAAAGTTTTCTACAGGAAAATTTTAATGGATGTCTTGTGAACACTTGTTAATAGTTAAAAGGTAATTTTTATAGCTTCTTTTTTTTTTTTTTTAATAAATACGTAACCAGTCAATAAAAATTTTTTTTTAGACTTATTAACTAGTACTCATAAAATACTAATATGCGATAATAAGAACCGGTTTTTCATATATTATCTACCGGTCAAAAGGCAGTTATTACTTGCATATCCAATAAGAGCTGGTAGTTTGAACATATTTTTGCCCTGAAAAAGGAAGTTAAATTGAAGAGGGAAGGATGTGTGTGTGTGTGTGAGAGAGAGAGAGAGAGAGAAGTGTATGGGGTAGAGAGAAATGAAGGAAGGTGGATCAGATACATAAAGTGGGAAAAGGCAAAGGTTTCTGGTCCAATATAGAAGAAGCAGTATAGAAGCCTTTGATAGAAACATTTCAACACATATTTTTAGTCAGTTTCCTTCTATTATTTCGCTTTCATCGAATGACCCACTACCCCAACTCTACTCTACCTTCTTTTTTTCTTTTTTTTTTTAATTTTAACGTCTTTTTTCTTAGTGACTGACATGGAAACCAGTAATACCTAGAGAGAGAAAGAGAGAGAGACAATAATACCTCCTTAAATCTATCAAACGGGGCATCGAAGATGGTGAGTGATTTGCTGGAAAAAATGATCATTAATTACCTCTTTTTCATGTCCTGTGAAAATTTCCTGTGGCTTATTGCATACGCTTCACCTTTTTTGACAATAATAGTCTGATCATAATGACAATTATTAATGACACTGGTAATATGGGATTTTGAGCAAGGTAAGATATTTCAAAAGGAAACTATGATCATTCATTTGGTGGCAGCTGCTTTTTGGGTAGCTAGTTAATCTCCACTATAGCACAATACATATTTTTACTTCCTACTCTTACACGTCATTAACTCAAATCGTTTTAACAGTCAAATAATTCAATCGTATTCGTGATATTCTAAGGAGATGTATCAGTTTTGGATTGTTTTTCAATATTACGTAGTAATTAAAATAAAATAAAAAATGACCTCACTCAAAATTAGATAAGATACCTCATTCACAATTATATTTTGGGAAAGGAAACTTGTTTAATGAACAGATACTTTCGATTCAAATTTCAAATCTAAGCCTGACGTTACATATAGCGAACTCGGTTTACATGTAAAGTCATCAAGAGATTATCTATTTGGGTCGGAAACTTGTTTATATATATTTATTTATATATCAATACACACATACATACATATATAGAGCGATCTTTCTACCACACCTCTTTAGAGAAAATATGCAACTCTCCGGTACTATGCTAAAATTAGTTTTGCTTCGCAAATGCAGGTAAAAGAGGGGAAAAATATAGTCTTACTTCACTCCTTTAGCTACAACTACAAGTTTTGCTAACAAGTGAACGTTTGAAGTACTTATTTCAATACACAAAATGTTCGTCCAAAATGTATGATTTTTTTTCTTTCCTTTCAATTATTATCCATATTCAGATTCAGATCGTTGGACTATAAGAATTTTAAAATATAAAAAAAAAAATGTATGATTATTGTATAGGAAATGACTCATTTTTTGTCAATAAAATCGTCAACCAAACTTCAATCCCTTGTCTCTAACATTTCTCAGTTGTGAGTCTCTCCTTATCATTAAATGACCTTTCCTTTCTGTGATCATGTTAATTCATTGACACAGCCCACCTATGAACCTTTCAGACACCTAGAATCAGAAAAAGAGGAGAAAGATGATTTTGGAAAAGTAAAATTAAAAAATAAAAAATAAAAAATTGAAGAATGATAGACCTGACAGGCATTCAATTCACATTGCACCACTGAAAATCTGAGTGACATTTCCATGGAGATATTTAAAATAAACAATTTGATAAGGGTAATATAATCGAAAAAAAGAAATCAAAGACACCTGTATTTAATTAATGGGAAGAACAACATATGTACAAAATTTTGAGACACGAACAACCACGCACCTTCCCACACGCACATACATAAAATTAAGGAAAAGCCTCATCATCATCGATCATCTTAAAACCAATATCATCTTCTTCATTGGACTATGGTGACACCATGAGAATTAATTTGGCTAGACCACAACTCAAAATTAAAAAAGAAAAAAAAAAAGAAAAAGAAAGGAAATCCTAAGAAACGATAAAAAAGAACTAAGCTTGGAGCTTTGTAATAATAATAATGGATCAGTTCCTTAGGCGCTAACATGTAGAAGAAGGTGGCATTAGATTCAACCCTAAATCATCATTTTCCGATGCCAAACGTGCCTTCTTGGATTGAATCGGCACTCCGAACAACTTGGTTTTTGTAGTATTACCATTTGTATGAACAGCATTTATGTTACCGCTCTTGGCTTCTTCAAGAATCGTCATGGTACTTTGTGTTGTCGACGTCGCAGTCGGCAAGTTCAAGACCTGAATTTGCGGCACTTGTTTACTACCAACATTACTAGGGTTGTAGTATCCGAAAAGCTGGCTCGATGGCCTTTGTGTAATCGCGAAGCTTGAGCTGTGGTTGGTTGTGGTGGTGGTGGTGGTTGCGGGGGCAGTATTGGAGTTGCATAAGAGAAGCGAATTGGTGGAGAAAGAATTACTAGGGGAGACAGGCTTCACGTGATTTTGCACGAAATAGATGATGTCGTTGTAGAGTTTCCGCATGTGGGCTAGTTCCGTCATGAGTAAATTGTTACTCCTCCTAAGTCTTTCATTATCCTCGGATAATGCCGACACGGTGTTGTGGAAGCCGTTGCTGTTCATGATGACTGACGCCGCTCCTCCTCCACTTCCGCCTCGAGGAGATGAGAGCGGAGGGGAGTCACACCAGTTGTTCACTTGGTCATCCGAGTCTGAAGGTGAAGAACTCAAAGGACCATTGAATGGGAAAAAGGTAGGTGGCGGATTTATACCGAGAGGCGAATGCGGAGAGGAATGATGGTGGTGGTGGTGGTGGTGGTTGAGAGAGACTTGAGGTGCTTGCGCCGTCTTTCTGCGGTGGATTTCGCATAGTAAGTGCTTCTCTCCCTTTCTGAAGAACTCGTTCGCAAACTCCCACCGGTCTGGTACTATCTTTCGGAAACCCTAATTATACCAAAGATATAATATGTTAGAATTAAGACAATAAATCAAACTTCAAATATATCAACCACCCATTTAACAACATGAAATAATACAGTTCAACCAGATATAAAAAAAAAAAAAAAAAAAAAAACAAAAAAAGAAAATAAAAAGAAAAAATCCCACATATATTCAATTAAAGATTTAAATAATATTAGTTTTTAAAAGGAATATAATGTATAATATAGGTAACTGCACAGGTTTCGTTTTGGTTCCAAAATGGGATAAAAACATGTAAGGGGTCACTGTTGATACCTAAAACAAAGGAGATGAAACACTATACTACTATACTATGATATCAGAAAACTTGTATCGTCGAAGTGTTTAGTAAAGACAAAACAGTGACAACACCAAAGTTACTTCGATTTTTATGGGATACGCACGTAGGTGTTGAGCTGACGGACGAAGCTAGAGAAGTTGTTGTGTTTGAAGTAGTTGGGGAGTAGGTCACGAGCGAACTCCGGCGGCCGCCAGACGACGAAGGTGGTGTCGTCTTCACCCCAAGATACGATGTGGTCGGTGGTGGGATCGTCCACGAGTTGGTATGTTTTAGTAAGGAATGGAGCTGGAACGGATTTGTGGGAGTCCAAGGACAGTAATATGCCCTCACAATTGTCTAACATTAAAGCCATACTAAGGAAGACACGGGCAGGCAGCCAAACTGTGTAGAATTGAGTTAGTGAGAGAAAGAAAGAGAGAGCAAGAGTGAAGAGAGAGAGAGAGAGGTGAAAATGAAGAGAAGTGAATGAGAGTGAGAGTGAGAGTGTGTGTGTGTGTGTGTGTGTTGGGAGATAAAAATGGTCGTAGTGCTACTGTGTAATGCAGGGAAATTAATTCATTTATTCGTTTATTTATTTACTAAGTTAGAGCGTGCTGTCTGTAAGAAGCCTATAGCACAAGTTGAAAAACCTAAATCAAAAGTTTAATTGTTTTTTTTTTTTTTACAACAATTTTGTTATTAGTGTTCCGTTGCGAGTGCTCTGCAATGCTAGTTAATACTTCTTCAAGGTAAAAAAAGGTTTCAATTTTTAACTTTTAACATAAATTATACGCCTCACAAAAAGTATAAATATAAAATTTTTTCTTTTAATCATCAATAAGTATCTATACCCTTATAAATTCTAGTGACCTGTTGAGTTTCTTTCTTTCTTTTTTTTTTTTTTTTTTTTGAGAAAATGTGCGGTTTCAAAATTGCTAATCATCAATTTCACCAAAGATAATTTTATCGAATGGTGTAAAGTCTCTCTTTATCAACTGCTAAATTTGAAAAGCACTCATTGGAGTTATTATAGAAGTCTTTCTTTTTTTTTTTTCTTTTCATTACATTTATTGCATAAAATAGTTTTTATGTTAAAAATCTTTGCTGACATAACAGACAAATAAAATTAAACCCAATAACAATTTTTAGAAAAGGTGCCGTTAAATTAAAACATTAGGAGATTAACAAATAATGAGCAGAGTTTTGGTTTGATAATAATAATAGAGACGGCTTCTTGTTTATATTTTACTGGGTTTATATTTTTTTGGGACCTCGGGGTGCAGAGAGAGGAGAGAGAGAGAGAGAGAATATGTGTCTTTATGTCTGTTCTAGGACTCTGAAGTAAGGGCCTTTCAAGACAAACCCGTGACTCTCTCTCTCACTACGTGTTGGTTTATCTGACATTGATGCCGCGCACACCCACTTAAAATCACTCTCACAGCAGGAAGCTGCACTACACCCCTCTATTTCTCCTTGTGGAATTGTCCTTCTCACCCTCAATATATATATATAACCAACCATTATTAATTTTCATGTACTTGTTAAAATCCCAAATGCACGGATTGAAAAATAATAATTGCCTCTAATTATTATAACCTTATCTGTTAGAAAGATCCATTTTAACGACTTTCCGTACATATACACTATAATCATAATTTTATTATTTCCTCATAATTTGAATTTCAAACGTTTGAATAATTACTCGAATGCAAGATTTTGTCGGAATAATTACAACCTAAATTCATGCTATTAACCTCAACGATCGAGTTTGCTTGCTCGAATTCTAGTATGTGTATGTATACACATATATGTTTGTATTTACATTCAATGGAGTTACGTATAGGAAGTATTCTCGTAGGTCAAATTTAGTCCGTATGCCACGATAAGAAATTGTTAATTTGGTGCGTTTGTTTTGTGACTAGAGTGGCACTTTGGTCATATGCAAAAAGACAGTGTAATTGTCCTATATTTTGAGAACATTTGAAGAGAGAGAGAGAGGGGAATCAGAAGAGAAGAAGAAGAAGGTGGGTGGTGGAGGGTGTGATTTTTTGTTTTATAAAAATTTCACTTCACGTCAAACGAGTGTTCTCTTTTCATTTTGTAGGTTTCCTTTTGTTGTTTAATAAGCTACCAACCTAACATACACACACTCCGATTTCGAATCCCATCATTTTCCACAACTCTAGAGAGAGTGAGAGTGAGAGATTGGGATAATAAGGTAAAGGATACATCGAACTACGTGACGGGATTTAAAGCCTGTTTCTTTCTTCTCTTCTCTTCTTCTTCTATTTCTATTGCTTCTCTTTCCTTTCTTCTTCTTCTTTCCTATTCATAATAATATAATTCCAAACATCAATATCATGTGTACACATGCTCTCTGACCATTTACTTCCTTTCACTCACTGACTCATTGCAGTGCTCTTATCTCACTCGCTTTCTCTAGCTAGGCTAAGCTTAACCTATATAAAGTTTGGCCTCTTTTCGTTTACATATTTCTCATATTTCAACCCATCAAATTTAGCTATAGTAATACATAGGTATAAAATGGTCTATATTAGTTAATCCTCCGTAGTGCCTAACTTATTGGAGCATAAATTAATTGTATATGTATTTAGTGGTATGTCGGAACCCGGATATGGATGGAGATATGTAAAAGGGCACATGAAAAGTACCCTTTTTGTTTAGGGTTTTTGCTATGTTTAATAAGTGAGGGATATATTTGGTAAATGAAGGGAAAATAGATGGAGCTGTGTGAATGAATTTAATTGCCAATGTAGTTCATGCCACGGCTAAATGGGTTAGTTTATTATAGGTTGATGGACTAAACATATCAATTATCAATCAACAAAAAAATAAGGTAAAAATTTTATTAATCCATGCTCACTCTCAAGATTTCACGTAGTCTATCACTTTTAATGAATCTTTATTTAAAGGGAAATAGAGAAGAAAACATATAAAATTACAAATTGGCCCTTGTATTAATTGTAATGCATCTATAATAATGTAATAATAGTAGTAATTTCAAATAATTTACATTTACTCCCTTGGTTTCCTAAGCAAAATTTCATTTTTTAAATAACATCTCCTATGGGAATATAAATCGCCTCATAAATCTACCCATCACTAGTTAAATTTCAGCTTACGTACATTATTGCACTATATATGTGTAGTTTCAAGAATGTAGCATTTCATGGAGGGAATAGTAATGCCGAATAGTAGCTATTACCAGTTCATTTGGAACACGAATGGTTCATGCAAATAGCTATTACTAGAAAATAGGTTTGTTAGTGTTTCAGTCATGGAGATGATATAAATAAATAGAAGAAACAGTATCAAAATACTCGTGATTTAGGGAAAAGAATAAAAAAAACTCAAAAATACTGTTTCTAAAATAATATTCCCAAAATTATGGTATTTAAAATTATCTTTTAAAGAGATGATTTTAAGCTTAGGTAATTTCAAGATAATGTATTTTTGGTTTTTTTCCTAAAAATTTTTCCAAGATGTGTTGTACACTACTTTGCCGTGCAAAATCTACAAGTGATTTAGAAAAAAAAAAGAGTCGAAGTTGGCAATTCACGAAAAGAGTTTGGTGTTGAAGTTTTTTAGAGAGAGAGAGACTGCATTTTGTAATTGAGGAGGAAGTAGCAAGAAGAAGAGCCTCAACATATTTTGAAGCCATCAAGAGGTGATTTTGACTATCATAATTCTGATAATATGTTCCCACAAAGAATATTTTTGGTTTTTTTTTTTTTTTTGCTATTTTTTCCCTTTTCCCCCTTGATTTACTTAATTTATTTATTCAAAAAAAAATATCACTTATAATCAATTTACTTTACTAAGTGAAATGAAGGGAAAATGGAATTAAAATTCTTAAAAAATATAATAAAAGTATAATACCTATTACTTTATTAGTTGAATTATAAATGACTTAAAAATATATTATAATAGAATATTAACGACTAAATTACTTTCGGTTTATCTTCTTTTTCAACCAACTTTAAAATAATAAGTGGTGGTGATAACAGTAATAGTGGTAATCAATAGCAACGACGACGATTGTAGTAGTTTTGGCTACGATGATGGTGATATCGGCGGAGATAGTAATGATGATGGTTGATGGTGGCAACTTTAGGTTGGCAATGACAACAAGTAACGGTGATGATGGCAATGGTGACGGTGATCGTGGTAGTGGTGGTCTATGGGGCAATGACAGTAACGATGACAATAACGATAATGGTAGTGGTGATGATGATAGTGATAGTAAAGGTTAGTGGTGATGAAGGCAATGGTAACAATAGATGTTGGCAGTCAGTGTGGCAGTATTAATAGTCATTAAATTATTATAAGGTTGGTTTTGGAAAAAAATATGAAATTTTACAAAAAATTGTGATTTTTTTATTGAAATAAGAAATCTTATTACTTAATTTTAAGTAACAAGAATTTTTATAGAATTTTGATTTGGTAATATAAAATAAAGCGAATGTTGTAATAAGAAATAAAAAATAAATGAAATTCCAATTCCAATTCCCTCTAAGTGAACTAGGTATTATAGTAATAGACTAAGGATTTTTTATAATATGGATTATATTATTATTTAAATAAGTACTTAGTAGTAAAAGTTAATTAACCATAATTAATTAAAATTAAAATGCATCTAATTCTTTATTAATTAGTTTGTAACTAATTAATAAAAAATTTGAAAACATATATCCTTTCTAAGAAGTAAATAGTCATTTAATCATAGATTAATTGCAATAATATCATTAACAATTGATTAAATGCTATCATTAATTAACTTTTATTAATAAAATAACAATTAACATTTTAATTAATTATGGTTGATTAATACTATTATAATAATAGATTATATGATTTTCATCATTAAATATCAATTATATCATGCTACCATTCGTTATTTAGCTATTGTATATTATTTATTAATCAATTATAACAATTATTAGTTATGCTATCTTAAATAATTTCTTGTTATTTACTAACAATATAATTAGTTATTGCCATTATTTCAAATCATTCGTATTCTTATAATAATATTACTGCAATTTATACTAGTATTAACATTCATTCTGTTAAGATCAGAGGTATTTCCAATAAATACCCAATACCTATCCTAAAAGAGATAATATTTGGTTAGCGGGATATATACATACTCCCTTAAATACATATATACCTTATATTTAAACGCAGCCTAAAACCTCGTACAAATTATTATGAATATTTTTGGACCTTATAACCAATTAGTCCCACCAAATGGGATTCATCCTTTCTACTTTCTACTCCTGTTTTTATTTCCATCCATTTTTACTGTAATATCCAAATATAGCACAAGTTTGGCTAGCTGTTCAGCCTGTGACTGTTTGGCTCGGCTAGGGTTTGTTACCTAGCTTCTTCCTGTTATATGACGTGTCTCAGGTGGTTGAATTATTGGCCCAAAAAGGTTCCATGAATATCTGAAAACATAACAGCTTTTTTCCTACGTACCTTTGTCATGCCCCAAGAAATATTTTCGTTAATTTCCATTATCTCTTCGTATTCTATAAGCCCTACTCTTTACCTTTTCCCTCTCTGTTCCAAGGAAGTTAATACATACACACAGTTTAATACTTTGCATTTGTCTTTAATATTATAAAAAATGAAATGTTCGATGAAAAAGAAAAAAAGCGTATCTAAAATATATATATATATACACACACTACATGCTTAAGGTAAAAAAAAAAATGCTTAAATAGAAATACTAAAAAATATACCTAAAGTATTTATCAGATGCCGAATAAAAAGCTTTCTCGAATATTTACTACTTATATGTAATTAATGCTGAAAAGTATGTTTAATTTTTTTTTAATCCCTTAATAAGTATAGAAGGGGCATCATTAAAGGGATCCATCTTAATTATGAAGGAAAACAAAAAGGAAAAAGAAAAAAATATATGCTGGCCAGCTAAATTGTTTTTGTGTCACACATATATAGAAAATAATTTTGGAATGAGTGGTCTTTGAGGGATCCTAGAACTGTAATAGGTGAGAGACATAGATTCACTTGTGATTACTAAGTGACAATAAGGGTAGGGACACTAAAAGAACACAAAGGCAAACACAAGGGAAAATGATGAGTAATTATTTCATATAGATACTCAACTGATTATTATGATCATGTCTATGATACTCATTATTGGAAAATAAAAGATGGTCTGTCCCCAGTTCCCCACTCATTTTTCTTATAGTGTGTGTTCTCAGCTTTTCTTTTTCATTTTTTACACTCTCACATACATTTTAAACATGCATATATAAAGTGCATGTATATATATGTAGCAATTAGCACAGGAATCAACCTCATACGTGATACGTACCTACAAAAGCTAAAATAAAAAACCTTATCCAAATGAAAGTTATTTAAAATGTTTCAAGAGTACCATATATATGTTTTATATCTCCTGAGCCACTCAGAAAACAAGTCTTTGTATGCGTTAAATCCTCGTAGTTTGCATGTTATTCCAATTATTTTATTGTTAAATAAAAATATAAAGGACCGTTTTAAAAGTCATTGACTTATGTTTTAATTATTTTCTTATTTATTTCATAAATAATACATAACATATATTGTTCTACATTAGGGCAATCATTCAATATTCTATTAAAAATGGGACATAATATGCATGCGTGTCTTCCCGCTAAAATTTCAAATCACATATATCTTACTTAAGATCCCTAATCAGACAAAATAATACATACTCTTAATTCTTAAATCCTAGACTAAGAAGCCAAGTAATTTTCAAATATATTCGCTTATCTAATTAAGGGATTTTGAGTAAGGTTTGCATGATATTGTTATCCATTGGAGGAAACCGGCATGCCATGTGTCATTTTTAATCAAGGATCCGCAGTTGTTTATCAATAGAAAATAACATAGACCATACATTTTTTAAAAGCTTACAAACACGGGTAGCATTGCTGCAATATTCGCTTGTCTTTTTTTTTCTTTTTTTTTTTCTGTGTCAATTGAGTTCATATTTCAAAGAAACCAAAAAATATAAATCTAAAATTCCGTCGAGATTATTGCAGTGGAATATGGTGCTTGAGCATAAATTTTAATTTTAGCTCAGGTAAATTACGATGACATAAAAACTTCTGAAAAAGATTTGTAACATGATAACGAGCGTTTCCTAATGCGGCATTGTAACACAAATCCCTCAAAATCTGATGAACATATTGGGATCACTCTCAAAACCAAATTGAAAAGAAACAAAAAATAAGGAAAAGAGAAATAGTAAGACAGGCCGTTGAATAATTGGCTAGGTTTCATCCGTAGAGGATAAATGGATGTAGGTGTACTATATATAAAAGAAAACACATGCTTCTAGATTATTTTTTCCTTAAATTTTAGAGGGAGGCAAAATTGCTGATTTCATACATTGAAAAGAAAAAATTGTAAATAGATGTGTGAGACACACGTTAAGTGATAAATGGAGAAACTTTTAGTTGACTATGCACTTAATTCTTTTTCATAAAGCGCTTTAGAAGTTATGCATGCAATTTAGGTACTCTTATTCTACATTTTAACCTTAGAGTGATTCAAAATAATTCATAAAGAAATGACTAAGAGAAAGAGGTGGTAAGAAAGAGTAGACAATCTAAGGAAACTCAAATGCATACATGACACTTAAAAGAGTCATAGAGCATCAACTTAAGTAACCTTGAGAAGGGGTGGTGTGTTTTTATTTGGAGCTTTGTTTCATCTTTTGTATTGATAGTCTAACAACACAATACCCTTTTTTTGAATTTTTGAACTATCTTATGAAGAGAGCTTTTAAGCATTTATTGAATTTGGCTGTTGACAATGTCCATTAGGTCTCATCGACAATTATTGGTTGAAATGAGTTGGTCTCTTAATAGATCTCTCTATGACCTACTCTTGGGTCTCCACTTATGGAAAGCTTTTAAAAGTGCATGAATCTCATTAAACAAGAATGAAAGCAAATAAGTTGATTTAACTATTTCTACTTTAAGCTTATCATGTCAAATCTCCTTAAATTATCTCAAGTTTGTACACCTAGCTAACTCCTCGAGCTCTTTTACTCAGCTAAAAAGTCAACCCTAAGTTATTATTGGCATTTTAACTTTCTAAAAGCTCTAATTATCTTTTGTTTTGGCCTCCTTAATTAGTAGGCATCCATTAATGAGAATTTGTTTAGATGGACAATATAATGTCAATTATTACCCCGATGCAATAAACTCTTCACCCTTTTGATAGACATGCTTTTCCTTGGATTTGGATCCTCCATATTTTACATTTTATCAATTTTCATCAAATTATTTTATTTAGATGTGGTCACATGTGATTATTAATTGAAAGTACAATGAAAAAGATAGTATCACAATGATATTATGAGATAATTAAAAAATCTACATAATTTTAGCCACTAAATTGCAAATTAATATAAATTGAGAGGAAAAATATGAAGAGGGTCCATAATCTTCATATATAGCATATAATCAATACTGAAAAACATTTTAATTTGTTTTTATAAGCCCTTAGTAAGAACCAATACTATAATGAATCTGTTTTCCAAACTCTTTATAAATAAAAACAAAACCACTACCCCAAGAACATCTCACAACCATTGTTGACAAGGAAACTAATTCCCTACTACATCTTGCGGGAAAATAACTTTGCTTTTTAGATATATAGATTGTATCATGTATGTCTTTGAGGAGCCAATATTATTTAATTAAGCCTATTTCCAATGTGTATGACTGTGTATATGACCAGACCAATATTTGACCCTGGTCCTCCGGAACACACAAGAAAAGGTAGCCCAAATTTGAATTTTATTTTCTATATGGAGGGGCAAAAGATGAGGCAGGAAACATTTATTAAACGATCAGGTATATTATTTCATTTCAAGTACCGATATTTATAATTTGGATGCATGGAAATTAAATGTTTCCCTTAAAAAATATAACCAGACCACCTTAAAGTTTCTTCTATTTTCCCTTTTGTCTTATTGTTCTTCCTTCTCGGCTTCTCTCCTGTGGGCTTCTGAACACTCACACTCACTAACCCCTTCTTCTCTGTACACTGAACACATTCAGCGGCTGACAAGGGGACAGTACTAAAAAAAAAAAAAAATAAACTTTCATGGACCTTGTTTGCCATTCTCGTGAATCTTGTTTTGTTCTTTTCCTCTAGCCTCATATAAGTATTTCAATTGTTGCGGTATTCTCTTTTTCATGTTAATATGCTCTTATTTGGGAATATGTTCACCTTCGTCGTTTCATATGTATCAGTACAGATGCTTCCAACGAGGGATGTTTTTAATTTACCTTTCCCCCCCATATAAAACACTCTTGATTACCATTGTCAGTACACTGAAAAATCAAATTTGAATGAATACGTGGTCGCACAAATAGTGATTTGGGACAAGGTGTGGTTTAGGGGATCCAGATGGACCATGTTCGACTATTATGAAGATCCGAGCAAGGGAATTCTTCTCTTTTTACAAACGACCGACTGTTTTGACTCGCTTTGATATGTATTCACCACAAAGCAAAATAAACGGTTAATATTTTCTAGATAAGCTCTTCAAAGTCAAAACTTTAAAATAGTTGATACTTCAGTTCAAAATTGTCTTCATGACATTATATCATTTATTGCTCGAAGAAAAAAGGAAATAGTTCATGAAAGACCCCTGTGGGATTTTAAGGACATCACAATTACTGATCTTCATACGTGGATCATTTTCGTAAAAACATATTGCGACCAATTTTAGCATTCATTACAACATTAGTGGTTTATATAATGGCTTCACATTAGATGGTAATCAGAAGCATCTGGTGGACTCACTTTTACGTTTCGAATTCCTATTTTCATCCTTTATTTCCCACCATAATGATGTTTAATAACGAAGTAAGACTCGCATGAGGGTAAATAATATATGAACAAGACACAAATTGGACATATGAGGGTAAATAAAACAAGTCTAACACAAAAACAAAATTGTAGAAGTGGCTTAACACTTTTCATCTCTCACCGACAAATCTTAACATTGAACTCTTCTATTGAGCAGATCAAATTGAATTGACGCCATGATAGAAAGTAGGGAAAATGTTATCTATGCATCAAACGCACGCTTTTAAGGTAGAGTCTTTTAGCAAAAAAAAAAAAAAAAATAGCTTATGTGACAAACCCTAATATAAATTGGAATAAGTATTAAATATTCTACTAGTCGGATATGGATAAACATGCTAAACTTCCAAAAGATATAGAAGTCATGTATAACCACTATTATTGCACTCTTAACAAGAGACACTATCTATATGAGCCAACGCAATAATCAAATATCAATATAAGTAAGTTACTTTGGTCCAAAGTTTGGGAAAACTCATTTTATGGAGATAAAAATTGTCAACATATACATTTATATATGCAATATCTTAAATATTCCCAACTAATTTGATTGCAACCTAATTTATATGAATTGTAAACCATGTTTCTATCATTGTTGAACAAAATAATGAATTTAGCAAGGGTGAGTTGAAAACTCAAAAGAGCTATTTGCTTCTGTTTTGACCGATTTAAATATGATAATATGATTCGAATGAATGTATTGATGTGAAAATGATATGTTGACCCATAAAGGTTGGATTGTGAATGAGAACATGACAAAAGCATTCTCAAATACTTGTATGATGAGATGATTGAGTGAAAGAAGATGAATTTACATGCTTTGTTCCTACTTTTAGCCCCTTATAGTTGGCATTCAAACGATGAGTTTTTAAATCCGATTGCTATGCCTTTAGGGGAGGCATATAGACACCTCGTTATCGACATATGGGTAGAGGTTCAAACGATGGTATTTGAAATTTGTTTGTTTTACCTTTAGGTAAGGCATTTGGATGCCTTGCTATCAACATTTAAACAATTCACCCTATACTTTTATTTCTCAAGTGTCATTTGAATGGCATTAGTACGTTTAAAAAATATATTTTGGGTCACAACTCTCTTAAATAGATAATACCTTAATACAATATAAGAACATGGACTTTCATTATCATGTAAATTGACATTTGTTATGATATGAATATAGCCTATCTTTGAAATGCGAAGTGAATTTTGTTGTGCTAAGATCACTTAATTCAAGTACTATTTTATTTTGTGCATATTATGATATGAGTGTCTTGGCCGGTTACCCTCAAACATAACTAAGCAACTATTTAAGCTTTGATTAAATCATGATATGTATTGCCCACCATCTTACATTACTAAAGACTATCATTTCCATAAGTTAGCATATGGGATTTGAAGACAAACCTAACTCTATGATATACAATGTGAGTGCTTGTTACTTTTTTGAGCTAACTCACTAGACTCCAAAGGAGTTCAATTTGTTAACTATTTGTAAACTGCTTATTAACTTTTTGTGAGCAACCTAGGAATTGATGTGTTGATGTGAATCTCGACCCAACGCCAAAATTAGGTTGTGCCCTAAACTTCCTTTGGTTATGTAAAAACTATATGTGATGTTTGCATTCATATAATTGCTTATACATAAAATTTGCTTGATAACTTTCTTATGTACATGTAGTTTTTGGGAGCGTATATAACTTAATGAGTAATGATTTGCTCACATCTCTATAAGATAATTTATATTGTAGCCTCTTGATTTTATAGCACTATGAAGAGGCTACATTTTATAAGTATTCCTAATCTTATCATTCAGGACATTATGTGTAGATAAAGGAGACCTACCCTTCATTATTTTGTTATATGCTAAATATGGTATGTTTTCTACTAAGATTTCAATTGATCGTACCTTTTAAGGGATTTATGTTTTTGCAAAACTTATAGAAGACTTGATGTCCTTGTGGAGGAATTACTAAATGTTAGTATGCTTTTTTAAGTTCAATTTAATTTGTTAGTACTTTGTAGATGCTTCATGAATAGTTGACGGGATCCAAAACACCTTGAACAAAGTTTACCATTTCAAGAGTACTTATGGTTGGTTTGGTCCTTAGGATACTTTGCAAGGCATGACAAATTTACTTGAAAGTCAAACATAACCTCTATTACCTTTAATTTCTAGTTCCCTTTACAATTGTATCAAACACCCAGCACTTCTTACTCATTCACTTGGGAGGAGTAACTATTTTGTTCCCTTTTGTTTCTTGTGAATTACTATTACGACGTTCACTTCATTTTTTACTTATAGTAGCAATTCCATAAGGAATTGCAATTCCTTATTTTGTTGAATAACGATTCTTAGTCCACCATAAAAATTGCAATTCAGCAACAAAAAGACCCTCACTACCCTTGTCATGTGTAATTCTTTAGAGAATTAACATTATCTTTAACTTATTCTTACTTTTTCCAACTTTTCACTCTATCTCTCTCTCTCCCTCTCTCCTCAATACTGTTGTTTCTTCCCCTTCTCTCTTTTAACTATGTGCTTCTCTTCTTCTTTCGTTTTTTTAAAGATCGACACCTATAACCATTGCATTCTTCTTCAATTTTATTTTTAGAAACTCCAAGACTAGATGCCATTGCTTCCCTTCCTTTCATTTCTATGCAACATAAACCCCTTGTCTTGTCTTTCTACTTTCTAGTCTCCTTTGCTCTACATTGCTCCTTCTTCCCTTCGATTTCTCTTAATCGCTCTATTTCACTTTTTCCTCACCAACTGATCCCTGTTTTGATCAATTGAAAGCCAAGATTTTTAAGGGTCTACAAACAACTAAGAACATGAATCCAAGTTTAGTTCCTTTCGACATTGGCGGATGAGATGAAACTTTAAAGAGAAGTTTAGGTTTAGGTTTTAAGTAGGCTAAAGAGAGAAAATAAATATTGGTTTAATTTTTGTAGATTTTGGGTAAATCTCCTTTTTCCATTGTAATCCTCAAGATTTTTTAATTATAAAGATAAGATTAGATTGCTTGATGAGTTCAAATTGAATCCTCTCTCTTTTGTTTATTCCTATGTCCTGTTTGGATGTAGAAGATGAAGTTACGTGATGGGCATGTGACTTGGACAAAGGAGGAAAAGAAGAAGGGTAATAGGGTCTTTTAAGTCATATTAGGGTCCATTTTTTACTACTCTTTTTGTTCAACTAAATAATGTACTAGCAATACCAATGCATGCAACGTACCACACTGCATCGCACCCCCCTACAAACCATAAAGAAAAGAATCTCATTCTATTTATAAGTGAAGAAGACATTGGGGTTTCTCCATTCTTAAAGCAAAGTATATATATAATGTTAACATCTTATGCTTCTCATCTCTCAAACGTGAGAACTGAATTATTTAACTTATTTCATTTTCCCTTATAGTTCTAACTAATGTAGGACTTCCATTAATATATAACTCTAAATAAATTGCCTTCAAATGAGGTTTACTTTCTTAAATTATCATATGTAATAATTTTTATTTTATTTGTGTAAAATTACGAATCTAGATCAAGTCATTAACAAAGTCCAAAAGATTGTGATGACTCTTAATTTGCCAAGATTGTTATTTCTTGTGAACCAATTCACTTAAGATGTTGATAGATTTTAATCTCTCTAGAGCAGATGGCAAAATTAGATAACTGCATGTGTTCTCCCATGGATCCATGTACATTCTCAAAACATAATTTTAAATTACTTTTTGCATGAAATAAACTATAACAACATATGTGGAACCTATTAATCCATGACCACATAATTGAATGATTTAGCTATATTCTTAATTAGCTAGCATGATGAATAAACCATAGATATTAATTTGTTCCAAAGGACCCCACAACAGGCACGAGGAAATGCATGTTTAGGTTTAGTTAGATATTTGCATGAAACAAACACCGCTTAAAATAACAATGAATATGTCTTTGGCCAGAAAAATATATAGCTATATTAATGTCCTAATATAGTTTTGGCTAATCTAAAGCAAAGTGTTAATAATGTTTGATACGCAAGTACATGTCTGAGAATGTCTAGTTTAGCATGTGCATGTGTTTGTGTCTGAAAGAGAGAGAGAGAGAGAGTAAAAAGGTCCAAAAATAAGATGGAAACCCTTCTCTCCCATTTTACAAGTTGTCAGCAACTTCACAGATCTCATACCGAGCCCCACCAATATTACTTCTTCTTTTTTTTTTTTCCTTTTTATATTATAAAATGAGAAAAAAAAGGAAAAAGGGTCCTAGCACTAACTTCTTCTTCAACTCTGATTATTATCTCTCTACTCTACTACATGTTGAATAGATAGTGCCACGGGAAGATTCTATTCTTAATTTCCATGTAACGCAGTGAAACGAAGTGAACCCCACTTTTCTCCCTCTCTCTCTCTCTCTCTCTCTCTCTCTCGTCATGAACAAACCAAGCCTATAGGAAATTTACTAGGTACCAGTGGAGATAGTAAAACCAAACGGGACCGCGTATCAAATTGAGTTGTAGTTATGTCTTTTCTCTTATTTTGTCTTTTTGAAAAAAGTTTATAAAAAATCGATTTCGGATAAAAATTTATGGTTGGTTTTTCAGTAGGCAAATGAAAGTATTAATTTAAAACATATGTTTTCTTTTTTTTTTTTCTCCCCTTAACAATAAAAAATTGATCGAATAGCATTCTAAAATATAAGCTTTTCACCCTTTCATTAAACAAATAAGACAATTAAACATCATACAAAAGAGGATTTGATTATCATAGTTCCGTGCATACTGTATAAGTTTCTCGCACTATACATGACTTTAGAGGTGTAAGATGAAAATAACATGTAAAGATAACTTTGAGAGAAGAGGGTAGAGAAGAAAAATAGACATATCTCAAAAGGCGTGGAACACATGCATGGTAGATGAAAGAGCTATATAGAGCATTAACCCTACTACTCTTGGTGAGTGGTGATGGTGTATTTTATTCTAAATTTCTTTTTTATATTCCAAAGTGACGGGATGAAAGCAAGATAGTGTTTCTTAGAATCTTTAAATCATGTGAAATAAAGACAAGTCCCTAAATATTTATAGAATTATGTCATCAATAATATCCATCGCATTGCACTAATGATCGATGATTTAGATGAGTCCTCCTATTATTAGATCTTCCATGAGCTACTGTTAAGTTCAAGCTTATAAAAAGCTTCTCTAAATGCACGAGCTTCACTAAGAATGGTTGAGAGCAAACAGGCCGATCTAGTAGACCTTAGTTTAAATTGATCATGCCAAATCTTCCAAAATCATGATAACTTCATAGACTTAACTCTTTATATCTTATTATTTTAACCCAAAAAATCAGTTTCAGATCATAACTAACTTAAAGCATATAAATCATTTGAACCCTCTACAAACACAATCCACTCTTCTAGCTTTCTTCTAAAATGCATTTATCAAAAAGAAATTTATTTATTTATATTTTCATTTTTCAATCTCGTAATCTTAAATTGCTTTGGAAGATCCGGCAAATATTTTGTTTAATTTTGGTTTGAGAAGAATGGCTTTGGAATTCTTCAAACTTTTCTCCCAACTTGAAGTTGTTCCCCCATCCTATATAATAATAATAATAGCTTATAAAATGAATGAATCTTTTTCTCCTTAAACATGCTTCGGAATTATTCCACGTATTCTGTTTTTATTTTAAAAGGAACATGATTTTTCTAGCATTCGAAAAAAAAAAGGGAAAAAATTTAAACCAAATAATTTGGTCTCGGTGATAGAAAAATGGAACCGTATTTTATGCTTTGATTTGATATGGAGAGATTAATTAAATCAAACCGTAGCTACTTTGCTTGGTTAATAATGCAAGTTATGCAGCGAACTTAGTTACTCTCTTAAATCATGAATACTCAGTGCAAATTACACCCAGTAAAAGGAACATGTATATTTTGGATGTTCTTCCACACATGTAGCATACACCCCCTCACATTCTAATTTCTTCTCCGAAATTCTGCCAATAACATGCATGTTGGAATCATAAATATTACATATACTATTTATACATATATATTATAGAGAATTTCGAGAAGAGACAGCTTAAAACACGGATAGAATACGAATAAAATAAAACGAACTTGTTAAGATATTTATGTATGAGTATAAAAGTAATAAAAAAATTGTAAGCATCGGCATTATTATTATTATTATTATAAAGCGGAAGTGGAAGGAGGAAAGAATCAAAATGTATATAGGACAAGCTACAAAGTTTTCTTTCTTCTTCTGTCTCTTCTCGCACTCTCTTTTGTCTGTTTCACTGACCTTCTCGACTCTCTCTTACTCCTGCAGAGCGAGGAACACGACCATCATAGACCCCATTTTATTTATTGCATTTATTTTGTTTTCTTATAAAAGAGACGGGACATATTATCGTATGTGTCTGGGTCAAACAATAGTCTTCAGATCAGAACAAGATTAAATTCATGCTTGATGTTGTACTAATGTTGTAGGAATAAATCAAGATAGATAAAATAAAAGTTGTTCAGAATGTATCACAAGTTCAGAACTATTGAGATATTAATTTGGATGGTTTAAATATGATTCAGATCTTGTTCTCATTCTCCATTTTTCTACCATTGTAAGTCCTCTCAGTAAGCACGGATATATTAGTTTTCACTTATCTAGACACATGCTTGATAGATAAAAAAGAAAAACATACATATTTTATAATTAATGAAAACTTACCCAATTTATGAAATATTCATCGGAAAAATTTGCAATGGCAACCTCTGAAAAAAATTAGAGATGCAAAACCCGAAACTTTTAGAAATTGAGCACTTGCGCGCTTGGTTTTCGTGTTTTAATAGCAAGGCATATTTTTCAATTTTTTCTCGTTATAATACCCATAGCCAAATTGCACTCCTAGTCAGACAATAATAAATAACGACCTGAGCCAGAATGAGAGTTCAAATCAAAGTCGAATAAGACGATATGAATGATTTTTTAGGTTCTGCTCTTTATTTGATCCAAATTTTTGGTTGGGTTTGCAAGATGCTATTATTGACTCGGCTAATCAATTGATATTTTTACTGTTATAATGTTAAAATATGGAGGAAAGAGTAATAATCAATATTGTAAAACCTAAATCTAAAGATTATCTTGAGAGTTAAAAGGGATTAACAATCGAGAGGTTTAACCAAAGTTGAACTGGAATCAACAAAAATGTTATAATTCAATTTATATCAATCAATAAAGTAATAAAAATTATTTATTTTCTTGATTATTTAAAAGTTAAGAGCTTTTTATAGTTTTTTTTTCTTTTATCTATATATATTTTTTTTAGTAAATTAGTATATTTTTTAGAGAAACAATAAAAAAAATATATTATAACTCGGAAAAACCCAATAAGTTCTTATAGGAACCGAGTTGAATCAGTCAAGCCAATTGATAATAGCAAGATCACTGTCAATAAAAGTCAAAGAGATGACTTGGAGCAGTTTTATGAATAGGTCAAGTTCAACCAGATTGGACCGGAAGGGCTAATTTGGATCTGACAACATTGATAATAATTGATCAAATTATATATTTTTTTCCCGTTGAATATTTATATTTATAGATATACAAAAGGAAAACCCAGAGCTCCTTATAGAACTAGACAACAAAAGTCTGGAGCTTAAAGTTCCATGGTTCCTATAGAAACAATTCATAACAATAGTAGGAATAGTATTGGCATCAATGAAAGTCTTTATCCCTTTATACAAACCAAAAGAAGTCATCATTTTTCAAGAAAGATAACTAAAAAAACTGGATGCATATGAAATTTAACTTAGTTTGGTCATCTTTCTGCATCTAAACAACAAGTGCATCAACAACAAAGCTTAACTCCTTAGGAATGGCTTCAACGCTTTGATTCTAGAGTTGGGAGAATTTTTCCTTGCAAGTAAAGACAACATGGTGATAGGCTAGTTTATAATTAGTCTTGTCTTTCATAGATGATAAGTAGCTAACAAGTGCAATTTTATTTGAACATCCAAATGCTCTTGACTAATGCAATAATGTAATCCCTAGTAAAGTTCGTAAAGTTTAGTTTTTAAAATATTTAAGTATCCTAACTTCCTTACAAAACCAAAAATCCATCTTGCTTTAGAGCCTATCATGACTCACCTTACAGTTGTTGCATTCATAACAATAATAACTGAGCCATCAGTGTTTAAACTTATCCACCCTTATTATAGTGGAGACTATCTTAAGTTAACTTGTTCAATTGAAACAATTTTCTTGAATGATGATGAGCCCAATATTTATTTGCTAAGGCTCTAATGTTTTAGATGACCATCTTAAGTATAAAAACACAACACAATCTTAATGCCACATAACTTAGAGTAGACACTTGCCAAAACCTAAGTGACAACGACAATATATTTATAGAGAATGATTAGAGTCTGTATTGTTGACCATAATGACAATAAGTGATATCTCATCCTAAGTGCACTACTCGCATCATGCTATTAGAAGCAAGATCCATATGTAATGTCTGAACCAACATCTCATGATTAACAGCTCACCCCATTATAACTTCTCCCTTGCTTACTAAATCTAATTGGTCATAGTTCCCTTTAATGGCTACTTACTTCATTATGAACATGGCTTCAACACCAAGCTACTACTTCATCTTACGAAGCGTCCCTTTTAATGCTATGGAAACCCAATCCAAGGTTGTCATTTATGAATCATGGTGTGACCATGCATAAGCAACACAAACAATTGATAGTTGTATAGCTATTAGTCGATTTTGTTTCTAATCTAGCACAAACAATAAGTAACAATAGTTACGTGCTTGGAACCAATCCATAACCTTGATACCACTGAATGATACGATTAACACCTAATTCAATGCACTCCATACATTAATACTTAAGTATACTCATTGATCATAAACTTTAAATCTAAACTTGTTTTGCTTAATTATCAAGGTCATTGTATGCTTATTAGGTTCACTTAGGATCATTAGGAAGGTCATATGCTCAACCTAAGAATCTATGAAGGTCAACATTGATAAAACATGAAGAAACAATCAATCCTTGTATAAGGGTTGGTTGCCTACAACATATGAGTGGTCAACCGCCTTAAGTAAGGAGTCTTTTGTTCCTTCTCAAATTTACCCCAATCAACTCCATGATCCTAAGGTTCAACATAACTTGGAATACATTATTTTAAAATGAAAGAAGGACTTAATTCCCATCTTTTGTTGGGTTTCTCTTATTTTCCTTATCAAAATCTAGTTCTTGTACATTTTTAACTCCATTAATCTAATTCCTAAGTCTTGATTTTCTGATTAATATCCATCATCCCATTACATTACATTTACTAGTAATTCATATTCATAACCTAATTCCATTAATTCCTTATACAACATTAACATTGATTAATCTTAGGGTTATAGATAATATCTTAAATTGATCATAAGTCCTAGTGAAAGAAGGAGTTTTATTGCTTTTCTTGTTTGCAAGACTCCAATTTATGATGAAATCCTTACATAAACCTCTAATGTCGTGATTTACAACCTATTCTCTTCCATAATGCAAGACCGTTATTAGGTTATAATTAAAGAATTGTGATCAATAAAGACCACTTAACATTAATTTACCACCATTTCATGTTCATACAATGCCATTCCATTGCATAATAAAAGAATTGAGATTAGGAACTGTCAATCTCTTTTAAAAACAAACCCTTAATAAAGTTCTTATGAAAAAACAAGAATTTTACCTTTTCATTAGCTGTAATTATTTATGCTATGCGTAATAAGCACCAACCATTTAGTGTAAGCAATAAAATTAACAATGATGGCTCTTCGTCTAAGAATGGAAGTGGCAGTAGGGGAGGAGAAAAAGGATAAGGGTTTTATTTTAGGTTAAGGGGAGAAACCTTAATTAATTAAGAGAGAGTATGGGTTAGCACCTATAACCCTAGATATAACTTATTAGCACATTTACTCTTTTGCCATTAAATTTAATTCTATTTTTTTTTTTTGGAGGGGGTTCAATGAGACTTTAATTTATGTATTTAGGGTTTTTTTACTTATCCTACATGATGAAGATGTCAAAAAGTTGATTAAGACCATTGTTTAATCTTTAATCCACAATATCATATATTCTTCGCATCATTTGTTAGAGTATGAAATTAGAAATATGATATCTTTCTAATAATTGCTCTCTTATTAATACATCATGCCAATGTATTTGTAGAGTTATAAAGCAAAATCCTAATAACTCTACACAAAATTTAACTTAGACAATTGATAACAATGGAAGGGAAGCAAGATACATGAATGATGATCTAATTTAGTTGAATCAAAGCCCACTTTGGTATACTAGAGCACCTTTTGGTCAATTGATCTAAATCGACTTTCGACCACTCTAAATCATGTATGCTAATCTAAGTGCTATGCAAATACAAGTCCCTCTTAACAATTTATGAGTGCAAATAGAATATATGCAAACAAGTTATGATTTTAACATATTAAATCATTTGCAAGGTTGATCAAACAACATCACTTTAGCTATTTTGGCCACTTATGGATCATCTAACCTTGCTTTTAAGCCTTATCTTTAGGAAAGTACTAGAGAAATATCCTCTTCTTTTCAATCATTGCCTTGGGTTGCATTGGGGTATTTTAATGACATCTTTCCACACAAACAATGGGGCTCAAGAAATTTCAACAGAATGCAAGCTCTTAGTTACCTCGATTATATGAATGATTGTGGACTAACTGCTAATATGGGGTTTATTGGACCCAAGTTGACTTGGTAATGAGCAAAAATTGAATCATCTCTCATTTAAAGAAGGTTAAACAGGAAATGGTGTAACTAAAAGTAAAGGGATTTATTTCTTGAATCTAAGGTCTTATTCCTTCAAAAATAGGCTATTTAGATTTCAACCCATATGGTTCTCCCGTCTTGACTGTTTGGAGCTTCTAAAATATACATGCCAAAAGTGTGACTTCAATTTTTTAAGAGCTTTTCAAAAAAATACCAAGGAATTTTAGGCAATGGAATAAAACTTGTTTTGGCATAATTAATGTGCAAAAAAGAGATTTGCAAAATCAAATGCACAAAACAGATACCCATATCATTAAAAATCCTTCTCACCACCTTCTTAATATGCAACAACATTTATAACAAAACTTAGAAGAAATTCTAAATAAAGAATAATGCTTGTGGAAAATGAAGACTAGAACTAAGTGGATCTTAGAAGTAGAAAGGAATACAAGATACTATGAAGCCCTAGTGCTAATTAGAAGATCCAAAAATAGGATTCTAGCACTAAAGGACAATAGGGGAAACTAGATTTTTAATCTTCTACAAATAGGACAAATAATAAACTCCCATTTTGAAAATCTGCTTTTCTCTTCAAAAGTAGCAAGTCTAAAGAATAACTTCTTAGATTGGATATGTACCCCATCTTTCAGCAGTGAATGCAAGCAAAGGCTAAGTTGCTCAGTGACTCCTAAAGAAATCAAGAAGGCCATTTTTTTCAATTGGATCTTGAAAAACTCCTATAAAAGGTGGACTTCATTTCCTCTTTTTTTAAGATAAGTTGGTATATAATAGGTGTCTCAATCACTACCTTTTTAGAGAGCATTTTTTCATCTTGCACCATCCCTGAATTTTTAAATCAAACTCTTATTAGTCTTATTCTGAAAGAATGGTCAAACATCAACCATTTCAAACTACAAGAAATTAATCTGTGTTCCATTCACTATAAAGTAATAAGAAAGGTTTTAATTCATAAACTAAGGCCTTTTTTAGATAATCCTATACACCATACCAAAGCCAACTTTATACCTAAGAGGAAAGCTACAGATAATATTCTTTTGTTAAATGAATCTTACATTCATTCATAGATGTCAAAATCACAATTTTACTATTTATTTCAATACATAGTGTCACGTCTCGAAAAGTTGAAGTCGTAACAGTCCTACTGTATGAACAATTTTAAGATAAAAACTGTCCTCACAGCTATCATTTTAGACCTAGTTCACACAAAGTGTACTCGACTCTACCCCTTTGAAACATCCAATTCGATACCTATTTGATATAAACTTATAGAGTAATCCTGTAAAATAATTTATAATAATAAACTTATCATTTAACCTTATAAAAAAAAAAGTAGTAGTAAATCCCACAAGTACCTGTCATTTCATATATAGATCAAAATATTGAAAACTACCAAGCCCCTTTTGAGGAGTCTTATGTAATTTTTCTTAAAAGATAAAAAAGTTAATACTAAGGGCAATAATCGGCCATTACTTGTTGTATCTCGCTCCCTATCCCAATTTACTAAGAATTTTGATCTTAGGTAGGCACTTATAAGCCATTTGAAACCTACAAAACAAACTGTAGGGGAATGAGCGAGAACTTGCTCAGTAAGTAGGGATGGAGACAAAAGTATGCATTCAGCACATCACAACTAAGGTTTTCAATCAAGTTGGTTAGATGCAATGTATGTACAAGCAAATGCCATTGCACGATATTATCCGGTTCGTCATGAGATCAAAGAAATTTCACCCGCCTTAATTCAGGTTAAAGAGATTAACGTCATATACTCATGGATTGAAACCAAATTAGGGCTTGTGCAATAGAGAACACCCTCCTCCCATGACCACCTTCGAATCACAGCCCCTAACCTTGCTATAATCTCCTCTCTTGTCTCTTGGTTCGGCTAAGAGTAGGTAAATGATCATTTTAGCTATCCTTATCAAAGGGAATCTGTGTTTGGCCCGAGAATCCTAATCGTTACCCCTAGTGGATTGTAATGCATATCAAATTAGATATTAAGCCAAGTTTGAGTTAGTTCATCTTTTTAGGGTGATTAATCAAGCTTAAACAATTCAATAATAATATTCATAGAACAATCATATCATGAAGCTCAACTCCCATCATAGCAAATTCAAACCTAACCACAAGCATTGCATACACACAAATAGCTAACTACATTCACAAGCTAATACATACCAAAGTTCCAAAATATTCTGAAATAATATCTCAAAAGACAGTAAAGTATTGATCCCACTTACTTGTCCTGGCGCTCACTTCGGAAAACTCGTATCATCAACGGTCTGATCATTAGGAGGCCCTATATATATAAAACCTAAATTTAATTTTCGTAATGGTTATAAAAACATTAAGGTCTTATCTAAAGCAACTATATTTATATATATATATAAAGTATATTATCATTTTTTTATTATTTAATAATATATAGTTTCATTATATCGATCGAGTTAAGTTATTAAGTATTAATAATATACACAATTATACTATTACGTGTAATATATCATTCCAATTGTATCAAAACGTACTTTTAGTCGTTTAAATCACATTTCGATTACAATCGAGTTATAATAGTATGTAAATCAGTAATATTGTAGAGATATAGGTTATATTATCTAGGTTTATCTAATTTTAGTAAAAATAGTGTCATTGGGCTCGTACAGACTTAATGATACGTATTATAAGTCTTAATTTTTAGAGATAACTTTTAACAGGTAATTCGAGTTTTTAACACAGTTATACATATCTAATCGAATATTATCATACTATACGTAATTTATGTTATTAAACTATATTTTACCTAATTTTTCAATATAACCCACAATATAGGTATTATCTAACCCTAATATTTCTATAACGTATCCTGGTTATTAAAATATCATTAAATATATTAAAAAATATATAATTTTTATCCAATCTGACCAATACACAAATAGATAGTTTTTATTCACTTATTTATCATATTTTAACCTATTATTACTATAATTGGGTATTGATTCATTATTTAAGCTATTTTACTACGTAAATTCATAATAAATAGCTTGAGTTACCAAATAATTCCTCGAAAATTTCTATAGACTCCTAAAAATATGTGGAATTCAGCTAATACTTGGTTTCAAGTTTTTGATCTATCGTTTATATATTCATATTTATGATTTTACTATTGAATTATCCTAAATTACCTAATTAATATCCTTTTTGCACCAAATTGATTTCAACCTATCCCAACATTATTATTATTCACTAGAAATCAGTATATGTCCATTTCATCATTTAATTTCATAATTTCCTATTCATTTCACAATTTCCTATTCATTTCACAATTTCAACCTATTTTCGAGTTATTTTTAGGCCGAAAAATACAATAAATATTAAAAATATTCAAATAAAAAATTGGGCTACGTAGAAATTATCTATATATCATAAGTGTCTTACACAAAAATTTTGAACTAAAAACTATATCATTTAGTATATTTATTTTAAATTTCAAATTTTTGATGAATAGTATATTTGTTAAGTAAGTACATTAAATACTCCTAATTTTGTAAAAATAAATTTACTAAATAAAAGTACATATAAAATAACCTAGGAATTAATTTTTTTACATTTTTCACAATTAATTTAATAATTTTTCAAAAATAAAGAAAAACAGGGCAAAAACTCGAAACCTGAGTTCATCGGAACTCCAACCACCGTAGGCCAAAGGGAGGTTATTGGCTAGCCTAGTCAGTGGTGGCTCTGCTAGGTGACAGCAGGGCTCCATGACAGGTTATCGAATGGTTAAGGAACTAGCTAAACTCCGTCCTTACTCTATTTTTTCCTATTTTTTTGTCAAATTTTCCTAATTTTTTCTCGAATTTTTCTTAGGTTTTCTTGGTTACCAAAATGTTAAATCTGAATCTTAGGATCCTATTTATAGTAGTTTAGGTCAATTGAATTTTTTCTTAATTATTAAGTAATTGATTTTAATATTTTTCTCAAAAAACGCGTAGTAAGAAGTGTCAATTTGTTATAAATTTGCTTTTAATACATCTGCTTATTCTTTTTAAACTGCTCAACATTTAATCCAATCATATTTCAAGTTTTTTTTTTATTTTTTTATAATTTTTAGATAATATTTTAGGGTATTTTGGTATTTTATGTTAGTATTTAATGATTTTTGTTAATAGACGAGTATATATCATATAAATATCATACACGTAATGAGTAATTATATACGTGTTATCATGTTTCTAGCATATCTTTTATTTTTAAGATACTTTTTTCCTATTTAATTTCGCGATTCTATCGCTCATTATGCATAATTATATTATTTTAGGTTAATTTACCAGTATATTTATTATATATACCGGGTATACTCATAAAAATATGTGTATACTTATATAGTATATTATGTTATATTATCTTCTTTTATTGCCTAATTATCTTATTTTTAAGTTTTCATCGTATTCCAAGCTTAATTTTAAGGGTTTCGAATAATTTTGAATTATATTAAGTAATCATACTTTTGGAGGAAAAATTGGGATTTTGGGTAATTATTTTCAAAATCTTACTTCACCGAGTCACTTTAACTAACTTTCCTATCTCGGTCATAAAGTTTGGGTGCAGTCAGATAATTTTTCCTGGAAGCTCTAAATTTAAGTACGATTGTCCTAAATTTGACTTTAGGGTCTTATATAGAATAAATTTTCAGTATTTTGATTATATTCTTGATATTCTTATTGTATTATGGATTTTCAAACCTACGAGAACTCCTCGATTAGGATTATCATGTTTTTTGTAAGTTTTTAGCTTAATTAGTTTACTTTCTCAGATGCCCTAAATCAACTATTAACCCTAATCGTACAAGGATAGGGCTTTATCCTAATACTTAAATATTCATGTCTAGATTGTTGATTTATGGAATATCGCACATAGAATCAGTAAAATCTTATAAAATCGTATAAAACTAATAAAATCCCAAGCTTTTAGAATCGTATGTCAAACTTCATAATTTTGCCAAAAGTTTTTACATAAACAATTTTACATCCCTTTTAACTGAGAAAAACATTATAAAATCATAAACTCGTAGAGTCGTATTATTAATTAAATTGCAATTTTAACAATTATATATGCAACAAAAGAAAGGGGAAAAAGGAATGGATGATCATCAAGCTTAATATAGCAAAGGCTTTAAACACTTTAGAATGAGATTTCATCCTTAAGGCCTTACATAGGTATGATTTCCCAGGTTAATGGATTAAGTTGATTATGAGTTATGTTACTTCAGTCAAATCTAAAGTCATACTCAATGGTGGATCTCTTCCTTAAACTATACCTTCTAGAAGGTTCAAATAGGAGGACTCTTTGTTGCCCTATCTCTTCATTCATTGCGTGAACTTTCTCAATCATGCTATAGAGAAGGAGATATCATAGAAAAATTGGGTTTCTTTCAAAGTTAAAGGATCTTAACCAAAAATATTACACATTGCTTTTGCTGATGATGTAATATTGTATGCCCAAGCAAAAATGCATAATGCTTGCACAATTTTAAGGACGCCTCAATGGTTTGAGGAAACATCTAGATTGAAAGTAAACATAACAAAATTAGGCATCTTTTTCCTAAAAAATGTCTCATCTTCTATTAGGCAACGAATCACCCTATTCATGGAGATGAAAGAACTACTATCTTTTGGAAAATATCTAAGATTTCCTCTAAATAAGGGCTTAAAACCAAAAACTGCTAACTTAGACTTTATCATTAAGAAAGCATAAAGCAAACTAAGTAGATCGAAAGCTAGGTGTCCTAGTATGGCTAGTAGAGTGATTATGGTAAGATCTGTAAACCCTGAAACTAAGCCAAGTGACCATAGGATTGAACTTAGAACACAAAGTTTAGGACGATCGGTTAAAGAATCCAATCAAACCCAAATTATAAATTATTGAGAGAAATATTAGTAAAAATGACTCCGTAAATTTGAATTTAAGAAAATAAGTAATAAAATAGGAGACTATAAAATTTTCAAATTTTAAGTATAATAATTGCTAATTACCGAAAAGGTGAAAAGTGTAATCTAATAACTAATAAATTATTAAAGATAGATTATATGTATACTAAAAATTTTAGAATGACCTAAATAATAATTAGGAATGTTCACATGTACCCTACATGTATTTACGTGTAGATAAAAATACGCGAATTTACCTAAATTGGCCAAAAACTTAGTAAATAATTAAAGAAAATTATTAATTAACTGTGAAAAAATAAAAAAAAAATTAGAAGGGCGTAGAATGATCCAAATCTAGTCATGGCAGGTCAGGATCTACAAAATAAAAATTAACCAATTAGAATTAAGCAACACAAAAGACAAAAATCAAGGAATTAGGGCAATGTCATGTCTAATTAATGCATATTAATTACCAAAAACGTCTATAAATAGGGGAAAAATTTTCAGAACTCATTTGGGCAGTGAGGAATTAGAGAAAAATAGAGAGACTCGAAAATTTAAGAGAAAGTCTAGAAAACAAAAAAAAAAAAAAGACAAGAAAACTGTGCAAATAGGGCAAGTGAGCCAAACTCACACCTCACCACCACCTGGGATCGAGCCGCCACCACCACCACCCCACTCTAAAGCCACCGTCTAGGCCAGCCGACAAGCTCAGACCGGGTTTGGACGACCAAAAAGCTTCGAACCAAGTGAGTCCCTTAATTACCCTAATTTTGTATAATTTCGTAAAAATAATTATTTTGCCTAGAAAATTATGAAACTTGTTATTCTGAGGTTTTATTGTATGTAGATTTAGGAAAAAATAGTGATTTAGTTTAATCACGTCTGAAAATATAGGTTCTTAACAAATCAAACAAAACCGAGCATGATTAGAACTAGAAATAAATAGGCTTAAGAGTGTAATTTGGAGCTCAATTTTTTTCTGTAGGATGCTTATGTGATATAGAACGGTGTTATGAAGCCATTTTTTTTTAATTAATTTTTGAAAATTTTAAGTTAATTTTTAGCCCTAAAATGATGGAAAAATTGAGAAATTTTGGATTAATTAGGTGATTAAGATACTAATTACTGATTTAGATAGTAATTAAATGTTTAGGGATGCTAATCTCTGATGTGGAAACCTAATCCTAACCTTTGGAGTATTAACTATGATTAATTAGGAAATTAGGTATTTATTGTAAGAAATTAGTAATATGCGAAATTGAAACTTTATAAATCTAAAAAATTAGGGTTATTTAGATGATATTATAATAAAAATCAGAGTAATACTAAATCTGAAATAAAATTTAATTTTAAGTAAATGTATAAAAATGTAAGATTCTCACATCGGGAATAAAACTGATACCCCAATTAAGGTTAGTGTATACCGAATAGTTTAGAATACTAAATTAAGACCCAATAGGATATTTGGATACTTGAGCTTAATGTGATTAATTTCACATTAGGATTCGAGCATATTTAAGACTTAGGAATTAAAACTAGAATCTAATTTAGGGTTTGAACCTCGAAGTAGAGTAGAAAGAATTATTAGTATATAATAGGTATACATAGAAAAAGGGGTTAAATTATAACTTAGAATATGATCCTTAAAGTATAAGTACTAAAAAGACATATTTGTATTATAGGACACCCAGAGACAAATTGGCTTGCAACTAAGGGATCGAGCGATCGAGCGATTCTAAGTAAGTTTGGTTATTACTTATTGTAATAGAGTACTATTTGTATAGTACTCGAAGACTCAAGACTGTATATGGTTATGATTGTAAGTAGTCTACACATATGTTTGACATATCTAAATTCATGCTGAAATTATGATATGATGGATTTTGTGATATGATTGAATTAGTGTGAATTGTTTGAAAACCCTAAATGAAATTAATCTTATTCGACTTTAATGACCAAAAATACCATGCATTGTAATCCGTTAGGGGATCATTAGGATTCTCCAACCAAATACTGACCCCTTCGAAAGGGATAGCGCAAGATTGTATAATGGTCCCTTCTTCATCCTCAGTCGAACTAAGTGACAGAAGAGGAGGTCGCGGCGAGGGTGAAGTCAATGGTTCGAAAGTAGTCGTAGGAGGAGCAAGGTCTCCATTGCACAAGCATGGGTTTGGTTGTGAGCTGCTGCATAACATGGAACTTCTCAACCCCGATTAGAGCGGGCGAAATTTCTCTAATTTCACAACGGACCGGACTACGTTGTGCAATGACACTTGATTGTTGCATTGCATGAAAATAATTGATTGATAATCTTATTTGTGCTTGTATGCATTCATGAGTCTCCAATTCAACTTACTCAGCTGTAGTTGCTCATACCTTTATAGATCCTTTTGCAGGTTCTGATTTCTGAACTCTTCAAGTAATATGCCACCTTACAATTACCCAAAGGTTAGTCTTTTTGAAGCCGAGGGTGTGAAGACCAATCTACTAGTAATGATGTGTAGCTCGAGTGTCCTTGTGGTTAAGGATGAAAGACTGATGATTATTATGTAATTTAGTGAACTGTTGTGTTTATATAAAACTTCCTGCAAAGCTTTGTGGACTTACATATAATTATATATGTTTAATAGAAATTTTTAATATTTATCATAATTGTAGTTTAATTGTTAATCGGACTGTTTACTTCAAAGCAAGAAGTCGTCAACACCTTGTGTAAATCATGTCTATAGTAGGCACTATGAGGTTAGTTACTATCATAGAATGGTTTACACGACGGGACTGTTGTGACTCTGTGACTTCGGGGCGTAACAAGATCTATATTATAAATTGTACTAGCCTATTATATTTAGATGGCTAAATTGCTAAGTTCAGTAGTTGAAAAGCTTACACAAATAATCAACAAAATCTTATGGTCGAGCACTAAGGACATATCAAAAATACATTGGCTAAGTTGGGAAAGAATTGCTAAGTCCACTGAGGAAGGTGGTCTAGGATTACTCAATTTGCAAATTAGAAATAAGGCTTTTGTGCTTAAAAGATATTCTGAAGTAAGAACTAAGAAGGTTCTTTAAGTTTGGTTACTAAGAGTAAAACATAGGAAAACTTACAAAAGCAAATGCCAACAAAACCACATAAAGTCTATCTCATTTAGCTAAATATATTGTTGAATTGACAACATTGATACAATCATCTCTTGTGGTACAAATTGGAAATGGAAGAAGAACAAACTTTTGGTTTGATTCTTGGAACAGATTAAGAAATGCTAAAGGGATCATGTAAGGTCTCCTAATGCAAGACAGTGCTAAACTCATTGTCAGGATTGTTGGACTTCACTTACTTGTTGGAATGGCAGCAAAATTGGATTCTATTTAACAATTATTCTTTTCCAACCAATAGAAACCTTAAATCTAGACCCTGAAGCACAGGATAAAGAATCATGGATGAAAATTTCAAGAAGATTCATTCAATTCAAGATATTCATAAGGCCTTAGTTAATCACAATTAAGAAGATGATAAATGGGACTGAATTTAGAAAGCAAACTTTCTACTAAAAATTAAAGTCTTCCTATGGAGATTAGCTCATTTCTCCTTGCCAACAACTTCAAACCTCTCTTGAAGAGGTATTACACAATTAGTAGCTTGTCCAAAATATAGTGAACAAAATGAACCACACATTCATGCCTTCTACTTTACCTTAGTCTCTCTAACATCATTAACCTTTAGCAATCCTTTCCATGTAAGCAAACATTTATGGAGAGCTCTTTCTTGGAGTGGATCAAGTCAAATACTCACCAAAGGTATAAAGACTTAACTAATCCACAACCCCCCTCTTCATTTTATTTTGCTTTCATGTTATGGAAAATTTGGAACAAAAGAAATCATCTTCTATTCAATTCAAATGGTTCTTAATAGAACATTCAACAATCTATTAAAGTAATGGAAAATGAACACTAAGCATACTTAAAAACATCCAAACAATTGTACAAATGTGAAGTCATTGACCTTAGTTAGAGTCTACTAAGTTCAGACTAGATTAACTTAAATACTAATGGATCCTTCTTAGCCATGAAAAATCAAGAAATTGTTGGAGGAGTAATGAAGGATCCTTAAGACAGATGGATTTTGGCTTAAAAAAGAAAGTTGGCTCCCTCAATATTTTAACCATTAAGCTTTAGGGCCTCTATTAGTGTTTACATTATTATGTACAATTTAACTTAGTTAAAGTTCAAATCCAACTTAACTCAACTGTAGTTGTTCCATTGATTAATGATAATGCTCATTACATTTTTGATATCATGATGTGATCCATGCCTTCAAGGGAAAGCTTTGCTAACATCAACAATGGAAGATTGAAAACATATTAAGTGAGCTTAATTCAGTGGCTAATGTGCTCGTAAGTTAGGCCTAGGAAGATAATCATATTGATATTAACTTCCCTCATCTACCTTTATTTTGTTTACTCAATTAAATAAAGACTTGTTATCTTTTGGTTTGTGTCACGGCTCCAAATAAGAAGAGTCATAACAGTCCCGCCGTGTAAATTAATCTAAGATAGAAGCTGACCTCATAGCTGCTATTATAGATACAATTCATGCACACAAATCAACCAGCTTAAAACGTCTATTCTAACACCAATTAATAACCAAACATGTGATAGAACTTTTACAAAATACCTGTTCTATATAACTTGTTGTCTAATACCACAACAGTATTTATACAAATGTTTTACGTCCAAAGGTAAAGTTTACAATTAGAGTTTATTAAAAACTACGGGTTTTGCAGTCTATATACAATAAGTTAAGAAACCAATTAGGAACTAGTGGGCTCCTAGGGAATTCCCAATTAGTTTCCTCAAAAACTCAAAGACAAAGTCAAAAGTCTAGGTTCAGTTAATTCATCGATCCTCACTTTCCCAAACAGCAGCACACTAACCTAAGAACGGTGGTATCTGAATATCCCGACCTCACTCAACACCTATAAAAGAATCTATAGGGATACGAGCACAACTAACTCAGTAAGTGAGACAGAGTCAGAAGAGTACTATACAAACACAAATAAGGTTAATAATTATGATGAAATGCAATATAATTAAACAAATGAAACATCGCACAATGTTATCTGGTTCACTATAAGGTTAGAGAAATTACATCCACTCCAACCCGAATTGAGGAGTTTTATCGTGACTCAAGTCAAACCAAACATAAGCTTATGCAATAGAGAACACTCTCCTCCCATGACCACCTTTGAACCACAGCCCCTAACCTTGCCGCGACCTCATCTCCTGTCACTTAGTTCGGCTAAAGGTGAGGAAAAGACTATTTTAGCTATCCTCATTGAAGGAAGTTGATATTTGGCCTAACACTCTTAATTATTTCCCCTAATGAGTGTTATGTATGTTCAATTTCATTTTAGTCGAATAAACATTAGTTTTAATCAAGGGTGGCCAATAAGTTCACACAATACAAAATCCATGCAAATGTGTAGAATAGCACACCAAGGAGTTGAACCCCTATCACAACCAAATATCATCCACACACACAGTATGCACACAATCAACTAATTACAAACATAACCAGAACTATTCTTGGGTCTCCAAATACTTTAAACAGTATTCAAACAAGCGGTGAAGCCACAATCCCAACTTACTTATTTAGACGTTCACTATTGCTAACTCAAATTGTCAACCGTCTTTGTATTGGAAGATCCTATTTACACAAAAGACCTAAATTCAATTTTCGTAATAATTATAAAAGCATTAGGGTTTAATCTAAAATTGTTATATATATATATATATATATATATATATATTATCATTTCCAATATATATATACGTAATTTACATTATCACTATATATTGAATTAAGTTATTAATTATTGATACTGTACACCATACATACTATTACGTATTATATATCGTTTCAATCGTATCGTAATGTACTTTTAATTTATTAATTCACGTTTTAATTCCAGTAAGGTTACCGAAATACGTACATTTTTTAATATGATAAAGTTATAGGTTAAATTACTTAAGATTGCTTGATTTTAACAAAATTAGTGTCGTCGGATTTGTATAAATCTAACGACATGTTTTACAACTCCTATTTCTAGAGACGACTTTTAACGGATAGTTCGAGTTTTTAATACAGTTATACGTAATTATATAAATATGATTGTATTATACGTAATTTACGTTATTAAACTGTATTTTACCTAATTTGTCCATATATTATTACAATATAAGTATTATCCAACTCTAATATATCTAAAGTGTATTCCGATCAGAAAATATTAATAAATATAATAAAAATATTCATTTAATCCAATCTAATCAGCAATCCTATATATAGTTTTTATTTAACTATTTAATTCATTTTAGCTTATCAATATTAAAAATATACCCCAACTTATAAATTAAGTTATTTTACTTAGTAAATTTGCAATAAATAGTTTAGGTTACCAAATAATTCCCCGAAAATTTCTATAAACTCCTAAAAATATAGGGAATTCAATTATCACTTAGTTTCAAGTTTCCAATCTATCGCCTATATATTCGTATTGACGATTTTACCCCTAAATTATCATAAATTACCCAATTATGATTCTTTTTACACCAAATTAATTTCAATCTGACTCAATACTGTTATTATTTATTATAGATCAGTTCATGTCCATTTCATCAATTAATTTCATAATTTCCTATTCAATTCATAATTTCAGCCTATTTTCCAACTATTTTTAGGCCAAAAAAATGCAATAAATATTAAAAATATTCAAATCAAAATTCAAGCTAAATAGCAATTATCTATATATCATACACATTGTCACGCCCCGAAGCGGCAGAGTCGTAACAGCCCCCGCCGTGTAAACCATCCTAAGATAGAAGTTGGCCTTACAACCACTATCTTAGACCTGATCTACACAAGGCGTCCACGACTAACCCGCTTTGAAGGAAACAGTTTATAATTTAAATAAATAATTTCTCTAAGAAAGTGAGGAAAGATATATATATTATAATACAGTTATTACAATTTAGGTTTACAAGATTTCTCCGTAATATATTTCCTAGTTATTACATTATTCAAAAATGAGAAGTTCTAAAGTAAAAGCTTAAACCTTAAAAATATATTTATTCATCACATGTTTTTCCTCACTCCCCAGGATCCAGTAGTTGCTAGCTTCAAAGTAATTGGAATCTGCTTCTTAGCCAGCACCTGCACGACGTCTATAGGGATGTGAGCAACCACAGCTTAGTAAGTTAGGACGGAGGACTTAAAACTACACCATACACACAACAAGGTTTTCAAGCACTTATTAGGTGCAATGCATGTGCAAGCAAATGCCATCGCACGACGTTGTCCGGCCCGTCGTGAGATTAGAGAAATTGCGCCCGCTCTAATCTGGGTTGAGGAGTTGCCGTTAATGCAACAGCTCACGACCAAACCCAGGCTTGTGTAATGGAGACCTTGCTCCTCCCGCGACTACCTTCGAACCACTGCCTTCACCCTCGCCACGACCTCCTCTCCTGTCACTTAGTTCGACTGAGGATGAAGAAGGGACCATTTTACAATCCTGCGCTATCCCTTCCGAAGGGGTCAGTATTTGGCCGGAGAGTCCTAAATCCCCTAACGGGTTGCCATGCATGTTCGATTATGATTACTGGTCGTATATTTAATTAAGTCCAGTTTAGGGTGATCGATCATTTCAGACAATTCATATAATATGTGCAGAGCAACAAACAAAATCATGGCATCACCCATAATCAAGCACATGCATACATTCAACTATCTAACAAGCACAACCAAGCATAATCTTAAGCCTCCCAAAATACAGTAACGTATTAATCCCAACTTACCTCGACTCCTCGCTCGCTCACTCGAGGTCCGATTTGCTCAGGCCATCGCCGGTTATCCCTATAACACGAACGTGGTTTCAGCTTTTCATATAACTGTTATAGGTTCGTTTTATCCTATAATGCTTATTGTTAGGTTTTGTTTAAGGTTTAATATGCCTAATTATCTAGGTATTAAGTCTTTTACAATTATTTTAGGTTTGGGGTTAGGTTCAGGTTCGGTTTTCGCATCGATTTCTAAACCAGGTTTTTAGTTCGATTTTTAAGTAGCGTTTTATATTCCAACCCTATAAATTAGTTCCAACCCATAATGTGAAATTAATCACATTATTTCCCGATAACCTAAATACCATCATTACCCTTTGTCAGTGTTTATTTTACTCAGTACACTTAAATCCATATTAGTGTACCGAATTCACTCCTAATGTGATAAATTTTTACATTTTTCATATAATTCCATAAATTCAAGTTTCCTATCAGATTTATTGTGCATTTTTATTATTCTCAAAATATCAATTTTTATTATAATATTTTCTATTACCCTAATTACTATCTCTAAACACCAATTATTATTTCAAAATGTCTAAGTCCATCCTAAATCAGATTTTACTCCAAATTTCCCTAATTTACAAAATTAACTATTTTTTCCTATTACTCATTTATTACATAATTAACCTAATAATTACATCTAACACCCTCAATGCTATAAGTATCATACTCTATCAGATCTTAACACCCTAAAACATCTACTTATTCACTAAGTCAGTAATTAATAATTTAATTACTTAATTAATCTTAAATTACCCATTTTATGCCTCATTTTAGGACCTAAAAATTATCTAAAAATTTCGAAAATTAATTTTTGAAAAAGGGCTTCATAGCACTGTTCTATATCATCTGAGTAATCTACACAAAAATTTTAGGCTTGGAACTACACTCCTAAGGTCACTTATTTCTAAACCGAAATGTACTCGGTTTTGCACGATTTCTTAGGGGCCATATATTACGGGATATAATTTCATCAAAATAATATTTTTCCTACAAACTACATACAATAAAACCTCAGAATAACAAGTTTCATAATTTTCTGGGCAAAATAACTAATTTTACAAAATTATACAAGAATCGGGCTGGAATTTGGACTCACCGGTTCAGGTAGCTCCGGCCACCGCGGGCCGCCGTGGCCTTGTCGGCTGGCCTGGGCGCTGCCACCACCGTGTGGTGGTGGTGGTGGTGGTGGCCGTCCACTCCCAGCTCCTCGTTTGGTGTGGGTTCCCTTTAAAACCCCTAACTGCACAGTTTTTCTTATTTTTTTTTATTTTCTGGATTTTCTCTCGAATTTTCGACTCTCCCTAATTTTCTCTGATTTCTAACTGTCCAAATGAGTTCTTGGATTTTTCTTGCTATTTATAGACGTTTTTTGTAATTATTATGCATTAATTTGACAAGATTTTGTCAACTTTCCTTGATTTTTGGCTTTTTGTTTGTCCAATTCTTATTAGATAATTTTTATTTTTCTGATTTGAACCTGTCACGACCTTATCTTGATTCATCTTATCATCTTCTGATTTTTTCTTATTTTTCCATAATTATTTTATATTTTTCTTTAATTATTTGCTTAGTTTTCGGCCAATTTTAGTAATTACGCGTATTTTTATCTACACGTAAATACATGTAAGGTACACGTGAACATTCCTAAATATTATTTTGGTCATTCTAAAATTTTTAGTATACATATAATCTATCTCTAATAATTTTTCAGTTATTATATTACACTTTTTGCCTTTTCGGTAATTAGCAGTTATTATGCTTAAAATTTGAAAATTTTATACTCTCCTATTTTACTATTTATTTTCTTAAATTTAAGTTTACAGGGTCATTTTTACTAATATTTCTCTCAATAGTTTATAATTTGGGTGTGATCGGATCTTTCAGCCGATCGCCCTAAACCATGGGTTCTAAGTTCAATCTTACGGTTACTTGGTTGAACTTTGGAGCTTACACACATCCTATACAAAAATTTTCAGCTAGAAACAGCATCATTTAGTATATTTATTTTACAAATCTAAATTCAGATGAACAGTAAATTTCTTAAGTAAGTATATTAAATATTATGAATTTTTCAAAAATAAAAATATCATGTGAAAGCATGTTCAAAATAACCTAAGTACAATTTTTTTTTTCATAATTTTCTAGGTAGATTTACTAATTTTTAAAAATTATTGAAAAATAGGGTAGAATTTTGACCTAACTGTTCTTGGTAACTCCGGTGGCCATAAGGTGGTGGAGGTGTATCGGAACACCTAAACGCTGGGGATACTCCTTAGTGGTAGAGTTGCTCAACAGAAGATTAAAGGACACTCTAGGAATTAGCTCAACTCGATAGTTACTATGTTTTTCCTATTTTTCTACGATTTTTTCTAAATTTTTCTCCTAGGTGTTTCTGATTTGTAAAGTTGGGAAATGAAATAGAGAGGCTTATTTATTCAATTTGTAGTCGGTTGTTGTCTTTTATAATTTTTCTTATTTTTTTTCTTTACTTTTACCTCATTAATGTAAGGAGGAGGTAGCCAATTGAGGAGAATTGGCTTTTTGACTCAGCTTCAATTTGCTTCCAGACTTGCCACGGTGATTTCCAAGAGTTTTAGCTGCAATTTGATTCCTTTTGGATCACTTTGGCACATATTTTAGCTAAATAATATATATATATATATATATATATTATGTTCACATTAGTTATTTAATCGGTATATAAGTATATACCCTATATAAATATCACATGTAATATATAAGTTTACTCATATAATTAAGTTTCTAACATATCTTTTATTTTTAAGATATGTTCTCTTAATAAATTTCACGATTTCAACACAATATATATCTAATTACATGATTTATGGTTAATTTACGGATATAATTATTATTTATACCAAGTATATTCATAAAATTACGTGTATTTTTATATAGTAAATTATACTATATTATCTCATTTTATAACTCAATTAATTTATTTCTAAATTCTCATCGCAATTTAAGCTTAATTTTAGGAGTTCCGAGCATTTTAGTGCTATATTAAATATTTCTACTTCTAAGGGTAAAATTGGGATTTTGGGTCATTATTTTTAAAATCTAACTTCATTATATTATCTTGACTAACTTTTCTATCATAGTCGTGAAGTTTGGGTTCAATTAGATAAGTTTTCGTAAAAACCCTAAATCTAGGCTTAGTTGTCCTAAACTCAATTTTGGGAGCTTACAATTTATATGAGAAAAGGACTCCTATTTTTTATGTTCCAAATGGTTCTAATACACCCGATCTGTGTGAGATTATCAGGGCTACAAGCTCCATCATTTATGGTTAGAATGCCAAACTTGTGTATATATTTCTAGTTAATGTTAATATTCCATCGAATATATATATATATATATATATATATATATTAAATGAATAGTCATAAGAGAAACCAATATGTGATATATGAAAACTCTAGGTAGGATATGAAAATTCACTTGAAGTAATGGAAAAGGAAGAAAATTGTATTCAACGTAAGATTATTTAGCAATTATTTCAGATAGAGATTGAGCAATAATTGTACTATATATTCAGCAAAGCCGAAAGGAAATGACTCCAGTGATAAATTAGAGACATTGACAATTAATAAATTACTCTAGAATGCAATTTGTAGGTTTGATTAGACTGAAGGAATCTGTCAATAAATTCAATAGTTCGAGTGAAAGTTGTTTTCCATGCAAAAGTTAAGAGTCCTCTAATATAAAAGACACTAAAAAGCAGCTTCCTCCAAGGACTAATTTGTCTATCAAGGGGTCCAATTAAAAGGATTTCTACATCCAAAACAATAAAACTAATAATAATAATAAAGAGTTGCATGTTTTGTTGCTTCTTATCAATAAAAGAAAGCTCATTTTAGCACGCTTTAGAGTTTCATTAAAAGGGGAGAACAACAATAGACGTCTTTCCCTCCGTTATCTTTTCCACTTTCTTCTTTCCTTTTTTCTTTTCTTTTTATCTTTTTCTTTGTTTGTTTCCTTTCTTATTTCTCTTTCTTAAAGACAAGCATTTTTCAACTTCTACGCGGAAAAAGGACATACCATACATATATATAAAAACGTGAGAAGAGAATGGTCGTGTACAAAGTTCGAAAAGAAAATTAAGGCGTATATTCTTAGGGTGTAGCTTCTAAGTCCTAGGTGGGACTTGGTAGTAATTGCCACCACTTAGTAATTTCAAGAATTTCTAACTTAGAAAAAAAAAAAAAAAAAGAATCTATATGTTTATGTTAAAATACAGATTTTCATACTTTTTTTTTTTTTTTTTCACAATGTATGATCCTTTGAAAAGTTCGTTTCTTTAATTTTTTAATTGGCACCCAGGAGTACCCGTCAATGTAAGACTATTATTTCATACAAAATTTCCTTTCTTTCTTTTATTTCGGAGCATTAGTTCTCAATTGATATTCTACAAGCAATCACACCTCTGGACATAAAATATCCTAGGAGATCTAGCTATCTATATATATACTAGGTGGATGAACGTGATATTTGGACCCATCAAATTCCACTAATTAAAAATTATGTCCCTTTTGATGTATGCCATTAATATAAAACTAGCTAACAAGACCATGGCCAACATAGCATGTAAAATAAAGGGACCCATCATCGAAGTTAGTACTAATTAGGACCTATCATATATGTATGACTAAAACATGATTAACCCAAAAAAGTATGGTCACCGAATGTCAAAAAAGACACCCATTAGAATGGTTGTTGGTTTTGTACGCTTTGGTTTTGGTTAGACGAAGTAAGAGAAGAGAAGAGAAGAGAAGAGAAGGGAAGGGAAAGGGAGGGGGAACATAAAAGGCTGTTGGATCACATGCACATCACATTCCCTTTTTTCTCCTTCCTCTCTTCTCTTCTTTTCATATTGTGGCTGATGAATAATGCTAAAGAAAGTTATAAATTCTCTGTGTTAAAGAAAGGGGGGGGGGGGAAAATAAATGGTGGGTCCCACATTTCAAGGCTGCTACAATATGCTTAATAACTCCTCAATCCAAGGGATTCCAAGTGATGATCAAAACAAAGATAGAAATACAATGGACCCCTCCATCATCTTCATCATCATTTCATGCATACATATCCAAATTGAATTTAGACCCACCTTTCTTGTCCACAAGACTGACAAGAGACTGTGCCTATTATGTTTTAAAAAGTGACATTTTTATATCCAATGACCACTAATATTGTAGGCAATGGCAATATATGTCTGATCCAGATTCCATGAATTTTTGGGAAAATTAGGGTTTAATTATCCGATGTTAACGTACGAGTACGAGTGCCTGAGAGAAATATTCTTATGAATTTTGTTTCTGGTTATCCTTATATATTTGTTCCCGTACTTAATATGGAACTCATCTATGTTTTGCACTTGGGTTAGCCAGAGAAATGTCTTACCGAATCAGTTTCATGAAGAGGAGTTTACAAAACTTAGAATGAGTCCCTATTATTATTAGGGCATTGACCAATTCGTTGGTTTATCCATAAAGAAACTATTGTAACAACATAGTAGTTTATAACGATATATATATATGTTCCAACTTGGGGAGAATGCTAACTTCAATAATTTAGTCCTTAAAAGGCACTATTATACTTTTATATATTGATTATTTGATATAATACCATTTTTTTTTTCCCGAAAGACCCTTGCAGAGTACTCGTTTACGAACAGCCCAGTGCAACTATTCTAAATAATGGTAATATTATTTTCTGTTTTTTTTCCCCCTTTTTTTTTCATTTTTACTGTACATATAATTTGTGTAATGATGAAGGAAATATTATTGCCAACCAATTATCCACTAAGAAAACCCCCTTTTTGGCAATTCAATCATGTCAGCCAAAAAGTTGGTGCCTCATTCAACCAGCGCACAAAATGGACATTCCACGATCTATCTCTGCGCGGATGAGACTGCTCGAGAGGAGAATAATCATCTTTATCCACCTTTCCACACATACACATACATACTTCTACAACTACAATCTACTCTCTTACTCTGTGTGTGTGTGTGTCTGTGAGAGAGAGAGAGAGAGAGAGGTTGATTTTCAGTTACGCGCCCCCCCCACATATCCAAATCATAAGCTCATCCACGCTTCATCATATTGGACTTACTTTTTACCGTATTAGATTTGTAATGTATGTAGCAAAACCAATAAGGGTTTTTTTTTTTTTTCCTCCCTTTTTATTTTTTTTAAACACATCATATTAAAAATTGAGAAGAGAGAATCAAACTAGATCCACTTCTTTGGAAAATCGAAATTGATACTATTAAATTTCAACGGTCTTAACTTTCTCTTTCTAATCCAAAGACAATTAACCTTAACATAATTTTAGGCCGAATTAAGTTTACTTTACCAGGTTAATTAGCTGAATTAATGTGGATAGATTAATATATGATTGATATATATATATATATATATGGGGATACAAAAGCTATGAATATACTTTGGTAATTTCGAAAGAACTTAATGGCCATTAATAATTTGGGATATTATGATGTTATTTAGAAAATGGATCGTCTCAAGTTAATTTTCTTTTATTTGTAAATCAATCATTAAATTATCTAAATTTTTAGAATATATATGTGATATTATCATAACTTACTCAATTTATCTTTTTCATTACACGTGACAGCATTCTTAAAGCTATAAATTAAGAAAAATTAAAGAAAGATAAATTGAGAAGAAGCAAATTCGATATCCGATGATACGGTGATAATGTCACTTGCAGTAGTTAACTGCAGAAAGTGATATATGGAATGCGACGATGGAGGTTGCTTATAACGCTAATAACATAGAAGTCACACGCTATAGTTTTAAAGTGTTCAAAATATTGCAGTCACTAGAATCTTATTTTCCCGAAAGTGAGTGCTGTCGTATGTAGAACTGTTTTTCAGAGCAAATATGGATTAAGATTGAAAAATAAACGGAGACCACGTTGCTAGATATTCTAAAAAGTTATGGTCGATAATAATTTTTTGATTGTAGTTTAGGGAGAGCCAAGATTAGAATATGAAATTGTGGGAAGAAAGAATATGAAGACATCATGCATTGACGCCCACTGATCTCCCGCGAGTTTCTTCCGTTTACTATTTTAAGAATGAAGATTCTGAAAAGTTCATCTTGCGTTATCATAATGTGGGATATATCCTCTTCCATTTGATTACTGAAGCCTGTATGCAAATCTTCCCGATCTCCAAAGTACACTGCTGAAGCTATGTTTCCCTGACGACCCTATCTCGATTGTACAGTTCCATTCTCATCCATGGAAAATATTTTAAGATCCAAAATGTTAATCGGTGCTGCTACTATATTTATTAAAAAGTCAAATAAAGAATTAACAGGATGAAAGATTTGAGGCTAAATTCAAATGAAGGATAAAATCTTTGAATAATATAGAATAAAATTATTTAAATTGTGCAAATAGAGAATGGATGTTATTATAGTAGTATAAATAGTGATTGGCTTTAATTCAAACAAAAAATGAAAATTATACTCCAAATGATAATTGTTTAGTGTATTTAAAGTTCTAGTGATGTTGCATTTGAGTTGTAATGCCATCTTATATTTGTACCAAGTTACATATTCATCATCTACTTAAACTATCATAAAATTTCATTCTCTCTATTTAAGTCATTAGATCCGATATGTAATTTGCCCTCGATAATTAAGTAAAAATTATACCCAGCTTTTTGTACATTATTCTATGAATCTATCAAAAAGTGTAAAATTGTTACGTGATATGGGCACGTACTTGCAACCACTAACAAAGTAATTAGTGGTTTATTTTAAAATGCACACAAAACTATTTACCCAAAAATAAGAGTAATGGAGTAATGAGAATCTATTTTCCACATTTTTGTACAAATCGATCGCTTCTAGGAGGATATTGTGGCTTATTACGATAGTAAGTATAGTTCCTCAGTTCTTACCAATAGTTAGTTAAGATATGTACGTACTGGGTCTGCAAAATAATACACAGTAAAAAGACGTCGGAGGTGTTGTCCAATGTAACCACTCTGATGCTTAAGCTAGCAATAAACATTTTATGGAATAAATTACTAAGTACACAGGCTTAAAATGTAAAGTTTGTATAGAGAATTACTGTTGGGTAGATGTTTGGTATTTACAACGGAGTGAAACTGGCTGTTGGATATCAGTTTGCAACAGAGATCTTCTCTCACAAGTATGGGGGAATGGAGTTATCGTGTCCGACGTGTCTTTAATATTTAGAACATGATCATTTTATCTCTATCTTATAGTTTATAACCGTTACAGTTTTTCATAAGTCTAAGCCACTAAAGGCCAAGCCTGAAGCTTATAGAGGTGAGCCTAGCAAGATAAGGCTTGACGGATCTGGTTGAGCTTGAGAG
>JAMXBB010000001.1:132901915-132939973 GCA_024138015.1 Lumnitzera littorea | reverse complement strand
TCTTCGATTCTTGACTTGCCAAGACCAAATCTACATCATTCCCTATTCCTCTGATTTTTTCTTAATTAATTAATAATTTTCTTTAATTATTTAATAAGTTTTTAGCCAATTTAAGTAATTTCGCGTATTTTTATCTACACGTAAATACATGTGGGGTACATGTGAAAATTAATAATTATTATTTAGATCATTCTATGATTTTTAGTATATATATAATATATTTCTAGTAATTTATTAATTATTAGATTACACCTTTCGTCTTTTCAATAATTAACAATTATTATACTTAAAATTTAAAAATTTTATAATATTCTATTTTATTACTTATTTTCTTGAATTCAAGTTTACGGAGTCATTTTTACTAATATTTCTATCTATAGTTTATAATTTAAGTTTAATCGGATAATTTAAGTTTAATCGGATCCTTTAACCGATTGTCCTAAACTTTATGTACTAAGTTCAATCTTACGGTTATTTGGCTTAGTTTTAGGGCTTACACCCAGAAAGCCGGTTCACAATTCAGAACTGACCCTCTTGCAAGTCTAATTCTATCTTTTTTTCCCTTAAAAAAAGTACCTCTTCATAAAGAATTACATTTAAAAAGAAAAAAGAAAAACTAATGCTGATTGTTTTTAGAGAGCTCCTATGGTCCCATCCTCCATTTTTATAGGATCAATCCAACCATTCATCTCACTATTATTTATATTTTTTAAAATTTAAACCATTAAATTCATAATTAGTTCAATTGTCCAAATTAAAAGAATACAATAATATGGAGTACAGGATCATTCCCATGAAAATAAGAATAGAACCATATAAAAATCTTTATTTTTAGCTTTTTTATCTTGCACCTTTACACAATCGTGAACAAGTATTAACTACTTTTGAAAAACTGTTGATAGCCTTAAGTTGCAATAAAATTTTGCCCATCAACGATAAAAGAAATTGTTCACAACTTCAATATGTTTCCACAAAAACTATCGACAATCTCACTTTTTACTGTTGATTATTTTGCTCTTCTTATTGATAAGCATGATCTACTTTGAATTGGGGGTGATTCGCTATAAATCATGATTATTGATACTTTTTAAAAAATCATCCTACCATATGGTTATTTTTTAGTGATCAATTCTCTATAAGAAATAAATATTGTTTTTTTAAGTTTTGGAATTCGTACCTTTTCGCACCTTTTTAAAATATCATAGTATCATCAAACATTTACAAGGCCATACATGGAAACTTCAATAAATTTCGGGGACACACATCTACCATGTCGATTAGGCTATGCATTACGTCTTTTGGAAAAAGCCAAAATGAAAATCACACAGCTCACTTACCTAAACGACCATTTGTATTATTTTCATACAACACAGCTTATTCGTATAAATACATACATGAATAAAATCATTATGTAGTGTATCTAAAATCACACACATTATTTGATAATTAACTCCTATTACCGGATGGCACTATAACTATAACGATGGGAATAATTATGGCCATTTTATTATTGTTGATTCCTATATTTATTGGGCCCGTTCAGCCTGTTGATTTATCTCTTTTTCTCTTACAAAACTCTAAGGATGAGTAATTAATGTTAAATTTGTCATTATTATTATTATTGAGAAATTCTATCATCATGTCTCTCATTTTGACGAGTCTAATCTAGCGATGCATCTCATCATTTATTTAAACTATTTCGAATTTAAATCATTAAATTCATAATTTGTTTTATAATATAAATTTAAATAAATACAATTATGAGTAAGATAGAGGACTGAATCGATTCCATAAAAAATAATAATAGAAATATAGAAAAATCCATATTGTTTTTATTTACATCTCCATTTTGTAAGAAAGATTCCAATTCTATGATTTTCTATTAACCGCATGTCCTATGGCAGAAATATATTTTGCTCCAAACAAAGATGTGAGAGTGATGTCTTAATGTTAGGAAATGTTATCAAAAACAGTCCATCCTTTTAGCCTAGCAAACATTTTTCTCGTTTAATCTTACTTAAGTAGTTGAGGTCATTATAATTAAGTGATCTAAATAATGGTCTCCCTATATAATATACATCAAATTTGAATCACTTCTCCCTAAATTGCAATGCAGATGGTTGAAAAAAAAAAATCTTTCTTAAGTAAATATATTGACAATTTAGTCAAAAGAAAGCCAAAAAGAAAAAAAATGAAAAAGGTTTATCTAGCTACAAACGCCTCTTTTTATAAATTAGATTGTTATCATATTTCAAAAAATGATGTCATTCATTAGCATAGTGCCGTATAAAAGATGTGTATTTTTAAATAGGTTTAATCGACTATAAATGCAGCCTAACTATCATCTTATATAAAACTATATAATATTGTGATATAAAACAAGATTTTTCTATGATCCCATTCACATTTTTTGTAAAACCGATCTCATCCTCTATTTTATCTTTGATTTAATATTCATTAGATTTAAATTATTAAATTGATTGTATTTTCAACTGTTTGGATTTAATAGATACTAAATAAATAATGAAATAAAAGTTAGACTAGTCCCATCAAAATAGTAAATGAAACCGTAAAAGTTCCCTATAAGGTCCCAAAAAAAGTATACTAAGTTAGGGAGATTTTACGGTTTCATAATTTATTTTGATAGAATTGGTTTTGTCCATCATCTTACTATTCATTTTCATATTTTTAAATATGAATAATTGAATTCATAATTTGTTTAATAGTTCAGATTTAAAGGTAATTAAATCAAGGATGGGATAGATAGCGATAACAGTTCCATAAAAATAAAGATAAGATTGTAGAAAAACTATTAAGTTATATAGACATTATCTAAGGATATAACTTTTTACCAATAGCCTTGTGGCCTTATGGTACTAATATTATTCTTCTAAGTGGAATGAATTAGGTTCAAATTCTCCCTTTCCTAAATTGTAATCATATAAAAAAAGGAATATAACTTTTTTAAGAGTATGTCTTTTTTTATTAAGTTACATTTTTTAAAAATGATTATTCTGTACGAACACGTTTGAGATCTCCTTAAAACCATAAAATTATCACTTTTAAGTTGAGAATATCACCCTTGATTCATAGTAAAACATATCCATGAGTGATAAAAATAGCAACTGTCTATAGATTTTTATACTGTTAATGGACACTATTTTATTGTAAATTAATAGTGATTTATTAAATTCAAAAGTGATTATATTGTATCGTGATCGAGCCATAAAATTTTCCTAGTTTCAACCATGATTGGAAACATGACTTTGTTACAATATATAATTTCGGATGCTTTCTTTTTTATTGTTATCACATCCCTTTGGCATAACATTAGTTTTAATAGTATCTATTCCATCGATATTTAAGTCATGGTCATTATCATGACTTTATTTTTAATACTGCCTCTTCGATATTAACTTTTATATCTCAAATCATCCTCGGTAACAGTCACTAAGGAGATAGATAATACCACAGGGTAGCGTATATGACAATCTAGTATGATTGGGTCCAGCTCGAGGCATCTTAAAGACCTTCACATATCTCATTTATGGACCGTCAAACTTCGATGCCAAAAAAAACATTTTTAAGTAAGATTATAGATATTCGATACGATATGAGATAAAAGAGAAAAATGATAAATCAAGATAAAATTCATTATTATCATATATCAAAGAGTTAATATCTATAACAGTTTAATTGAGATATAATAAGCCATTGACTATAATAGAATTTATCGAGCTTAAATTATCTCGAAAACCAAGTTAAAATTTTAGCCACGATAACATAGATCATTGGATAAGGTGATTAATTACCCGATGATCTATTTACAGTGATTATAGTATATAAACTATTCTACCGCTCTAAATAGTTAAAGACTGTTGCTTAACGGTTACTTAGTCCATGAACTTTAGTATATACTAAAACTTTGTCATTTATTATTTCAAAATTTAAATTAATTGAATAATTACTCTATCTTCTTTTATATATTAAGCCAATATTTTTCTATTCATCTCGACATCTATTTCTAAAGAAATTATATAAAGTACCCTTTATCCTTATCATCAGCCCATATAGTAGCTAGCCTAAAATTTTTACATGTGGTATTTTTGTATCAATATTCTACAGTAGCCTTATCCACTCTCCCTTTTAACAAGTAAAAACTGCAAGGCACGTTTGCATTTCATTCTTCAACTGCATAAAACTGCTACCTCAAGATATGTTGGCGAAATAACACGGCTATTGGAGCCGCCGCATGAATTAGAGAAATGAACTAGAAAATGAAAATCATTTTAATATGGAGTATGTAAAATCCCTTTTTCCATAATTCACTAGAAAATAAATCCTCGTCCTAAGTGATTCTTGAGGTATTAGATTAGGTTCCCTTTTGATTATAGTTTATCTTCATAATAATCTGTGTCAAAATTACCCTCAGACCATTTGATATGGGCATGAAAGCAGCTGACCATCTTTACTATGACAGGTTTTCTTGGACGTTTTTCCTAAAAAGAAGCTTCTTTTATGACGTCAACTATCGGAGGTTCAATTCCAAAACGCATCTGTAATGATTAAAATGAGAATAACAAACAATCTTGCATGTAATTTAATTTGTACAATTATCTATGTTATAAATGCTATGTGTCTGATGACATCAAATAAAATTGCAACAATGCATTATAGATGCCATTTCAATCGGTTTAATTTGAGCGTACGCCCATTCAAAGTATCCATCCGGGAATTTTTTTTTTTTTTTTCAATTATATTACAATTTAGGGTAAGAAGATTCGAATCCTAATTTATCCAAATAAAATACCAGTAATGATAATATTAGGTTACAATAGTTTTAACCATTAATTTTAAAATAATTGAATATTTAACAAACAACTTTGATTAATTTGTTACGAGAAAATCCATGCTAACTTGACTCAAGTAATAACAATTCAAGAGCATGATTAGAAAAATATTTGATATGATCAAACACATATTTTAAGGGATATCTAAATTCACCAAGTAGATATTCATTTGCAAATAGCAAATTTATCTTTTGATAAAGATTTAGATGCTAGTTTGGAAAAGGATTTATTTGTCAGAATTTTTTTTCAGTTTATTTATTCTTTATTAGGAAAAATAAATAAAAAAGAAAAGGAAAAGTGTCTTTTAGGAAAGAAAAAAAATAAAGGATTTCCATCTTTCAATTTATCTTTAACTCAATTTTTCTTAATTTATAAATTAAAAGTTGAGATTATTTAGATTTTTTAAGTACTCTATAATGTATTAAGTCATTATTATTTTTCTTCTAATTTTACCCATAGATTACAAGTGATAGGATCTCAATATATAAATTAAGAGAAATGAGGAAAACCAAATTAGGATATTTATTTTTTTTTAAAAAATAAAGGAGAAAAAAGGTAAGTTAAAAAAAAAAAAAAAATCGAAGATTAAGGACTTCTATCCTGCTTGACGTACAGTAGAAGCAAGTCAAAAGGACTGTATAGAAAGTCCTCAATGTAGCTGCATTTAGAATTTGCGTCTCTTATTATTACCTTTCTTGATCTTCATAAAGGCTTCCATTATCGTGGTATTGCATTCTCGTAAGTTTCCTCACCTCCTTGGCTGAAATACGGGTTTGTCACTGGAATACATGAATCGGTTCAGGTGAATTTGTAGAGCAGTGTTCATACAAGCAGTTGTCCCATTGTATCTCTAGACATATAGCTTTTAAAGTCGTGTCATCTTTTAGTTCCGGTTCGGTACTTAAGGTTAGGAATTTCCCTATTTAGAATATTTTCCTCTTTTTTTCCTCCTATAATAAGATGATTTTATTTGGTGCTAGAGTTGAATTTTGTCTAATCAGGGAGAAATCTACCATTCACTCGATGCATTGTGCACCAGGAGATCCTAGCCTTTAAATTTCTGGCATTAACACTGCAAAATTATAAAGGCCAGGATCATCAAGTGCACCATACGCGGGTCTAGGTAAGAAACGTCCTCTAATCAGTTGTGACTTAATTCTTCTTCTAAGAAGGTGGATAATGTCATATTGGATCATGCATAAAGCAGCATCACGTGGCTTAATTAAGAAAGTACGCATCTGGAAGTTGAACATTAACAAAAAATTGCCTTTGCCTTTTATGTGCAGGAATATCGTCCATCAATACTTCCTACTCATCTGTTTGTGTATCAGCCATATGCAATTGGAACTTGCATACTTGGATTTACAGTAATATTGACTACTTACTTGGAAACAAAGATCGACACCAGACAACTGAGCCTATTCTATTTGGATGTGCTCTTTTCTTTGTCAGCAGTCTTTTGGTCATAATTGTAAGTCACTGATATTCACATTAAGGATTGTATTAATATTAGCTTACAAAAGTAATAAAAATATTACGTGTTTAATCGTGCATAGCAACCTTTTGCATCTTTACTCCAAATATTACCTTGTGCTTACGAGGAGATAGTTGGGTATAGCTATATCAGGAAAAGGTGGAAGCGGAACATATACTGGCATATTAGCCATTAATGGCGAATTTGGGCTAGCCAATGCTCTTGTGCTAGGTGGGATGGTTGGAGATCTTTCTTTCATGATATCGGAACTACTTCAGGTGATTATTACTTTGGCTGCTTGATTAATTTCTTAATTAGGCTGCAACTTCAAGTAATTCCTAATCATTGTCAAATTTGTTCAGTCTTTCCTTGCTGGTTTGGCTGTATCTGGGGGCTCTGACTTCAGGTTTGAGGTTGATTATAAAAGCAGCTTTTGGAGAATCCAAGGATGGGTTGTACAACGCAGCAAGTACGTGAGGGTAACCTTTAGATGTAATGCTTCTCTACACGTTTGTCTTTCCAATGCTCCCAATTGTGAAGCATTACCGTGCAAATGCGGCCTCAGAAGGATTCAAAACCGTTTCAGCTAACCTTGCTGTTGGTAGCATACAGACATTACCCCATCAAGAGGTATATTCTCTCAGTGAAAGGGACACTTCTGACTTGTCTTCAACTTAACAACCAAACGTTAATTACTTTTTAGTGTGCTGAAGATCGTAAGGAGATTAAGCGTTCGATCATGAAAGGGGTAGCAGACCAGAACATTGACTATGGTCTTGATATGTTTTTCATCCATGTAATGACATTGTTAATTTTCCCTGTATTTTTACGTCAAGATACCGGATCTCATAGCCTTGGTGTATCGTACAAATTCCCTCTTGTGCTACACGCTCTTCCTGAAGTTACTCTCTCTCGATGTTCTGTTCTGAATTCTCATTTTATGGGTCTGTGTACTGTCTTATTTCCTTGTAGGGAGCTCAACCATGTCTATCATCACAGGAATACGCCTGTTTTGGTGTCAATGTACAATGTGTGAGATCTTATAGGGAGATATGTTACCTTCATTAAAGTTTTGAAGTTGGAATCTCATAAAGGTCTTATGGCCATTGTCCATGCTCGTTTACTCCTCATTCCGGCGTTTTATTTCACGGATAAATATGGTGGTCAAGGCTACCTAACGGCTACAAGGTCAGTAAACAGAGGATTGTTCTTTTATTATTCCGAGATCTTGCTACTCTTTCTGTGATGACATGAGGACTCATAAAGGTGTTTTATGGGAACCGGAGCAAAAGGCCTTGGAAATTTGGCTGGTATGTTTTTCTATACTAATCCGGGTAATTTCAGGAGTTATACTAGTTTATGGATGAATGTAATAGATTAGTAATAGGAAAACAATAGCTAAATTACACTGTTTACTAATACCGTTTTCTAGCTGAGAATTGAATGAGGAATATGCATTGAATATTAGGTAAAATTTCGAAAATGCCCTTAAGCAAATAAAAAAACAAAGAAGATAAAAAACCTCAAATTAGAAACTAAAACCCAATCAAAAGAAAGAAAAGAACAATCCCATCTTCTTCATGATCCATTCCCGTTTAAAGCCCTCAATACGGACAATATAGTAACTTTCAAATCTAGATCGCTATTCGATTCCTCCAACACCCAATTCAAATCTTAGATGCTCCTCCATATAATCTTACTTTCTCTTCACTTGCAAGGAGTTGTATTTGTTAGTACTTCCACATCCAAGCCCTAGCATATGAAAAGAAATAACAGAAAAACACATAACTTGCACATAACAAGAACTACATTACTGGAAAATATATCATGCAGCTTTGTTAACGGCACAATAGGATGTAAATGGTGCAAAATTAGGACCTTTATGTAAGGAAGAAAAAAAACAAAGAAGGGGCTCGATTTGAGGAGATTTCCCACTTTTTCAATCCTTGATCCTTCGATGGGACTAGGTATTTGCTTTAGATCTAGCATTCAACTTCAAATCCATCCAGTGGTTTGGGTATCTTTTCAAGAACAAACACTATGGTAGTGAGTACAACCATTGATGTAGAGACCGAAAACACCGATTGAGAGAGAAGGTTGCCACAAATGATCTTGGGAAGTATACACTCCGCTGAATCGACCAGGTTTGAGTCTTATTAGAGAAACTTTAGTCCATCTTTTGTTTTGATGATGAGTTTTTTTTAGGTAATTGTCAAAATTTTTTATTTTGGTGGTGAGCAGCTGTAGACATAAAAAATTCTGAGAGTAAGGAATACCAATTCTTTTCGCACAACAAAACTTGGAGTCTGAATGCAGCAAATTGTATGCTATAGCTATTCACGAAATTCCAAATCAGTGGGAGAATAGTGGGCCCCTTACCGAACGTGCCCGAAGGGATTGGCTTCTTCTGATGCAGAGCAAAAGATTCGGAGAAAATAGCCTACGGTTTTCATTTTCTCTTATTTAAATAGACTTAATTCCTTATCAATAGGATCTAACTAGATTAACATCTTTTATAGGATCGCAAATCTTCTGGTTTCTTTTTTCGTTATTTTCTTTATTTCTTAAATAGGGTTTTTATATAGATTCTTGACTTGATGAGACACTTTCTCAAAAATTAGTGTTGGTAGCATGGCATGATCTTTTTTTCTAATCGTTATAGGTGAGGTGAGGTGAGGCCATCATATAAGTATGACAATATGGGTCATCAGGTATATCCATTTTGATGTCATCGGTTTTTTATTTTTTTCCCATAATATGAAATAGAATACAAAAAAAAAAAAAAAAAAGTTTTACATTTGTGACAATTTCTCGACGTTGTTGAATTTTTTTTTTTTAGATTATATATTTTAGTAAATTTCCCTGTTTTTGCAATTTTCATATTTTATAATTTTTTTGCTTTTGTTATCTTACATTAAATTTGGTATCAAAATTTATTATCTTGTTTTTTGTTTTTTCACATGACTTGAATGTTCTTTATTTGAACTAATCACGATTTTCCTTCTGTTTTGAAATTTTTTATTAAAAAAAGAAAGGAAAAAAGGTTAAGAGTGAAGATATGTTTAATGGTTAAGAGAGAAGAGGAAAATATATCACTGGTTGAGATAAAAGACTATGATAGGAGAAACTTAAGGATTTAAAGGCTTTTGCAATTGAAAAAGGAGGAGAAAGATAGCAAGGAGGAAAAAAAAAAAAGGTGGGCTAAAGAGTTGTAAGGAGAAAGAAAGAGAGATCGAGAGGGCTATAACAGAATGAGTATATGTGAAAATATTGATGTTATCCTGGTGGTTGTTGTTGACGAGAAAGAAAACTGGGGAAAGTAGAAATTCCAAGGAAAAAAGGTTGATAGGCTTAAACCACAAATCTAAAAGACACATCATCTTAGTTATAAAATCTGTTAATTTTTCGGTAAGTTAAAGCGACAAAATAAGTTACACTAATAAAAGCCAAATTTTTTAAATTTGAAAAAAAAGAAAAAAGGATCTAATGAGGTATTGCACTTCAGGTTGGATGAATATCAATAAATTTAAAACCATAACAATATGAATTGCAGTTTTATTAAAAGCTACCGGGTACTGCTCTCGAATATGCAATTATAATCTTTTCCTCTATATTTTCTTCCCGAAAAAGATTTTACTCATTAACTTAGTCAAAATAAAACAACTACCTAAAAATGTGTTCAATCGAGAACAACCAGCGAAAACAACTTGAGGAATCAACGTAGCATGCATGCACTGAACCACATGGGAACAACCGAGTAAACATTATTCATTCGAGAACGACAGCGAAAAGAATCCTACGAGTACGACTCAACGTCGCTGGCATGCCGAAAACCACAATGCAAAAATGAAAACAATTGTCTAGGGATAGACTTATTTTTCATAAATAGATACTCAAAGCAGCTTCAAGCCCTCCTCAAACAACGAAGTAAAAGCCTCCATGGACGGCTGGCTGAGAGCAAGTTCTATCTCAATACCACCTTTCTCATCTCTGTTCTCCGACAAAACCACACGACTCGAATCTAAGTAAGGAAACGTGGTCTTCTTCGGCCTCCCCCACCCGAAATCGGTGTCGTAGTACCGCAACAATGGGGATCCCACAACCGTTAAATAGTTTCCTGGTACAAATATGTCCTCCCAGACATGGAGCAATCTCTCCGCTTCCCTCAAGACATCTTTTTTAACATCCATAACCTTGTCTCCAATGGCTTTTGCAGCTGATAGAAACCCTTGTTCTCCCACCAAAACATTCCTCTCAAATTGCACACAACATAAGCTTACACAGTTACCATAGTAAGCACCAGGAACCAACGAACCACCAAGATCAAGCCGGTTTCTACAATCTGCAAAAAATATTAAGCTATATAACTTTTTATCCTGATCAACTGCCACACTATTGTCAACTTCTTTTGCTTTACCCCAGCAAGCCCACGAAAGAGCACTAGCAACCACAAAAGTTGAAAAGTGAGGAGATGCGTCGCTGCATCGCTCTGATACCCAACTCTTCAGTTTATCAACTTGTTCCTTGCTTAAAACAAACGTTTTAGCCATCAGGGGCTGGCTAGGGCTTGGAATAGGAGGAGGCCCGTTTCGGGTCATTTCTTGAAATCTTGCTGCCCAGCCCCACCATTGCTTCAATGAAAGAGGCAAAAGACCGTTGGGGTCTTTAATGATATCTCTCTCAATAGAAGGAGGTTCCAACTCAACACCTGTTACATTACCTCCATTCCTAGACAAAGAAGCCCATGACCTCACGAAACTAAGGAACGTCCTCCCATCACAGGCTGCATGGCGATACTTAAACGCAATGGCAACACCGGAGTAAGGGAACACTGTCAGCTGGATAGCTACAAGCGGGCGCGCGGCATCGCCAGGAAAGTGCCCCATTGGTGCAACCTCTAACGGCGGCACAAGAGGAGTCAGGACGGAAGGATCATGGTGCCGTTGGACCAAGAGGAGATTGAAGTCAGCTATTGATTCAGCGACGGTGAGTGATACGGAATCATTGGGAGTGAGGAGAAAATGGGGTTTGTTGGGTGGTTGAGGACAAACGAGTTTCGAAGCCAGTGGGAAGAAGCGCTGGAGGGTGAGAGAAAGAGAGTGTTTGAGGATGGGGAGGGTGGATTGGAGGAAATGTGATGTAGAGTGAGAATATTGGTAGAAGAAGATATGTTCTACGGGAGAAGCACCAAAAAGAAGCCATGGGATGTCAAAGAAAGTCATTGGAAGGATCGTGGAGGGGACAGTGTTTGGCGGTGGCAAGACTCGGCAGACCTCTAGGTTTTTCACTTGGACCTTTTCAACCATCTTTTGTTCTCCAAGGAGTACAAGAATGACGAAGTTGCTGAATACGCCTTGCTTTTGTCTCGATCCTTTTTGTGTGGATTGTTTCAGGGTCAAGATTTGAATTTATATGGACTCCTGAGATGAATCCGTCCTTAAATTTACGTGCTCATTAACGTGTATACAATTACCCATTTCTTGACCCAGAGCAATCTGAAAGGAATTAACTTCACTTGTGGACATGTAATTAATGAAAAAGGTTTAAACAGTATTAACATGTCACATATTTCAATCAATAATATACGTATTCTAATAAAATATTATTAGTATTTTTCCATAATTCATAAAAACATGTGGCTTATTAATATTAACAAATCTTACTTGTAAGAAAAGGTATTAAGTAATAATTCTGTAAATTGAAATTGAATCATGAATAACTTCCAAAAAAGAAAAAAATGCCTTAAAAGAGAAAAGCTAGATTACAAGTTCAAATAAAACTTTCAAATGTAAAAATACAATTTATAGTTTTTCAAAAAAAAAAAATTTTTCGATATCATATATTTAAAAATTACTAATAATTACACATTATCTATCCATCGATCTAGTAATATATTAATATTATTAATTTTTTTCCCTTAAAAAAAGCACTTAGTCACGCCCCAACTGCAAAATATATCTGCATGCGATGGAACGATAACGGTACGTGGGCATACAGAAACGGGTAGGTGGGAAAAATTTTTTGATAATCATGACATCCATATTTATTTATTTATTTTTTTTTTTATAAATCATCCATACGAGTAGATACATTTGTGTATAGTTTTTAAAAAGTGTAAAAATTTCATATTTACAAGTACTTCTATCTAACCTAATTTTATTAATACAAAAAATTTTACGATCACGTCTTCTATTTTATTGATACTAGTCTTACCCTCTATCTTACCATTTATTTTTATTTTTTAAATATAAATTATTGAATTTATAATTTATTTAATAGTTTAAATTTAAAATAGTAAAATGGATAAAACATAAGGACCGAAAAACAAATTTTATTAATACATAACTGCTATTATTCAATTCGGGTACCAAGTAAGCACCGTAGTATTGAAGTCTTCCTAGTTTAGTAAACATGAGTACACGCTGCCTTGGAGTGGAGTAGTGTAATGCAATTTGTGAGCATCATAAGGCATCCTAAGAATTCTTAGATTTTCTTAAAATGTCATATATTAGGATTTTAAGCAACTTCTACTTCACTATATTTGGGAAGAGAACAAAAATAAAAAGGAAAAAATAAGTGGGAAAAAATAATTAGAGAGAAAGAATTATAATTTCCATTGATCAAATAAGAAAATGGAGAAAAGGTTAGTAATATAATTTTTTATTTTATTTAAAATACCATAAAAGTAAAGTTACCTACAACTTAGAGGTGTATTTTGTTTTAAGAAGATAATAACATTCAATTTCCCTCTTATTTCTATCCATAGTTGGAGTGAATGGTTTTTGTAACCTTAGAGGGAAAATCCTCTAAGTCTACTTTTTTCCCCTCAATTAAGCAATAAAAAATATTCACTATTCCAAATAAAAATAAATATAAGACATGCATGGACATATTTTGATTTAACACAAATTGTATTTCACTTTATTACTTCAATTAAAGACTTTGTAGGTTATTTGACTAAGATTCGACTTTCATATTGCAAATAACTAGATAAAGGCCCTTTTGGGTTTTGATTTAAAATATATACATATATGTACATATTTGAAATATTATCATAATTAACACATTAATGATTTATTTTCAAAAATGCATAATTATTATATTATGAAATTTGAACTATCGGTTATCTATTTTGTATAAAATCATATAAAATTCAAAAGTTACAATTCATCATGCAAAGGTCACAATTATGTAAATAACTCTTTGTATAAAGTAAATGCCCTTTAAATAAATTGGTTACTATTTTTAAATTTAAATTTAAACTATTGGTATCACATAACATTGATGGTCTTTTAACATTTATATGTGAAACGTTATATCATTTACATTTAGAAAAGTTACAACTATTAAAAAATACATAAAGTTATTCATTTCATATAACCTATGTAAGGGTTGTAATTCTTTTCATTTTCTGCAAAAAGGACATAACTCTTCTACAAAAGATATTTACAAAAAAGCATTATTATTGAAGGGAAACAAATAATAAAATCATATGAAATTATATATTATAAGAGAGCTTTTACAATACCATCCCTATTTTGATGGGAGTGGTCCAACCCTTCATCTTATCATTAACTTAAATTCCTTTAAATATGAACTATTAAAATCATAATTAGTTCAATGATCTAAGTTTAAAGGATTATAAATCAAAAGTAAGTAGGATAGATGGCTGGATCAATCTCCTAAAACAAAAATAAAATCATAAAAAAATCCATATTATAATAGATATTTTATATAAAAATAATGCATGAAATAATGGATATAATTATACACAACAATTCATTTGAATAAATAAAACATAAAATTCTTTAATAGGTAAACTTCATTGTTTGTATCTTTATCAACTATATGCTAGTAAACAGGAGGAATATTCAATATGTATTGCATTTTTTCCCCCATATACATGCAAGTTATCTAAGAAGACTAAAATAGAGATATCATTCTTGCCCAAAAAAATCAAAAGGAAACTTTTATCATGCTTAAAAAAAAAAAAAGATAAAAACAAAAAGAATTCCTAAGAAAAATTAGGCTATGGAGCACCTTACAGTGATATAAATAACAAATAATGAAAATGGGTTCTTATAATCCTTTATGCTCGATTTTGAGAAGTTTAGGCTATTACACTTATTTATTATTAAGAGGATGTTTTCTCCAATACATGTTCGGCTTCATAACACTTTGTTGGTTGAAATTTGGCAACATCTTTATAACACATTTTATTGAAGAAAAGCGCATGCTTCAGTCATGGATGTCTTTTTGGTGTAAACTTGTATCAAAGTTGTCAAAACATGCAATTGAACACATTATATATGTAAGAACATTGTGATCTAGTGGTATGAAGAATAAAGTTCAAATTCCACCTTCTTTGGAATAATCATAAAAAAAAAAAAAGGAAGAAGAAAGAAACCACTTTACACCTATTAGTAATTTCTATATAGAAAATAACTTTAGATAACCATTAAAAAAAAAAATGTCAACATAGGCAGGGCCATATTACAACTTAACATCTTACATTCTTTTGAAAAAAATTATATGAAGATGTAAAGATGAAAATAGGATAAATATGGAACTTTATACAAAATAAAAATGCAGAAGCAAGAATTCTAATTTTGAATTTTTAAGAGAAGTCAAGTTTCAATTGAAATTTATAAGTAATGAATGGTAATGGCTCTAATAATTTGAAGCATCGGAAGTTTTTGCGCTAAAATTAAATGGGAAAGAGACACAAAAATAAATCAATGCTTAATGACTAAGATAATATTGGGGGTTTACCAAAAAAAAAAAAGAAATATAATATTGGGATTAGTAACAAAAGCAAACACTCAAACCAATTGCCGACTAATTGGTTAAAAAAGGAGAGAGTTACTAACTAAGACAATTTGTTTTGGGATAAGAATTTGCATGGGAAAAAAAAATGGTGAAGTTGAATGAAGTGAAGCAAGTTATCTTGTTTTATTGAAAATGTGCATTTTTAAGAAAAGATTAAATTGAAAAGGCATAATTCCAAAGTCAAAAAGTGAAACAACTAATACTCTTTAAAGAGTTACATTAAAAAAAGTTAAATCGAAAACGTGTAATAATGTAAGAACTTATGAAAAACTGAAAAGATGAATTTTGAAAACTATAAAAATGTAAAACTGAAAAGTTAGCACCATTCAAAAAGTTTTTAAAATTATATATTTATAATAGGTTTGAGGGCGATGGGCTTTCCTATAAAAAAGACGTGGTGGTGGACCCATAGAAACAGTACAACCGTTTGCATGATTTAAAGAAATAAATCAAAAAAGGGAAAAAAAGAAAACAATCATGAAAAATTGATATGGAGCCACATTTGTGTGAGAAATACCCCTACCTAAATTATAACCCTAGACGAAAGAATTTGGAAAACTTAAAAGGAACCTAGGTTAGAAAACTCTATATATTATTAGGGGCAATTTATTTTATGACTTTAATATATGTTGTTAAAGCGAATGGATTTATTTTGCTACCTATATTTTTTGGGAAACATATTGGAAAGTTAATTGACGATATTATACGACAAGATTAAAAGTTTAAATTTAGTGCTTTGTTTGTTAAAATTATTAGTTATTGGCAAATGCTCTAAAAACTTAATTATAACAAATAGGGGATCACATATAGAATGCCGACCGAAACATGGTACATGACCCATAATTGGACCTTGAGAGAGTATATAGATGGGGTAAGAGGTTTCCTAGAATATATGCTGTTGCATAACCACGAAGATGAGTTGATCCGTTGTTAGTGCCAAGACTACTTTAATATGGAATGGTATTCCATTGGAATAATCAAGGTCCTTTTTATACAAAAGGCATGGCATGGACCTATTCAACATGGACATTCCATGGAACCGGGGAGGTTCCGAGTTCAGTTGACAATGCTGCTCCAGAAGTTCCCATTAACGCAGAAGAAGGTATTGGGAATGACAACGATATGGCCTCAACATTCAATGATCAAGCCAATAATCAGATATTAGAGAACGTAAGAATTCATTATAGTGACTAGTAAAGAGATGATACAGATGATAGACAAGTATGTTTGAAGATGCAAACCACAAATTCTATCTGAGATGTACTAAATTCTTACTTTTGTTAACTGTTACATAGATGATGAATCTCATGGTTAATGACAAGCAAACCGTAAGGAGTTTCAACAATTGGCTCACATTGTTTATTGCCAAACGGTGAATGGTAAACCCCATCTTACTATGGGATGTTGAGGAAGTTGGGAATGAACGCCAACCTGATTCGTGCATGCTGGAACAATTGTGTATTATTTAGGAACTGAGTTCCGGAACTTAGGTAGTTATTCGATGTGTAATGAATTAAGGTGGAATGGTTTCAAGAAAGAAAGAAGAAGACGATCGCGATAAAGGTTTTGCGGCATTTTCTAGTTGATTCTATGACTTCAACGCCCATTTATGTGTAGGAAGACAACACCAAAAATGAGATGGCATAAGGAAAGCCAAGTTACTGATGAAAGAATCCTATGACATCCATCTGACTATGAACAGTAGAAAACCTTGGACATTAAGTATCCGGTGTTTTGTTTGGAGCCTTATAACATTGGATCGGGTCTTTCCACGAATGCATTCGACTCATTTGGTAACTTAAGCACAACTTACAGTATTTTTGGTGTTTTCATTCACGATGCCATAGGTGATTATGTGTTCTGACTCCATTGATGATAATGAGGATGAGGGAGACGATGTTCGTAGGGATGCTAAGGCTTAGGCAGTTGCTGCTGGACGATTTAGCAACTTCTTCTTCAAGGATCGAGGAATTTATACGGGGATGAGGACTGATTAGGTATTTCGTTGGAACGACCAAAAACCAAAATTATGGATCCTCAATAGGCTTAAGCGGATCATAGGTGACTATCCTGGGCAGGTGCATTTAGACTTTCGTCTTCAGCGTCACATAGGGACCCCCATGTTTGTTGAGGGTGTCGTTGAAAAAGCTTGGAAGGATGGGATCCACGGCAAGTTTGAGCTGGCCTAAACTCGGGACACAAAAACACAAAAAAGAAAAGGAATGAAAAAAAGGTAGAATAAAATAAAAAATAAAAGTGAATATTAGAAAATTAAATAAAATAAAATAAAAATTCAAACTAATTCCTTGAGAATAAGAAAATGTATTCCCTACTATTTGTATCTTATATGTTGCTATTAATAATATAAGAGACAAAACATTTAAAGTATATATCTAATTTGGTATATATAGACTCATTTTAAGTAATATGGAATAAGCTTTCTTTTTTGAACTTCTTTGTGTCCTCAAGATTTATTGTTCCACATTGCTAATATTGCAAGTCAAGTTGGATGTGGTTATATATAATTAAGTGTACATCTTCAAAAACTACTTCATAAAATATGCTAAAGGTTGTATGTCCCTTTAGCTCAATCTTTAGCTTAAATTTTGATTCATTTTTAATTTAAAATTTAACTTTGAAAATCTTGCGGTATCGTAGTTTTTCTGTTTTTTTTTTACCAAAATAAAAAATCGAATGTGCATTCTTGAAATAGGTTTGTATAATTTACAAGCGATTTCCAAAAGATTTGGTTTAATTTTATTATGTTCATCAAGTATGGGAATAAAAAGTCAACTCGAATTATAAGAAATCCATTTTTATTAAAATCTTGAATATTGATTCATCCCTCACTTTTGCAAAAGAAAATATGAAACTATTTCCAACACGAGATTTTAGTAATATATATATATATGAGATATATTTTTAATATGAAACTCATATATCACAAGGATTCTTGTTTGAGTTTATCTAAACATGATTTCTCAAAGAAAATAAGAGAAAATATTTTATGACGAAAGATCTAAAATGGAACAAACTCAAAATGAAACTCATGCAAAATTGTTGATGAGTTTCTAATTGTATATATTTTATTTAGTGATTTTTGATGATTTTTCTTTGATATTTGAATTTATTTTTAAATAATAATACTTAATTGATTAAAAAATTTTTCTAGATTTTGAAATAATCTACGTAAAGAAACGAGAAGATATAAATAAATTTCACTCAAATCGAAGCTAAAATGAGTAAGTTATGAAAGTTTGAAAATTAATATAACTGAACAACATAACTGTGTCTTTCCAAGCAAAATTAGAGTTAATTTTCTACTGTTACAACGTAAAACATGACCAAAAGATACAACCATGTCGTCAGTCGTATCGTTTCCATTTTTTTTTTAAATAAAAAAAAGGGGACAAACATGAAGCACAGTCAAGTATACAAAAAAAAAACACAGTTGTATCCCTAATTATGTCTTTTCCAACCAACCTTTTTTTTTTTTTCTCTTTTCATATATAAAGCCTTATTAGAGTTTATTTAAAAAAAGAGAACTTTTTAACACAACTTGGAGATAGCTTTTCAAGATAAAAATACTCAAGGAGCGAGATGATCATCATGTATTCAAGATTTGATCTTATTTAGACTTCATGACTTTCTTTTCTATAATTTTATACTCTTTGTTTTTAGTTCCTTAATTTGCAAGGTGTAGTGAGTAGATTTTTTATATTTAGGTGTTGTGAAACCTATATCTATTCATGTGATATTATAATTGCTTGATTAATTTAGTTATTTATTATTATCTGGATTCAACTATGTTTATTTCATGATTTAAGTTATTATTCTCATGAATAGTAATCTAAAGTTTGATATCTTATAAGAAAATCGAGATATTTCTTATAAGATTAGATTTATACATAGTTGATGAAAATTGTTACAAGATTAGAGATAATTTGAAAGATTTTTCCAGAATTTTAAATTAAAGCACAAAGAATCCATTGTTTAATAATGCAATTTTAAGTCATGCTATTAAGAAGATATTCTAATAGATGACTCTAGAATTAAGGTTAATTGGCTTGAGAAACTGATTAACTTTAGTAAAGGATTCTCCCAATCAAGAAAAATTAAAAAATAAATTAAATTATTTTTAAAAAAATCACACATTAGATCTAGGGAAAATAAGATTTAAGTACAACGTTGAATCTTAAATTAATTAAATTGCTTTCTCGTTAATTCTTAAATTGCATCTTAATTAATCTTTAAATTAGTTTGAGTAATAATTTAGATTTACTTCTTTAAGTTTCGTAAAATTTAAATTATCGGTTAGATAATAGAGACTTAGTAAGTACTAGTGGTCAGAGTCCTTAAGGGATCAACATTCAAAATCATAACTGCTATATTATAAATTGATAGGTACACTTACCTACACTAATTATGTAATATGATCTTGAAATGATTAATGTAACGCAAGACATGTATAATGAGTGAAAAAAGCAATAACAAATTTACTAAGAAAAACACCCTAGTGGTGTAACTACTGAGCATTCTTCAATTGAGAGCATTTTCCTCTCTAAAAGGCTTAAGAGAGAGAACACTCGAAACTGCAATCTTTTTGAAGACTATCTTCAAAAAGTTGAGGGGAGTTTAAGTATGATATAAACTAAGATGATTAAAAATATGATTTGAGTCTATTAATTAGTATCTTACAATGGAATTGATTTATCATTATATGGATTTTAAGTAGTTGGGAGTTTCAAGGTAATAGTCTTTTAGATATTCTACTTTACATCATCAACCTCTTAAGAGAAACAAAATGATTAATAAGATGAAAGAAGGTATGTAATTTCTTTATAATTGGATTATGGGCATTTCAAATAAAATCGTAGTGACTTTGCAATGTGCATGATATATTGTTTTAAGAGGGAATGCCATTAAAAGGAGAGTTTAGTCTAATAATATCAATATAGATTTTGCATATCTTTCACCAAAATATGCAACAAAATTAATGAAATGATAAGATATACAAATTTTCTTTTAACTCTAATTAAACTATAAGGTAGTTAGGGATCCTCAATGTAATAAATCAACATCTAAAGCAATGAAAGAAGAAAGAACTATTAATTTACGAAAGGCATTAAAGCTACACCATAAGCTATAACAATGTAATAAGTAAATTACTTGTTAACTATTTAAAGTTTGCTTTGATATTTATTTGAGTTTGACTTAAGAATAATCGAGTTTGATTCGAGTACGATTTAAGTACAGTTGAGTCAAGGTTGAGCTTAAGTTATGTAACGGCCTAGAATCTAGGGCCATCACAATTTATCACGTATCCCTAGTATTCTAATGACACTTTAAGACTCTAAAATATTACTACAATCTCCAAATCAATTGTACACCTATCAATAAAATACTGATAACAGATCCCTAAGTTTTCTATAAAATGAATGACTCACAAGCAAGTTATTCCAACCACAATCATTTCTATCATCAACAATTTCTACTATACACTAACGGAATATGTCACCTAATATGTATTCCATATCATAAAATCATCTCCACAAATTACTCAACAACATCCTTAATACTAAACACTTCTCTTCCCAAACCTAATATTAGTTACTACAACTTTACAAGTAATTCCCAAACCTAATATTAGTTGCTTCGACTTGATAAGTAACAAACTTCATCTTAATCACTTATAGTTGTAAAAATAAAAGAATAAGCCAAAACTCAGTACATGATATATAAGTACACATGGATACTAGACCGAGTCATACACATGCATATAATGTAAGTTACATCAAGCATAAAGCAAACTGTCAATTAAATTATTGTGAATTTAGGTCATAAACTAACAAAGGGTTACTTATGATCTCGTTGTAAGGCAATTTTTTGTATCATAAGTATATACATGATATGGAAAATTTTAGGTAATCCTACTAGGCCCCTTTTAGGGTCATGATAGGGATAGCGTTGGATGGCATAATTGGTCCCTTCTTCATCCTTAGTCGAACTAAATGACAAGTGAGGAGGTCACAGTAAGGGTAAAATCAATGGTTTGAAGATAGTCGCGAGAGGAGCAATGTCTCCCTTTCACAAGCCTAGGTTTGGTTTTGAGTTGTTGCATTAACGAAAACTCCTCAACCCAGATTAGAGCGAGTATAATTTCTCTAATCTCATGATAGGCCGGACAATGTCATACGATGGCATTTAATTGTACATGCATTGCATCTAAGTGATTTGATTGATAACCCTATTTGTGTTTGTTGTATAGTTTTAAGTCTCCATCCCAATTTACTGAGCTGTGGTTACACAAATCCCTATAGACGTTATTACAGGTGCTAGCTAAGAAGCGGCCTATATCAAATCTAAAGCTAACAACTACTGAATCATGGGGGAGTAAGGATATAAAACTGAAGATATGATACCTTCACGAGTTTGAATTTTATCTTTTAAGCTTTATGTATTTCTCAAGTAAATTACGTTAGGTTTCTACATCTTGTAAAATACTCAGATTATTTTAATGCAAGTATGTATTTTTCTTAAGTTCATAAGTAAATAACTTATTTAATTTATGAACTGTTTACTTTAAAGTGAGTTAATCGCGGACGCCTTGTATAAATCAAGTCTAAAATAGCAGTTGTATGGTCAGCTTCTATCTTAGAATGGTTTGCATAATAGGACTATCGGGACTCTACCGCTTCAAGGCATGATAGAGATGTAGTAGATAGTACTGATGAGAGCGAGCTAGAAGAAGAGAAGAATGTTAGAAGAATTGAAGTTATGAAGGAAGAGGAGACCTGTATCTATATCGACCAGGAAGAAGTGATGACACTAGTACTAAGATGAATGCTGAGCTCCTTGTCGAGATCTAAAGAAGACTAAAGAGAAAATTTGTTCCACACCAAGTGTACCATTAAGGGATAGTTGTACATCATTATTGTAGATGAAGGGAGTTATACCAACATTGACTACCAACCTCTAAACGCCTCTGACCATACAAACTATACTGGCTACATGATAAGGGTACCTTACACGTCATTAAACAAGTATCTATACCTTTTAGTGTTGGGAATGTGTATAAGGACAAAGTGGTATGTGATGTTGTCCTCATGGGAGCTTTACATCTGTTACTTAGAAGATCATGGTTGTTCGACCAACATGTTACTCATGATAGATATAAAAACACTTATGCCTTTGTGAAGGATGAAAAAGATCGTACCATAATCCATGACACCAACCTAAGTAAATGAGACCTATAACTAGCTCATCCAAGTTAGTAAGAAGAAAGCTTTAATGATGAACTAAAGAGAACTTTAAGTTGTTGAGAAAGCCAATGAGCTTATGCTTTTATTGATCAGAAGATTATTAGAGATGAGAAGAGTTGCCTAAGGGACTACACCCAATCCGAGACATAGAACACTATATTGATTTGTAGCTAAACACAATCTTACTAAACCAACCTGCTTAAAGAATGAATCTTAAGTAGGCTACCAAGCTAAAAAAGCAAGTGGATGAGCTGATAAAACAAGGTTATATGAGGGAGAGCATGAGTTCTTGTACTGTACCAACTATGTTCGTCCCAAAGAAGGATGGTTCATAGCATATGTGCATCGATAGCTAAGCTATAAACCATATTACAATCAAGTAGAGATACCCAATATCGAGGCTCAATGACATGTTGGATGAGCTTCGTAGTGCCAAGGTATCCTTGAAGATTGATTTGCAAAGTGGTTACTCCTAAATTCGCATGAAGCCTGGTGATGAATGAAAGATCACTTTCAAGATTAAGCATAGACTCCATAAGTGGTTAGTTATGCCATTTAGACTTACAAATGCATCAAGCACATTTATGTAGCTAAGGAACCATGTGATGCATCCTCTAATAGGAAGACGTATGGTTGTGTACTTCAACGACATACTAGTGTACAGTGCTGACCTAAACAACCATATTCAACATGTTCAAGCTATTTTCGACATTTTATAAGCTGATAAGTTGTATGGGAACTTAAATAAGTATATGTTTTGTCAAAGTGAAGTTGTCTTTCTTGGGTATATAGTATCTAAAGACGGAATTTGAGCAAATGAGGAAAAGGTTCAAGTCGTCTTAGAATGGCCGACACCAAAAAATGTTATTGAAGTACGAAGTTTTTATAGACTTACTTCTTTTTACATTCATTAAAAACTTTAGTACAATTGCAAACCCTTGACCAAGCTAACAAAGAAGAATAATGGATTCTAATGGAATAACTGAATTGAGTAGATCTTCAGGGAAATCAAGGAGAAGCTCACTACTGCCCCTATCTTGTCCTTACCAAATTTTGATAAGCCATTTAAATTAGAATGCGATGCATTAGGCATTAGTGTAGTCCTAATGCAAGAAAGTCAACCAGATATTTGTCTACATATATAGGTAGATATAGATATAAGTTTTTCTTTAAATCTTTTACACCCAAAGTCCAAAGTTCTTGAAACCTAGTTTGTAGTTGCGTCAACTCATATATGAGTCCACTAAAAAATTCTCATATATGATCGGCAGTTGCTCCTTTAGGGATCTACCACTATGAGTCCTTAGAGTGAGTAGGTTAAATACAACTAAGGCTTCCCACAACTCTAATCATTTCTAAGAGTCTTAGAAAGAAGGTAAAGTTTCAATATTTAACCAAGTAAAAGGGTTTAACACTCAAGGATAAGCCAAGAATCAAGTAAAGTTTGCATCTTTACTTAAGAATGGTTGTAATCGACTCTAAGGCCACCCATACCAACCTTACAAACCACTAAAAAATTTTCAACAAGATTTTTTAATGTAAAGCCACATCCATAAACAAGATTGAATCTTCATTTAAAAGTAGGTTAAGTTAGGCTCTTGTTGTAAAAAACCGAGGGGAAACTTAGGAATTAGCTAAGGTTGAAACCTTAAATAACTGTTATTGAATCGGGGAGGAAAAGAAATGGTTTACACATGGCCAAGGGTAAACTGGCAAGTTGATTCACCATTGAACCACCATGCCAATTCTATAAAAGTCCCAACCACTGAAAGTTCAAGAGTTAACATGTTAGTTCATTATAAAACCAACAGGCCAATTGTTCCCCTATCACATTCGCTGCTTCTACAATCTTCATGAAATCACCTAAAACCCATTTCAATCCACCCCGTACTTCAATCCAACTTCGAGAAAATTTCCATTAAACATCAACCTAACTTTAATACTCATCTCACTCCAATTGAGACTCCAAAAATCAGCTCAAATATTAATCCAAAACTTCATATCACTACAAAAATCTCAAGTTTCAACAAAACCTAGCAATTAGATTAAGAAAGAGAGGAAGAAACTTACTTGCAATAAGTGAATCTAAGTTTTGAATCTTAAACACAAAACAAACCAAAGAGGAAAAATTGTAACATACACATGTAAGTTTAAATTACCAAAGAATGTTAAAAAACTCCATAGAAATAGAGATTTTTCAGTAAGAAAAACTTAAAAAAAAAAAGAAACTAGAAGGTTACCTTACCTTTAAAGGAGTTTGAAAATAGGCTTTTCTTGAGTATTAGAAGCTTTAAGAAATTGTTTTAGCTAGGAGGAAGGGGAGTGACAAAAATAGAGTGAGAAATGAATAAGTTTGTCGAGTTTTGGTCAGGTTTAATGCATTAAGGATTAAGATGAAGAGGTAATATGAGTAAGTTTTAAGGCAAGTGGGGTTTAGGCCCATATAATAGATTGCAATGATACCATTCACTTTAAACTCCTAAGTAGTTGATGAAGTCAAGCTTAAGCTTCATAATATTTAGCTTGACTAACTCATGGATTTAATCTTATTCAAATTGAGTAAAAATATCAATTAAATTTGAGTAGAATTTACATGTTAAAATTGATTTTAAAAAGTACCTTTTAAATAAATAGAGTATAAACAAATTTTATCGAGCCAAGTTTGAACTCAACATTATATCATTTATACTTAATTTGTTGATAGTCTTACTAGAAAGCAAGTTGAGCTCAATGACCAACTATTTTTTTTTTTTAACCAAATGAGTATTATATTAGCAACAAACTTCAACGAATACAAAATCAATCTTATGGTCTTGAGCTGCAATAAAAAAATAGAAGATCTCTTAAAGAAGGTAAGGAGATTGGGATCCCTAAACTCTTTGCACATCCCCTTCTTAGCTTAAGATGAAATCTAGTCTACATACACATTAGCTTTATACTAATCAAACAAAACGAACAAACAAAAAACAATTGCTTCAAAAATAAAATGTCTTGAATTAATAATCTAGTCCTTTGAGAAGTCTTCCCTTTTTACATCAAGCTATTGTAGAGTAGTAGATTGTCTATTTCAACTTTTATCCCACCCTTTGTTTTTGGCCGAACAAAATCCTTCTTAGATAGCTATCTAGAAGACATGATGGTTTTTCAACTAATTTAAAAGCTTAAATCTATAAGACACTGTGAGCTTTTCATATCTTATAAATACCCATCTTTGATTGTGCATCAAGACTTTAAATCAATATCAATGAAATGAATCTCTTAATTAAGAGGTAAAATAACAAGTAAGAATCTACTTATTCCCTTATTAGCAATAAGTAACACTACATTGTATTGACTCCAAATTTTAAGTTTACATATAAATGTATATTTTTAATAAATTATGTTTACCGAGAAATGATAGTAGTATCAAGATAAATCTAAAAACCATATAATTTCCAAATATATAAAATTAAAATAAAAAGAATTATAACAACTTATAATCGAGAAGATCTCTAACTCTTACGTGTTTAAGTTATGGACAATCGTTATTTTTATTTGTTTATAAATGAACATCTAAATACACTTGTTAAATATCAGAATAAAATTTTTTTATATTTTTCAATATTTATTAAAAACTCAAAGTGTATGAAAAATAAAATATTTTTTATTTAATCTTAAAAAAAAAAAGACATCCTTAAACATTGTCCTAATTTATGGTCAACACTAGCTGCAGCCATTGTGGGGTCTAGATGCATCCTAAACGTTAAACAAATTCCGAAATTGAAAAAATAACACGACAGAGAGAAATCATAAAAAAAAAGGCCGATCCGATCCGACGCTCCATTTTCCGCTCCATTTTCAACTTCCAGCTTGGCGCTCATCCTCATTTCTCTCTCTCTCCACCTTCCTCTTCGTCATCGAACCAATGCCCTTTCTTTCTCCTGTAAACTCTACTCAAACGCAGAAGGACTGACATCAAGAAATGGGTGGTGCCCATAGCCGCGAAGAACTCGAGCTCTCAGACTCAGAATCAGAGGATGAGACTCAGACAACGAAATCTGAGGAAGAAGAAGAAGACAACTACGAAGATGCCAAAGAAGAAAGATCCAACGGTAAGTCTCCTAAAATCTCATCTTCTTCCATTGCTGAAATCGATGCAAAGCTCAAAGCTTTAAAGCTTAAGTACTCAAATACCAATGCCTCAAACCCTCATTTCAAGAATCCAGTGAAACTTTACCTTCATATTGGTGGAAACACTCCTAAAGCCAAATGGGTGGTCTCCGAAAAGCTCATTTCCTATGAATTTGTGAAAAGTTCGAGACTTTATCGTGATGGGAGTGATAACGAGGAGGATGAGGAGGAAGAAAATGGAGATGAATTATGGTGGGTTTTGAAAGTCGGATCTAAGGTTAGAGTTAAGGTTGGGGTTGAAATGCAGTTGAAGTATTTTGGTGATCAGAGGAGGGTTGATTTTGTAGCTCAAGGTGTTTGGGCTATGAAGTTTCTGAATGGTGAGGATTATAGGCTGTTTGTGAGTAAGTTTCAGGATTGTTTATTTGAGAATACTTATGGTTGCGAGGCAACCGAAGAGAATAGAGTTAAGGTTTATGGCAAGGATTTTATGGGATGGGCTAACCCTGAGGATGCCGATGACTCGGTTTGGCAAGATGCCGAGGATAGTATGTTGAAAAGTCCCGGGTCAGTGACTCCGGTTAGAACTAGACAGGATTTGAGGGAGGAGTTCGAGGAAGCGGCAAATGGGGGGATACAGAGTTTGGCATTGGGTGCTTTGGATAATAGTTTCTTGGTCGGGAATTCGGGGATTCAAGTGGTGAAGAATTTTAGTCATGGAATTCATGGTAAAGGTGTGTTTGTGAATTTCGATAATGGGGGCCAAAGGGGCAGCTCTAGTGTGACTTATTCAACTCCTAAAAAAACTCTGCTTATGAGAGCTGAGACTAATATGCTCTTGATGAGTCCAGCTAATGAGGGCAATCCTCATTCCAGGGGGTTGCATCAGCTAGATATAGAAACAGGAAAGATTGTTTCAGAGTGGGGTTTTATGAAGGATGGTACGGATATTACCATGAGAGATATTGCAAATGATAGTAAAGGAGGACAGTTGGACCCAACAGGGTCAACATTTTTGGGATTGGATGATAATAGACTTTGCAGGTGGGATATGCGTGACCGCAAAGGAATGGTTCAGAGCATAGCAGATGCCAGTACTCCAGTTTTGAATTGGGCGCAAGGTCATCAATTTTCTAGAGGAACAAATTTTCAATGTTTTGCTTCTACTGGTGATGGCTCTATTGTTGTTGGTTCATTGGATGGAAAGATTAGGTTGTATTCAAGCAATTCAATGAGACAGGCCAAAACTGCCTTTCCAGGCCTTGGTTCACCTATTGCTCATGTGGATGTCACGTACGATGGGAAGTGGATTTTGGGCACAACTGACACATACTTGATCCTTATATGTACTATTTTTACCGATAAGGATGGGAAGACAAAAACTGGGTTCAATGGTCGAATGGGGAACAGAATTTCAGCTCCAAGATTGTTGAAGCTGACCCCTCTTGATTCACATTTGGCTGGAGCAAATAACAAATTCCGTGGTGGCCAGTTCTCTTGGGTATGCGAAAACAGTTTCTTGCTTTATTGGCCGTCTGTTGATTTTTTATATCTTTCTTATATTCTTCTTCCTGCTGTGCAAGCAAGCGCTTTTGCGCTTAAGCGAGCGATTCAAAGCGAAGCGCAAGGATGCGCCTTGCGGATGCCAAGGCGAAGCTCTTTCACTAAAGCATGTGCCTTGGTCATCAAAGCGCAAGGTGCAGAAGTGCTAAGGCGTTTGCTTGGAGAAAAAGCTGCCGAAGAGAAAAAATTTAAAAGCACATTATAGTATATAATGGTCATATTTGAAAAATAATAAAATGGTAAGATAATAAATATACTAAAACAAAAACTTAATAAGATAATGCCAGTTGGGAGTTTATCTTTATCATACATATGGTACCAAAGGTTGTGCTTTTTTTATTCCAATTTTCTCTATTTCTTTTCTTTTTCCTCAAAAGTGAAACAAAAACTGTTAAAATAAAAAACTAAAAACTAGAATAGTTTTTTCAAAATTTTTACCTTGATTTTTTTACATATATTGTGCTTGATATGAAAAAATATTTTTAATACTTTAATGTTGATTAAAGTTTAAATTATTTTTGTTAGTAGTTTAATAGAAATATAGTTGTTTATTGAATATTAATATTCATAGTTTTGTAAATTAAAACATTTTTTATAATTTTTAACATTTGCGATTCGCTTCACTCAAGCGAGTACTTTTTTTGTGCTTCTCGCCTCAAGCAATTTTAAGGCATTGCGCCTTGAGTGCGCTTTTCGCCTTTAACAACCTTGCATGCAGCATAGTAATCTGAAAAATTAGCAAATTGTAATGGATATTTGGCTGTATTTGCATAGATGATAGGTCTATGTCATGGATCATTCATATTTGATGTTGATTTTTTCATAGCTGCCTGTTCGATGATGTATACTGCATAGTGACATCTCCAGATACAGGACAAAATATTGTCTACCATAATTAAGCTTATGATTTTCAATTCACCATGATTGTACTACAAATATCATTCGTAACTTATTATGAGAATATCATATTTCACATGCATACAGAAACATGCACATCATCATCTGGTCAATCCAGGCTATAATACTGCTCTATTGATTTTTTGCTTATAGTTGTGGGGATAATCAATGATAGCATTACTGAAACACACTAGCATTTCCTTGGAGCAGCAAAAATATTTCCCTAAAACTGAAGCAATTGAAAACATTAACTTAAAGTCCCCTTTTAGGATTTATTCAACCTTATGGCTTACTGCTCTTGATCATCATATTATTTCCCCCGGCTCCTTTGCTAGAATTTTCTGTACATTTTTTTGTCAAATAAACATACCTTGGTCAGGTCATTGTAATCAGCATGGAACTTGGAGTAGCAAGAGTGGAACCTGGAGTTTTTAGATGTTTATTCTTTGCATATGGGCAATTTACCGTTTAAAGGAAATACCATCCCTATGCTATCGAAGAAAGGAATATGCCTTGAAAGTTCTGCAATCAAGAGATATGATTCTCAGGGATCAATATTTGATATGGTCAATTTGTTAAAAGAAATAACTCATATTGTTCAAAATCTCACTCTAAGGTCCAAGCATGGTGCCTAAATGCACTTTTAAGTTTGACTCCAAAGGTTTGCCTAAGGGCTCAATCTTTGATTCGTGGTGCCTAAAGGTAATCATTTAGGTTGAATTGTTGTCTTCACTCTCCATAGTCTTTTGATTCCTATGTAAAAATTCAATTTGATGGGCCTTAATTAATGTTCAAGTCTGCAAGTGGAAATGATTAAGTGGGGGAGTCATATGACAACTGAGAATTGAACTTAGGACCTTGCGCTTTTATACCATGTCAATTTTAGCTTCACAACTATTTAATCTAAATGTTAAAGCTCATAGATATAATGCAGTTATCATATATATTACTAGAAATATACAAATATTTTTTATTTGGACATGTTAGTTTAGGAACTGCATAACCTCCTTTTCTGATATATTTGTTTGTGCTTGTATATTACCAGAAAGTAATTGGAGATGATTGTTTATGCTTCTTAATGCAATAGATATACAGCAAATCATCTATAAGATTTGAGCATGCATTTTTTGAATCTGAAGCTCTTTGAAAATGGAAAATATTTGTGTAGTAGTAGAGATTCATAAGTAGACTATTCTTACGTTTTATCAAATGCCTAGTATGAGTCCATCACAACAAGCTGATAGATACTGATTGTGGTTCTTGGCAGTCGAATCAGCAATGGTTTTGGTTTCTTTTTCCAAAAAGGAAATTATGACAATCCTCTGGCATAAGTAAAATTTGTTGTTTTTTTCAGTTACTCTAGGGAATTTTTCCTGTTGTTTGGTTCATTTACCATGTGTATGTGAATTTATTTACTCTGTTGCCTTAATACTGGCCGGGCAGAAATTTGGAATTCAGGATGAGTGCACGAAAGAACAATCAGCTCAGGAGAATAGAGATGCAATGTTACTCTGTCAATAAACACATCCTATAGTAGGCCATATTGAATGTTAGCATACAGAAGAATCAATAGAATGCATGAAAGATTCCAAAGAAGAAAGGTTAGAGCGATTAAATTAATTTCTTCTCCAAATTTCTGTTCCAGTCTAGGATGCTGTTAAATTCTAAGAGCTCTATTGATGATATTCATCCAAAGATGATAAAGGAAGGACAGCATTACCCATCCAAGTTTATGTTATTTGGTCTAGGTAGGAAACTTGGATTGTCGCATATATGTTATCTTGGGATTAGTTTTCCCTAAGAACAAGAATTCTGTGAGGGTGAGAGATCATAGAGCTTGTTATAATGCCAGTTTTTTGGGTTTATCCATGGTGGCTTTAATGTGATTTGAGATTACATGCAGCAGGTTTCACAGTGAAAAGCATATTTCAGCATTAAAGATAATGTTGGATTAAAATAACTTGTTAGAATTCCCTTGACTTTTTAATAAAAAAGATAGAGAACTCTAATTGATCTTTGAGGTGGTGGCCCATTGGCCAAAGCTCGTGAACTGTTGTATGACAAATTGAATGAGAATTTCTGGTTCAAATCCTGTTAAGGCCTTTTTTTTTCTTTCTGTGGATACTTAGCATAAGATAGATTTAACTATAGTATTTTATGATAGTTCATGTGCTTGGAGGTAGCCAGTCTAATTATACATCTGCCTCCATGTATATCCAGAACAACAGAAAGAAAAGAGGATTCTGAATTTGTTGAATGGAGTGACAATGATTGTTGCTAGCAATTCTCCAACTACTTTTTCCTGGAGAGAACAATGATTTTGTCCATGCAATTGCTTGGTTCTTTCTTTTGCATGTATGTGAATGAATTCTTTCTACATTTTCTACATGATTGTCAGGTTACAGATAGTGGGAAGCAGGAGCGCCATCTGGTTGCAACAGTAGGGAAGTTCAGTGTGATATGGAATTTTGAACAGGTGAAGAATGGCTCTCATGAATGCTACCGCCATCAAGAAGGCCTCAAGAGCTGTTATTGCTACAAAATTGTTCCGAAAGACGAATCCATTGTTGACAGCCGCTTCATGCATGATAAGTTTGCAGTCACAGATTCACCTGAGGCTCCATTAGTCATTGCTACTCCACTGAAAGTCAGCTCCTTCAGCATCTCAAGCAGGCGGTTATGAACCTAGCAGGTTGCTTTCTTTCCAAGGAATAATTTCTTTTCCAACTAATATGTTGTTATGGGCATTTCAAGCTAGACGTTAATTTTGTGGTGTTAACGATTCTTGAGAACTACCCTCCCCGTAGTTGCAGTTTAGACTCTGGTTAGGGCTGGACTAAAATGCAGCCTTTCATGCTGGCATGTATTTCTGTTTGGAAGTAGTTATTTGTGTTAGCTTTTTAAGTGGAGAATCGGAGTGACAGCAGCTCGTGTCTATGTTAAACTGTTCGACCCTACTGCTGCACAGTACAAATGCAGATGTTCCATTCTTTGCTGTTTTTTGGCTTTGGAAAGTTTCAATGAAAGTTGGAAGTGCAAAAATTGTAAAAGCAATCCTAATATCCTTTTGCTGCACAACTTTTTCAACTGAGTTTCATGAGACATGGCAATTAGTTATTAGAATTTACATAAGAATATATCCATGATTCATACTTACATTCCTTTTCTTTTTGAAAGGATTGGTAATTCGATTATTTTAAGAAAATGCTTGTCTGCACGTATTGGACCACAACCGAGGTACTTTCTGGTGCTCAGAGGATGCATATAGGAACTTTTACCCAGCTTTAATAATAGCAATGGCAAGAGTAGATGATACCTGATTATCTAGAAGATGCAAATATTAAAACCCCTTGCAATGTCCTCTAATTTAATTCGATCCATCTCTTTAACAAAATACCTACCCTTGTCCCTTCCTATAAGAAAGAAAAAACACTTTAAATCTGATCTAGACTTTGATTTAGAATTAGTTTTTCTGTTTTGAACAAGGTTTTGCCGTTGTCCCTTAAGGATATTCCTCAGGAGGAAATTCTGGATGCTGTAAAACAGGGTTCTTTTGAGGGTGACATTTCTTCATCTAATGGACATAAGGATACTGTGAGATGAAGTTAAGTTCTTGTAAAGTTACAGGTCTTACATAATATTCTTAGTGTATATGCCTAGGACTTCTTCCAAGAGGATCTTGATGATATGGAGGATGATGGTGAAGAAGTGGAGGAGATGATGCGTATCGAGGAGTAGGACAATAATCTAGGTATTCATTTTGTATCATTCTCTAAACGAGAAAAACTCTCGTTGAGAAATGCTTGGAAACTAGTTCATTAAACTATACAGAAGTTTGTCGGGCTATAAATTCCTTTTTTAAAAACTTCAACTGATTTGGAACTTTTGCAAATGTTTTTCCATGATAAGCTTTTGGTCGGGGCTTTATGCTACATATTTTTTTTACTTTAAAAAGGATTTAAAAACATATATTAAAGACAACCCTCAATTTATTAAATGGATTCTTTTTTACTATTCAAAGACGAGAATCAAACCTTAGGAGTAAAGTTATGTCTTTCAGTTTAGTAGCAGTCTGGGTTATGATTAATGAACTACCATTGAAATATTATGCTCCGTTAGCATCAAGGAAAATTGGGAGTTTGATTGGTTTTACGTGTTGATACATACACCTTCAACATAGAGTGAGGCTGCATTCGAGTTAACTTAGATAAGCTATTAATTCATATATTAATAATAGAAAATCATGCGTATCATTTATAATATGAGGGTATTAACATAGTGTTTTAATTGTAAACGTATCGGGTGTATTATTAATTAATGCAAAGAGTAAGATCTAGGGGAGGTGAGAAGGTTCTAAAAAGTAGGCACAAAACCTGAGAGTTAGGACATCCTGGGATAACATGTCCTGTTAGGATTATCTTGAATTTTAGACCTTGGTTTTGTTCGAAGGGTATCCCAAGTTGGCTAGGCATCCGGGAAACTTGAAATCCATGTGGAGAGCACCTCGGATTTTAGCCCAAGGGCTAATCGAAAATGTTGTCCCAGTTGGTCAGGAAGGGGCTAACCACCGACATGATCAGAAAAAATCAGGTGCTCTTTCACTTGTAGTCTCATATATGTATGTGTGTGTGAAATTGTACATTTTCGATTTGCTCAGCATCTTCAAATGGTTCTAATCCATATTTCTTTTGCAATATCTATTATTTTCAATTCCTCCTCCTTCCCTTTTTGCATGTCTTCTTTCCCCTGGGGCAATATTTTTTGTAGTTCTTCCTTTTCTTTTTCCTAAAGTACTTCTTACCTTTTTCATAGGGTTTTTTTCCTTTTCTTGAACTTATATTTCTTTCTATATCTTTCCTATTCTTGTTTCTTATGTAGGTATTGCCATAACATCCCCAGTAGTGCAATATGTCTCCATATATCTTATCACAACAATTTATGTTGAACTGCCTAGCTTTATTTTGAGCCTTCCTATTTAAACTTAAATTAGCTACTATTTGTCTTACCAGTCTTATAATTCCTCCTAGAGTAGTGGGTTTTTCTTTTTGACGTATTTCATTCATTTTTATATTCGTTAATTTATCTACAAATATCCATTGATACATTTGCTGGTCACTAGCTTATAATCTATAGTAATTTCATATTCACATGCATCTTCATTAAAATAACACATAATATTTCATTATGTTATTTTCATCCGTCCTAACGATTCTGTTATTTCATCTACATCTTTAGTTTCAAGGTTCAATATATGTCTATTACTCTTCTAAAAAAAATTATATAAATATGAATTAGACAGAAAAAATTACTAAAATATTAAGCCTAAATCATATGTTTGAAATGCAACATCTAATATAACAAAGAACTTGCATCTAGATGTGATCTCAAGTTCCATCTACCCTATCTATATCATGTCTTGTAGATATGATATAAATATATGTAAAGAAATTGTATTTTAAAGATGTGATATTAGTATAAATACTTTAGTATTAGTGTTGTATTTTCAAAATATAATATATATACATTTATCTTTGTTGCATTTACAAAATGTGACATAGATATGATATTTTAGTAATATTTTTTACTTAATTTATATTTATGTAATATTCATTAATTTTAATGATAAACATGTAAATTTATCTTAATTTCATCATATTTCTTCAATAAATCTCTTTTATATTGTTCCATCATTTTCTAAACCTACGAGTATCAACTAGTGGGGGTAGTCCATCTAACATATGTATAAGTCTTTCTTCTTTTAACTTAAATTTCTTAAGTTGTTCTTTGAGGTCTTTCATGTTGATTGTTTTTTCTCGTTCTTTAATTGCGTCGTCTCCTTTAGTTGGTTTAAGGTTTCTTTGAACCGTTCGAATACATTTTATTCTGTCATTTTTCCTTTTAATGACCTTTCTAATTTTTCCAAAGTTTGTTTCATTCCTTCTATAATTTCGGATTCTGTCTTTCTACATGAATATAGCATTATTTGATTGGGGGGATCGTTTGTGTGATAAAGATGAGGATAGTTCTTTTCATATTCCTTACACTCCTGGGGTATTCCATCATATATAGGATAATTACTTGGCAAACATGTTCCTTGAATATAGTTTTTAGAGAGGAGCTTATTGTTTTTGAATTCCGTTTGTGCTAAAAAATATAAATACATGTGTTTAGCGTGTATTGTTTCTTGTCTAATGCTTTTTAAATCTCCTTGTACATCTTCAATCTTCTGAATTACTTTTTGTAATTTGTTCGATAGTCCTCTGTTTTTAGGGATAATTCTTCTGTTTTAGATGACAAACTCATAGTTTTTCATTCAAAATATCGTATATCATATCAATTTTCTTTTTTAATATATCTAATATCTCTGCTTGACCATCAACATTGTTTTAACTTTTCATCCATTCCAGTTGTACAAAAATGGACATATATCGTGCCATTTAGAACAAATCCTAGGATTGTATAACGACCCCCAAGTGTACAATACAAAATAGTATAGGCATAATGTTTCAAGGGTAGAAGGGACAATTCGTTAGAAGAAAGTGCGAAAAGTGTCCTGAACAATGTTAAAAAAAAAAAAAAAAAAAAAGTAGAATACACGTGTCAAGATATGGATGGCAAACTCTAACATGGTGACATGGCTTTTGGGTGGAGGGCGGTCTCGACTCGGCTTGAAAATTACGTCAGCAAAGCGGTTAGATAGCTCGGAATTTTGATAGCCGAGCTAACAATGTGGTCAATTGAGCTCGAGTGACCCCATGCTAATTTTAAACGGGTCGACATACTGCCGAGCTGACTTTAGGCAGGTCGAGATGTTGATAGCCTTCTTCCACTCGAGAAATAGTAAAGCATTGGTGAGAGCTCGGGTGCCTTGGTAAGTTAGTTTTTTTTTTGGAGGAGCTTGGCTTCTTCATGCATATATTGCTGAGGAGAGCTCGGGAACGGGTAAGAGACCCTTAATTCCTATCAAGATGTGTCAAGTGCCATTATATTATCTATTAGGTTTGCTATATTTGCGATTGTTTTCTTATTGTTGCTTTGATACCAACTCAACAGTAGCTTTGCTTAATTTAGCAATTGATTCAATTGTAAAACTTGTTGCCTTAAATTAGCTAATTCTTTTCGAACTTCATCTTCTCTGTTTACATCAATGGATTTTCTTGATGCTTGTTTACCTAGTGAAGGAGACAACAAAGGAAGTGTTACTTTCCAACTTTATGATAATTTAAGTATATCTTCTCTAATTGGTTATGTATTTACTTATATATTCAAATATCTCACTAATGCTTATTTGCTGATTGTGCTTAAAGTGAAAACCATGATGGGAATTTGTAAGTGCATATGTAAACACAAAAAAAAAAAAAAGAAAAAAAGAAAAAAAAAAGTAAATAAGGATAACAATAAATCTTTTATAAGGATATATCTTCAATTCTATACCTACCCAAATCTCTTAAAACCTTAAATGTATATATTTAATTCTTCTTTGTTCTTCCCTAAACTTTCACATCTTTCCTTTCCCTTCCTATGAAGTTTCTTATTCTCCTCATTGACTTAGTTAGAATATTGAGTGACATTTTTTCACAAGGAACTTAAAAGACAGAAATAATAAAGGGAAACTCATTTTATAAAGAATTCCTAATATGTTTGATATTTTGAGTGTTCATGATCAATTCTTATGAGTAATAGATTAAAAATCGAATCCTTGGGTTATGTTTCTACAAAACCTTTAAGTGCACAAGTATGATGTGATGAAGAATGCATATAATCATGTAAGTTAAGTTATTTCTTTTAGTATTGTTGTAAAGTTTTGATCTTGACGTGATATAATAAAATTATTTGATTCATTGGAGAAAAGGACATTTTTTTGAAAAGTATCTTATGCAAATATTAAGAGTTGTTGCAATCGATTTTGAGGTTACATCATAATATATCATCAAAAGAAAAAAGAATTATTCATTAATTAACTATTTTTATGAATTGCTTTTTATTAACAATATAAGATAACAAATATTGATTCTTGTTGTTAAGGCTATTATAGTCTAGTAACAACATCGCTACTGATCTCTCATTGAGTTAGATTTAGGTTCGAATCCCTCTTTATCCATAGTTAGTAAAAAAAAAAAAAATTGATTCTTGTTTGTATATATAAATTCTATTTTTATAATTCAACTATTTTATATTATAGATATCCTATTAAATAATTTATACAAAGTTTACTGTTTATGGAATAGGAATTATGATACATACTAAATAAGTAATATTTTGGTTGTAAATATATGTAATTACTTCTCTTAGTTGAGCAATATACATAATAGTTATATGTTATAAACTAAACAACTTATCGTATTATATTATATGTTATATAATATCTTATTTTGATCATTATATATATATATATATAACTTTGTAACTTCTATATGTAATAAAATAGTTTTCTTGTATATTGTAACATTACCTACATAATAGTTTTAATATAATAAATAGTTATATATCAGTATATTTATAGTTATTATAGTTTAATGCATAGTGTAACTTGTTTGTTAAAAACATATCTATTTTTCTACAACTAATAAAGAAATACTTAATTTCAATAACAACGATTTAATAAGCATAAAACATTATAAATGAAGCTTAAGCCACAAGTGTATGCTGGGGCTAAGTTAGTTAATATTAGGAGTTGTAATGCGAAGTGAGTTTAGGTTATGATAATAACTAATTAATACATAACATATTGATATCAAGAGTTAAGATTGAGGATTCTACCATTAAAAAGTCCATATGGTCAAGTGAGTGTAAACTTGTTTGGTGGTTATGCATGTTACTTTAGAACTTAGAAAAAGAAAAAAAAAAGGATTTAAGAGCTATCTAGATTATAAATGTTTGTTGCGTGTGTTTGGCTTGACTTAAGGGCCTGTAGTGGCAAATCCTTTGGAGGCTAATCGATAGGTGACATTACCTATTGGTATGATGTAGGTAGATTTAGAAGCTCATGAGAGTTGAGGCCTAGAGCAGCGGTTCTTAAAATCGTACTATGTATGTAATATATATATATATATATATATATATATATATATAT
>JAMXBB010000001.1:132877238-132899620 GCA_024138015.1 Lumnitzera littorea | reverse complement strand
CCTGCTCCCCCCTCGAACGATTATCGAGTCTAGAGCAGGGAGATTATAAATAGAAAATTTTCAAGGGAAACGATTTAGACTATGAAATGAAAAGCGACACAACTAGAACCATTTTTTTCTTTTGCTTCATTTTCAAGGGACACAGTCACTTCTTTCAATTCAATTCGTTTATAAAAAGCTTATAGCCAATAATCTTCATACATTCATGAAAAAGTTATTGAGAATCAACAATATATGAGACATAGGCTTCTGGTGTTGGGGCTATTTGTTCTGGGACTTGTGTTTTCTCTTCTGCGACAAAGCAAAAGCATTGATGATGGATGCAAGTACCACGACCATTCGCACATTTCGAATCACAATCATGAGGAATACTGCATTCATGGTAATGTCGTTTACCTAATGAAGATGATATGTTCGTGAGGAACAAAAAGAAAAAAAATGAAGGCATGAGAATGGATTTTGGTGAACTTCTCTCCATGGCTTAAAACAATATGCATGCAATGTTTCAATGATTCCTTATAAATGTCTCACGCACACACACTTATATACATATAAAAGATAGTGTCATTAATTCTTTCTAATTCTATTAATGAATTGACGGTAAATTTTGTTGAAACATTCTGAAAAGTATTGAAATTATAGAGACGTTATAAAATACATTATTATAATTTCATCTTACAACTTTATTAAGGGTAGACTGCTGCCCAACTTTCAGTTCGGGATAGTACTTTTATTATTTTATACTTTGTTTTTTTTTTTTTTTTGAAGTTTTGCAATGCAATATTCCCAATAAAATTGATGAATTACTTGGTAACATTAAGAGTTGGAATATCATTTAAAATTGTAATAGAGAGGTGTTTTGAATGCATCTTTCGTTTGGCATTTTGGATGTGTGTGCAACACAAGGGCTTTGAATCTTTAATATAAAGTTGTTAATAGATTTAGGTACTTAATGCATATGAGGTTCCGTTTTTTAACATTCATTTGCGGTTACAGACAGAAACTGACGCTATTATTATGGCCAAAAAGCAGTTTAGTAACCGAAGAGATTCTCATCACTTACCTTCTATCATATCCAAGTACTTGATCCTTAACATAAATTTACTTCTTCGGACATAGGAATTGTATGCTCGAGCAGTCCATTAGAAATCCCTTTTTATATCATAAGGAAATTCATCAATCGAAAGTACTTGTCATATTTACAAGACATTTCATGATAATTAATAATATTACATAACCTTTTTTTTTCCCCACAATATTACATAACCTTTAGTTATTAAAATATAAAAAGTAATGCAATAACATAAAATTATTCAAAATGAAAAATATAACTATGAAATCACTTTTTCACTGGAAAAAAAAAAAACCCTATGAAATCGCTTGTAATGGAGGAAAAAATTATTAAGAGGATGTCCTAAGAAACGGCATTATATATTTATGATACATTATTAGTGTTTCAAAAATTATATTCTTTTATTAATTAAACCATACAAATTTTGTGGGATACAAAATATTAAAATATTAAGTCACTTAAGACATTTCCGAAAGTCTCTTTTGGATCTGTAGGTGATTGGTGTTGATAGATTATTTTAGATTAGGCTCCTACGAGCCTGGGCTGAACAAGTAATAATTATATGGATTCGGATTTTTCAAATAAGGACACAAATTATAGAAAGATTGAAATCATTTACCGATGGATAAAGAAAAACTGTTTTGACATCAAATAATAACAAAAACTAACGCAACGATATTATACGCATTCGAGATTGTAACCAAGCATCACCCATCGATTCCATTTTGTATTCGTAACTTAAAGTTTCGTTGGGCTTTTGCTAACTGGGGCTAAAACTTCAGAAATTAAAAATGCTGAATTAGGAATAATACTTGATATCATTAGAAATTCCTAGAAAGTATCATATTCGTAAAACCTACCAGTGTGAGGAAAAAAAAAAAAAAGAAAAGCCCATTAGCCGAATCGAAGTCTCAACACAATGGGTGTCAGGAGAATGCATGTATGCTAAGTGCCTAACTATAATGATGAGAGAAAGCTAAGCCTAGGTTGAAGATAAAATTAGGAGGGGATTGAAAGTGGGATTTTTAATACATTTTCCTTTATTTGAAAAGCGAAGGAAAAATAATAGTAATAATTTAGGAGAGAAAGTTTTCCATTGACCCTACCTATTCTTGTTCCCTTCAAATTGGAGAAAAAGGAGAGGGAAAATTAAAAAAGTTATACATACGTATGAATATTGAAACAATGTTTTGACTTTTTTGTAATTCATGTTCAGAGAAAATACATTATTATTATACTTTATAATATATTGTTGTCTCATTAGAAAGAATATTCCATATTGAAGTTTGATAAGATAAAAGTAATAGGAATTACCCCATTTGCTAATAGTAATTAATGCTGTATAATTTTCTTAAGGCTATTATTAAAATTTTCCGGAGTTTCATAAGACACGCTCAAAAGATGGAGTTGGCGATCTGATATTTTTTGTGCCTCGTGGTGCTCTTTTAAAATTGTTAAGAGAAGACGGGTACGTGCCTGCTAAGCAAAGGGAGCAAAGAGCTCTCGTTAACCGGCCTATGAGTCGAAGACTTAATGTTGTGTATCATTAAAGTTGCGAATTTGTGTTTATTTATATTTTATTTTTATGTCTAAATAGGCTTATATTTGAAAAACTTCAACCTTTTATTTAACCCTTTATTAATCATATTTAAAAACCTATACTATAATCCAATCTATTCAATAAACATGTTTGTTGCCCAAACTGAACCCATTTGTTGGACTAAAAGTTATAAAATAAATATATAGCAATTATCAAGATTATATCTTAAAAGCATGAAAAAAGAAGAAGATCTAAACATTGATTTGTCTGATTCATCTAATTATTCTTTCAAATATAAGTAATTATTATGATGGTTCTTGAATATAACCAAATCTTTTAGAATTTCATCATTGGACCATCAATAAGTGAGAGGTAAAGCACAATAAAGAAAAAGTATACCACTATGAAAGAAAATTTTTATATTATTTTTTTGCTAAATACTTATAATGGAGACTACATTAAAATATGGACAAGTTCGATAAAAACATAATAGTTTAAAAATTTAACTATTGCATCAAATTTTGATTGTTATGTAAATAATTTAAGTAAAAAAATTATGATGTGATTGTTTTGTTTGATTAATGAATAGCATGCTGTGACTTAAACAAAAACTAGTTCATACACCCAATCAACCTTTTATTAACTATATTAAGTGGTCTTACCAATAAAATTGAGGTTGGAATAATTTATGCCTGGTAAGTAGCTTTGTATATAATATGCATAATTATTTAGATTAGTTAAGATAGATTAGTTGGTTAGTTAGTTTGATTAGTTAACATACAGTTTGATAGCAATGAATTTATATAAACAATATTCTATAACTTTCAATAATTAATTGATTTAATCAACATTTCTCACACATCTCTATTCTTCATTTCTCTTCTTCGTCCCTCTCTTAATTAATATTGATATGGTATTAGAGCATTGAAAATGGCTAAGGAAGAAGAAACTCCATCAAGTCCTTACCATTTTCACTCAAGTGAATATCCCTCTCTTATCTTAATCTCATCAATATTAAATGGAACTAACTATCATTCTTGGAGCCGAGCCATGAAAATGGCATTATTGTTGAAGAACAAACTTAAATTCATGGATGGAAGTACCTTACAACCAGAAAAGGACGATCGTTTATTCTCAACATGGAAAAGATGCAACATTATGGCTCTTTCATGGATTATACATTCTCTTACAAAATCAATTTCTCAAAGCATTATATGAATAGATATCGCACTTGAAGTATGGAAGGACTTGTAAAATCGATTTTCGCAATCTGATTCTCTTTGGATTTCAGAACTCAAAGAAGAAATATACAACTTTAAACAAGGTACACTCTCAGTTGCTAATTACTTCACTCAATTGAAGATTTTATGGGATGAATTAAGTGTTTTGAGACCTTTTCCAAATTGCGAAAATGGAAGAAATTGTAGAGCACTTACTGGCATGAAGAATTATTATGAGAATGATCAAGTAATTTGTTTTTTGAAAGGCTTAAATGACAATTTTAATAATGAAGACTCATATCCTTCTAAAGGATCCTCTTTTAATTAAAAACAAAGTCTTTTCATTGGTAATCCAATAAGAAAGGCAATTGAGTTTGACTATTTCTCAAGATCTTGCTACATTTACTACTTTAGCAACTAAATCTTCATATCAGCAGTATAACAATGCAAATAAGAAATCTTGGAATTCAAACAACAAGAATCCACTTTGTTCTTACTGTGGAATTCTTAATCATACGGTTGATTGTTGTTGCAAGAAACATGGGTATCCTCCAAACTTCAAGAGTGTAAAACAAGAATCATAAAAAAGAGTCAATAAAGTAAATATAATACATTAGGTCAGATTGGAACAAATTAAATAGGATTGCAATTATGATACAAATCAATTTTCTTTCACAAGAGACAAATACAACAAATTGATGCAGTCATTTGAATCTCCACCCAAAAATGATATTCATGAAGCACAAGCAAATATGTTGACTGCAAATTTTATAGAAGAGGAAGAAGGTAAATGAGGTACATATTTTTCTTTTAGTTTTTCAACTAAAAGATTAAATAAACACATATGGATCTTAGATATTGGAGCAAGTGATCATATATCTTGTTTTCTAGCTCATTTTTGTCGTATAAAGCAGTAAATAATGTCTTTGTACGACTTTCGAACAATACTTAAGTACAAATCACTCACATTAGGATTTTTCAATTAACTTTTACGCTAGTTTTACAAGAGGTCTTATACATGCCACATTTTTCTTTTAATCTAGTTTCTGCAAGTAAGCTAACAAATTCAATCGATTGTTGTATTGTTTTTACTTCAACAAAATGCATTATTTAGGATTTATAGACATGGACATTGATTAGATGTGCTAGAATGGTGGATGGGTTATATTATTTGAAGTCGGAGAATAAAAGAGCATCTTATGTGAATTCTATGATGATTTTAGATCAGGTTTTTCAAAGTTGTAATTCCAATATTAGGACAAATAAAATAAATTATATATGGCATTGTCGAATGGGTCATGTGCCATATGATAGAATGAAGCTTCTATCAAACATTGATTTCAAAACTGTTGCTGACAATGAAATAAATCATTGTGAAGTCTGTTATTATGCTAAACAAAAGCAACTATCTTTTCCATGTAGTATTTCTTGTACTTCGTCAATTTTTAAATTGATCCATGTTGATATATGTGGCCCAATGAAAGAAACAACTATTAACAATCAATACTATTTTTTAACAATTGTAGATGATTTTAGCCGAGCAACATGGGTATTTCTTATGCAATATAAATCAGAACCAAAAGACTTATTAATCAATTTTGTGAGCTTTGTTTGAACATAGTTTGGTACAAAGGTTAAAACAAATCGAATAGATAATGGTCAAGAATTTCTCATGCCTTAATTTTATGGAGCACAAAGTATTTTACATAAAAAAATCTTGTGTTAAAACTCTCCAATAAAATAGTGTTGTTGAAAGGAAACACCAACATATTCTTCAAGTTGCCTGAACTTTAAGGATTTAAGCTAGATTGCCTTTGAGATTTTAGGAGTGTATTTTGAATGGTGTTTGTCATTAATAGGGCACCTCTATTTGTACTCAATAATCTTACTCCATATCAGCTTTTATTCCAAACTCAACCCAAATATGATCGCTTATGAGTCTTTCAATGCCTATGTTATGCTTCTACACATGATAGGACTAAAACCAAATTTGACTCTCATGCAATTCAATGCGTTTTTCTTGGCTTTATTTCAAGAGTCAAAGGTTTCAAGTTGTTTGATTTACAAAAGCATTAAATATTTGTCTCCAAAGATGCTATGTTTTACAAATCTGTTTTTCCTAATAAATCTATGATTCATGACTCCATTAATGAAGACATTATCAATCATATTCCTTCACAAGTCACATACAATATTCCTAAGGATCTTTCCAATTCTATTCCTTCATCAAATTCATCCATGAATACTAATTTTGTTCCAATCATATATGATTCTATTCACAATACAGGACAGTATCCTTAGAAGCCATCTCGTATTCGCAAGTTGCTTGCTCATCTGCATGATTATGATTGTGTTATTAAGCATCATAACAGTCCTCACACTTTAGCAAATGTTTTTTCTTATTCTCATTTTCTATCCAACCATAGTGTTTTTGCTATTGCTATTGATAAAATTGAGGAGCCTTGTCCATATAATGAAGCAATTAAACAACAAAAATAGCATGATGCAATGGCAACTATAGTTTTTGCTCTAAAAGCTAACAAAACCTAAGATATTGTTGATCTTCCACCTAATAAAACACCTATTGGATGCAAATTGGTGTACAAAATTAAATATAAATCTAACAGATCCATTGAACGGTATAAAGCAAGGTTAGTCGTTAGAGGCTATACTCAATAGCTTCATCTAGACTATCTTGACACATTTAGTCCAATTGTAAAGATGACAACAGTACGATTACTTCTTGCTTTTGTAACTGCTAAGCAATGGTTTCTAAGAATTAATAAAATTTAATATGTTATAATAGCAAACGAAAGAGAGCATGAAATGACCAATATTGTACAAACAAGGAGGTATAACTATATAAGGTACATTAGTGTAGAAAGACATGTTATACAATGTACATTAGTGCAAAAAAGACATGTTAGTTAAAGCAACACAATTTCTAATGAATTAATCATCCATGAAATTAAACACACTTTACTCGTACGTAGCTCGAGAAATGAGTATGTACGTAATGAAACCAAATATCTGTAGCGGGCACTAAATAGACCGACTAAAAGTTGTGAAATAGACTAAGCATCATTGAATATATGATCAGTTTTGATCGTTCCTCCAAAAATATAATCTATGAATGGAACAAGGAAATCCCTCCAACTTATAACAACGACCAGCTTCAACTTAGTTTATTAGTCGCACTATCCCTTTAAACCATTTTTCAATCCAGAGTGAACTTATATAAAAACTTCAAACACAAGCCTTCAAGTTTCTAAGGGAAGTAACCATCATCATTTACTTGTGGCATATGGCTGTGTCCCTCAAAAACTTTTAGTGGTCTAATTTCTTTATGAATTAGTAGTTAAAATTAAAAGATGTATGTCATATCAAAAAAGTAAAAAGTTTATGATTTAGTCCTGCTACAAGTATGTATATATATACATATATGTATATAAGGTAAGCCCGAAACTACATCCCTAATGCACCCCTCCCCCTTCTCTTCCCCCACCTAACTCGATCATATGACTCTATGTCCATCCTCCAAAACGAAAATACCTATACTCCATACTTTTGAGTCTAGAGCAAACAATGATAAAGTTAGGATGGTATCACTTTGGTGGGGGGGAAGGTGTGCACATATTTTAATTAAGCGAATATTAAAATAGTTGATAAAGAAATCTACTTATTATCATAATTATATTACATCTTATATATATAAAAAAGAATCTTATCAATAATTTGACATATAATAAGATTAACAGTGATCGATACACTTTATAAGAAATTAAAAAAGTAAAATTTTTTACCTTTTATTATGTATATATATTAAATAATATAATCATTTAGTAGAATATATTTAGTTTAATATAATTTATAATTAATGAAATTAATGTTGTTGGTCATTGTAAAAAAAAGTTTAATAAATATAAAAAGATATAAGTATTGTACTAATTCTTTTCATGATAATCTTGTATGATTGTTTCATTAAGAATACTGAAAAAAAAGGGGACATCATTTTGAATATAAGTTATTAGACAATAATAATTGAGATAATCTACATTTGTTTTCATAACATTAACTAGAAAAAAAAATGCACTTGACCAAGTCATATAATCAGTATTATTTATCAATAGTTTATGTGATATGATCGGTATATTTGTAATATGGACAATATATTTTTTCTTTATGGTATGTTACTAGCAAAAATTAATAATTTAAGATAATTTATTTAGTTTAATATAATTTATAATTAATGAAATTAATATCATTAGTCATTGTAAAGAAAAAAGTTCAATAAATGCAAAAAGAGAAATGCCAATCAAATAATTAATGCATCTTGGAAAAGTAAAATGACAAACATATGATTTAAACCCAAGACCACTTCTTTCTAAAATCAAACACTTAACCACTAAACTATACACTATTTTATATTATATTTTACTCTTTAAAATTGAAACACTCCAATCAAAGTTAAAATAATAATTAAATAATAAATTTATTTAGGTCTTGTTGTTATTATATGTACCTTAGTAAGGAAAAGTTTTCAATTTATAAATCTTAATGTAATTTCATGCTTATTTAAATTTTGTCTTGTAGAATAGATGTCTAAATTAAGGTTTTCAATAATAGTTTTCAGTAACTCTTATTATACGTAATCATAAAATGAGACAGTTTTATTTTACAAATAAAGTATATATTTTTATTATTACGCTATATCTTTCTATATTTTAATCCTTATCCTATTTTCTTAATATTCTTTATTCTTTTATTTTTAATTTAATTATATTTTTTCCCCAATTTCCTTGGACTCACCCCTTTAGATTCTAGAATATACTAAAATATTTTAAACCTTACCCTAAACCCTACCAATCTAATTTCCCCACTACAATCTTCTTTTGTTTTTTTCTTTCGGTTCACTTTCTTAATGTCTCTCTCGCTGTCTTTTTCATTTCTCTCTCTGTTGCCATCTATTTCATTTTCGGACCACACCCCCCCTATCAATCTCTCTTTCTCCCGTCCCCTCTCAATCTCTCTTCTATTCTCACTCTCTTCCTTTCTTCATTTCACTCTCTTTCGCCATCATCCTCCTTCTCTTCGCTGGACCCCAAATTCCCCTTAATCTCTTGTCTCCTTTCTCTCTCACTATCTTAACTTCACCGAACTACCCCATCCTCACCATCTCGTCTCTCATTTCTTTATCAAATAACTTTCTACAACTATAATTCCATACACTCTGAGCTTATTCCAATAAAGTTATTTATAATTAATTGTTTTGGGTATTGCAAAACGAAGTATAATTTCTGATTTATTTATTTTCTAGTAGGTGCATCATCTGACGATGATTTGGTGTTCATCAAGTATTCTTGTCTCGGTTATATATCTAGCGAGTTAACTCGGTGTTACACCCCGAAGCCACAGAGTCGCAACAGTCCCACCATGTAAACCATTCTATGATAGTAATTAGCCTCACAGTACCTACCATAGATATGATTTACATAAGGTGTCAACGACTCCTCGCTTTGAAGTAAATAGTTCAATTAAGAGTTTAGTTAAAGTTACAATAATTAACAAGAACTTTAAGTCAACATATATATAATTATATGTACACTCTACAAAACTTCCCAGGAAATTCTACATTAACATCACAGTCAACTAATTTACATATCAACTATCAGTCTTTCATTATTAAGCTACTAAGGAGACTAGCTATACATCGACTACTAGGCGAATTGATCCTCATACCCTAAGCTTCAAAAGAACTAACCTCTAGATAGTTGTTGGGCGGCATATTACTCGGAGTATTCAGAAATTAAAACCTACAAAAGGATCTATACGGGTATGAGCAACTACAGCTCGGTAAGTTGAATTAGAGACTTGTAAGTATATACAAACACAAACAAGATTATTAAGCAATTATTTTCATGCAATGCAACAAGCAAATATCATCACACAACGTAGTTCGGTTCGTTGTGAAATTAGAGAAATTTCACCTGCTTTAATCTGTGTTGAGGAGTTTTTATATTATACAACAGCTCACAACCAAACTTAGGTTTGTGCAATGGAGACACTACTCCTCCTAAGACTATCCTTCAAACCAATGCCCTCATCCTCACCGTGACCTCTTCTCCTGTTACTTAGTTCAGCTAGGGATAAGGAAAAGACCAATTTGCTATCCAGCATTATCTTTATCGAAGGTGTCGGTATTTGGTTAGAAAATCCTAATGATCCCCTAAAGGGTTGCAATGCATGACAATTTAGGGCATTAGAGTCGAATAAGATTAAATTCCATTTAAGATGTTTAGATAATTTCACACCAATCTAATCATAATACACAATCAATCACAACACCAGTTTCAACACGAATTCAAATANAAACTTTTAGTGGTCTAATTTCTTTATGAATTAGTAGTTAAAATTAAAAGATGTATGTCATATCAAAAAAGTAAAAAGTTTATGATTTAGTCCTGCTACAAGTATGTATATATATACATATATGTATATAAGGTAAGCCCGAAACTACATCCCTAATGCACCCCTCCCCCTTCTCTTCCCCCACCTAACTCGATCATATGACTCTATGTCCATCCTCCAAAACGAAAATACCTATACTCCATACTTTTGAGTCTAGAGCAAACAATGATAAAGTTAGGATGGTATCACTTTGGTGGGGGGGAAGGTGTGCACATATTTTAATTAAGCGAATATTAAAATAGTTGATAAAGAAATCTACTTATTATCATAATTATATTACATCTTATATATATAAAAAAGAATCTTATCAATAATTTGACATATAATAAGATTAACAGTGATCGATACACTTTATAAGAAATTAAAAAAGTAAAATTTTTTACCTTTTATTATGTATATATATTAAATAATATAATCATTTAGTAGAATATATTTAGTTTAATATAATTTATAATTAATGAAATTAATGTTGTTGGTCATTGTAAAAAAAAGTTTAATAAATATAAAAAGATATAAGTATTGTACTAATTCTTTTCATGATAATCTTGTATGATTGTTTCATTAAGAATACTGAAAAAAAAGGGGACATCATTTTGAATATAAGTTATTAGACAATAATAATTGAGATAATCTACATTTGTTTTCATAACATTAACTAGAAAAAAAAATGCACTTGACCAAGTCATATAATCAGTATTATTTATCAATAGTTTATGTGATATGATCGGTATATTTGTAATATGGACAATATATTTTTTCTTTATGGTATGTTACTAGCAAAAATTAATAATTTAAGATAATTTATTTAGTTTAATATAATTTATAATTAATGAAATTAATATCATTAGTCATTGTAAAGAAAAAAGTTCAATAAATGCAAAAAGAGAAATGCCAATCAAATAATTAATGCATCTTGGAAAAGTAAAATGACAAACATATGATTTAAACCCAAGACCACTTCTTTCTAAAATCAAACACTTAACCACTAAACTATACACTATTTTATATTATATTTTACTCTTTAAAATTGAAACACTCCAATCAAAGTTAAAATAATAATTAAATAATAAATTTATTTAGGTCTTGTTGTTATTATATGTACCTTAGTAAGGAAAAGTTTTCAATTTATAAATCTTAATGTAATTTCATGCTTATTTAAATTTTGTCTTGTAGAATAGATGTCTAAATTAAGGTTTTCAATAATAGTTTTCAGTAACTCTTATTATACGTAATCATAAAATGAGACAGTTTTATTTTACAAATAAAGTATATATTTTTATTATTACGCTATATCTTTCTATATTTTAATCCTTATCCTATTTTCTTAATATTCTTTATTCTTTTATTTTTAATTTAATTATATTTTTTCCCCAATTTCCTTGGACTCACCCCTTTAGATTCTAGAATATACTAAAATATTTTAAACCTTACCCTAAACCCTACCAATCTAATTTCCCCACTACAATCTTCTTTTGTTTTTTTCTTTCGGTTCACTTTCTTAATGTCTCTCTCGCTGTCTTTTTCATTTCTCTCTCTGTTGCCATCTATTTCATTTTCGGACCACACCCCCCCTATCAATCTCTCTTTCTCCCGTCCCCTCTCAATCTCTCTTCTATTCTCACTCTCTTCCTTTCTTCATTTCACTCTCTTTCGCCATCATCCTCCTTCTCTTCGCTGGACCCCAAATTCCCCTTAATCTCTTGTCTCCTTTCTCTCTCACTATCTTAACTTCACCGAACTACCCCATCCTCACCATCTCGTCTCTCATTTCTTTATCAAATAACTTTCTACAACTATAATTCCATACACTCTGAGCTTATTCCAATAAAGTTATTTATAATTAATTGTTTTGGGTATTGCAAAACGAAGTATAATTTCTGATTTATTTATTTTCTAGTAGGTGCATCATCTGACGATGATTTGGTGTTCATCAAGTATTCTTGTCTCGGTTATATATCTAGCGAGTTAACTCGGTGTTACACCCCGAAGCCACAGAGTCGCAACAGTCCCACCATGTAAACCATTCTATGATAGTAATTAGCCTCACAGTACCTACCATAGATATGATTTACATAAGGTGTCAACGACTCCTCGCTTTGAAGTAAATAGTTCAATTAAGAGTTTAGTTAAAGTTACAATAATTAACAAGAACTTTAAGTCAACATATATATAATTATATGTACACTCTACAAAACTTCCCAGGAAATTCTACATTAACATCACAGTCAACTAATTTACATATCAACTATCAGTCTTTCATTATTAAGCTACTAAGGAGACTAGCTATACATCGACTACTAGGCGAATTGATCCTCATACCCTAAGCTTCAAAAGAACTAACCTCTAGATAGTTGTTGGGCGGCATATTACTCGGAGTATTCAGAAATTAAAACCTACAAAAGGATCTATACGGGTATGAGCAACTACAGCTCGGTAAGTTGAATTAGAGACTTGTAAGTATATACAAACACAAACAAGATTATTAAGCAATTATTTTCATGCAATGCAACAAGCAAATATCATCACACAACGTAGTTCGGTTCGTTGTGAAATTAGAGAAATTTCACCTGCTTTAATCTGTGTTGAGGAGTTTTTATATTATACAACAGCTCACAACCAAACTTAGGTTTGTGCAATGGAGACACTACTCCTCCTAAGACTATCCTTCAAACCAATGCCCTCATCCTCACCGTGACCTCTTCTCCTGTTACTTAGTTCAGCTAGGGATAAGGAAAAGACCAATTTGCTATCCAGCATTATCTTTATCGAAGGTGTCGGTATTTGGTTAGAAAATCCTAATGATCCCCTAAAGGGTTGCAATGCATGACAATTTAGGGCATTAGAGTCGAATAAGATTAAATTCCATTTAAGATGTTTAGATAATTTCACACCAATCTAATCATAATACACAATCAATCACAACACCAGTTTCAACACGAATTCAAATACTCAAACATACGCATAAACTACTTACAATTACAATCATACACAATCCTAAGTCTCCGAGTATCATAAAATAGTACTCCAATACGGTAAAGCAATAACTCAACTTACATGGAATTCTCGATTGCCTAATCACTTAATTGCAGGTCGGTTTGTCTCCGAGTATCCTATAATACTAATACGTCTTTTTAGTACTTATACTTTGATGATACATATTTTAAGTTATAATTTAATTCATTTCTCCATGTATACCTATTATTTACTAATGATTCATTCTATCTTATTTCGGGGTTCGGTTTCTAAATTAGATTCCAGTTTTGATTCTACATTGTCTCTGACTACGAGGAATCTTAAATACGCTCAAATCCTAATGTGAAATTAATCACATTAAGCTCGAGTATTCTAATATTATATTGGGTCTTAATATAGTGTTCTAACTTATTCGATACACTCTAATCCTAATTGGGATACCGGATTTAGTCCCGATATAAGGAAATTTTACATTTTTTATACAATTACCTAAAATTAAATTTTGTTTCGAATTTATTATGTATTAATTATTATTATTATATTATCTAAATAAACCTAATTTTTCATATTTATTAAATTTCCAATTCCATATATTCCTAATTTCCTACAATTACCACATAATTCTCATATTAATTACACTTAACACTTCAAAGACTAGGATTAGGTTTCCACATCAGAGATTAACATCCTTAAACATCTAATTACCATTTAAATCAGTAATTAATCACTTAATCATCTAATTAATCACTTAATCATCTAATTAACCTAAAATTACCTAATTTTTTCATCATTTTAGGGCTAAAAAATTACTTAAAAATTTCAAAAATTAATTTTAAAGAAATGGCTTCATAGATCTGTTCTATATCACTTAAGCATTCTATAGAAAAAATTTGAGCTCCAAACTACACTCTTAAGCCTATTTATTTCTAATTCTAATCATGCTCAATTTTGCTTAATTTCTTAAGAACCTTATATTTACAAACGTGATTAAACTTAATTACTATTTTTCCCTAAATCTATATATAATAAAACCTCAGAATAATAAATTTTATATTTTTTTGGGTAAAATAAATAATTTTAAGAAATTTTACAAAATCAGAGAAAATGTGAGACTCACCTAGTCCAATAGCTTTTGGGCCTCCAACACCGATTCAAGTGTGTCAGCTAGTCTAAATGGTGGGTTTAGAGTAGGGTGGTGGTGGTGGTGGTGGTGGTTTGGTTCCAGGTGGTGGTGGTTCCAGGTGGTGGTGGTTTGGTTCCAAGTGATGGTGGTGTGTGGGTTTGGCCTCCTTGCTTTCTCTGCACAATTTTAGGGCAAATTTTTAAAAACCCTAATTTTTTCTCCAAATTTCGATGCTCTCAATCTTTACAAACTTTTAATTGTCCAAATGAGTTCTGTAATTTTTCTTGCTATTTATAGAGCCTTGTAGTAATTATTATGTTTTAATTAGATAAGACAATGCTCAAATCTCTTCAATTTTGTCTTTTGTGTTGTTTGTTTTTTATTGGTTAATTTTTTTTCTTTAATTCCTAACCTGCCACGACCAAATCTAGGTCATTCCCTATTTCTCTTATTTTTTCTTAATTATTTTATAATTTTCTTTAATTATTTAATAAGTTTTTAGCTAATTTCAGGCAATTTAAGTAATTTCACGTATTTTTATTTACATGTATTTACATATGAGGTACATGTGAACATTCCTAATTATTATTTAGGTCATTCTATGATTTTTAGTATACATATAATCTATCTCTAGGAATTTATTAGTTATTAGATTGCACTTTTCGCCTTTTCGATAATTAAAAGTATTATACTTAAAATTTGAAAATTTTATAGTCTTTTATTTTATTACTTATTTTCTTAAATTCAAGTTTATGGGCTCATTTTTACTAATATTTCTAACTATAATTTATAATTTAGGTTTAATCGGATCCTTTAACTAATCACCCTAAATTTTGTATACTAAGTTTGATCCTACGGTCACTTGATTTAACTTTAGGGCTTACACTCGGTCACCTTTTCGATATCATGTACGTATTATATTAGTTTTATTTTCCTCTATTGTGGTAAAAGTAATTATTTTGTTGGTAAATAAGTTCATGTTGTAAATTATACTATATATTGTATTGTATTATTATATATATAAGTTTTATATTATAAAATTTGTTATACATATATTGTATATATGTATAAATGTGGAGTTGGCTTATGGTTTTCTATTGAATGTGGATTTATATTGATATTTGTATCATAAATGTACAATTTCAATTATCAATTTAATTTATGATGATTTCATTCTCTCATACTATGCCTTGAAATTATTATTGAATTATTTTTATTACAATTGTTATCATTATTGTGTAGTATATGGTATTAATTGTATATTATGTCCATTTCAGCTTTCATTTACTAATATGTTTTTCTTTACGTATTTTTATTTAACTTTAGTATTATTCGATAATCTACGTATTCTTTTTATTATATCAGTTAGTAAGTTATCTATTTTAGCGCTCTCATTGTATGTTTACCTTATATTTTCCTTTCATATATTATACCATTATAATATGAGTAAATAAATGGTATTGTATATATAAATATGTTAACTTTTTACTCTATTACATAAATTATATTATTTCCAATTACTATCTAGACTAATGAGTAGAGGTATATAAGTAGGCTTTGGCCCATGGGCCAACCCGTTTAACTCGTTTTTTAAACGGGTTTAGGCCATGGTTTTTTAACCCATTTAAAAATGAGCCAAATGAGCTTGACTCGTTTAACCCTTAAGTCAAAGTCGGCCGGTTTTAGGTTGGCTCATTTAATATATCTATACATTTAGCCTGTAAGTCGACCCATTTAACTCACTTTTTAAATGGGTTAGGATCAAGGTTTTTTGGCCTATTTAAAAATAAGCTAAATAAGCCCAACCCATTTAATCTACAAGCTAAAATAGGCAAAGCCAGGTTAACCCATTTAACTCGTTTGCACACCTCTACTAATTAGTTAGTTTGATTAATTTTACTCGAACATTTGAATTGATAAATAGATGTAATAAGTAGTTGGAAATAAAAGGTTCGTAAGTAACTTTTATATAGAACTTAGTTATTGATTATCCGAAGATTAATGTATATACTAGTTCTTAATTTCAAATAGATTCATACTAGTTATCAAGTTCTTTCCTTGTTAAGTGGTATAAGACTTAAAGTTGTGGAATTCCAGTTAACTGTTAAAAAGCCATTCTTGGTACGTAGTACTTGTTTGTCTGGTTATGCTTGCTAGGCTAGACAAGATCTAACCAGACTAATATATATTCGGCCTAAATAAATAGTTTGTTGATTTTGCTTGACTAGCTCACTTTATAAGCCTACAATGATGGTTCCCTAAAGGAGCAACTGCTGATCATATGTGGAGATTCTCTATTAGACTTTCATATGGGACGATGCAGCTAGAATTCTAGGTTTTATAGTCTCTGAATTTTGGACTCTAAGCATAAAGGACTTAAATGAATACTTATATTGTATCCACCTATTTATGTGCACAAAGATCATGGTGTGGTAGGGTTATGAGTACTCATTTGTTAATTACTAGCATATTTTAAAGATAATTAAATTATTGTTTGATTATATTCTGTTACAATTACATTATATGCATGTAAATGATCAAGGCTTAGCATTCATGTGTGTTTGTGCACCTATACTAAGTTTTGACTTATTCTTCTATTATTTTTTTATAGCTGTAGGTTAATTAGATAAATTTACAAGAAGCATGGAAATTGCTACCATCGATTGGGAAAGATAAGCAGTTAGTTTTGTATATTGTAAAAGATCAAGTTCTAGTTATTTAGTATGTTTGTAACTAAAGTGACTCATTTATGAGTCACTCAAATTGATGTATTGGGAGAATTGTTGTTTTATACTTAATAAGTGGTTATTACAGTTGATGTTGGAGAATATAATTGGTTTTAGAACCTTAACGTGTTTTTGAATGGTAGGGACATATAGCATGTTGTGGTGCCTTTAGGTTCTAGGGCATTATAAAAATATATATTTAATTTTCACCTTTTTATTTTTTAAAAATTTAAATGATTTATTGTTTCTCAAGCTTGGGGGGCCGAGACTATAAACCCTACAATCTAGTGTTTGGGATTGATATGTAGAATTTACGGTAATTCGGTAAATTGTCTAATCAAGACCAAATTTTATAATGAAGTTAAGAATCTTAGTAAAAGTGATCCTTTGAGTTTAAATTTAGAAAATAAGTAATAAAATAATTAAATATTATAATATTAAATTATATGCATATTACTTGTTATCATTATCATAAATGCATAAAACGAGCTTTAATAATTAATAAATCGATAGAGATAAATTACATACATACTAAAAATCATGAAATAACATAAATAATATTAAGGAATATTTATTTGTACCATATATGTATTTATGTGTAGGTAAAAATAACCAAAATTACTTAAAATAAGTTAAAATAACACTAAATAATTAAGGAAAACTCATAAAAATTTAGGAAAAATGCCATAAAGTAAGAAAATGTCTAAAAATAGGTCATAGTATGCTGGGATTAAGAAAAACACAATTAGCTAATCAAATTAAACTAACTAGAAAGCAAAAAGGAAGAGGATAATGGACATTTGACATTTAGAAAATTAAAGATAATACCTAAACAACTTTATAAATTCAGATATTCTCTTCTAGACTTCATTGTGATCAGTTAGGAGTCTAAAAAAAAATAAAGAGAGATCAAATAAATAGAATTAAGAGATTTTACAAAAAATAGCAAAGTTAGTGTATAACTAGGGTTTATAAAAGACACCTACGATTAATGACCACCTGGAATTGAACGACGACCACCACCACACCTTAGGACTAGTGCCACTCCTTGCTAACACCCCTAGAGCCAACATAAGTGGCTGGAAGCCACTCGATCAAGTAAGTCCAAATTTCTACTCGATTTTATTTTATTTATTTAAAATATCAAATTATTGTAGAAAATTTGAAATTTTATATTATGAGGTTTTTATGTATTTAGATTTAGGAAAAAATATCATTTTGATGAAATTAGATCTCAAAATATATATTGCTTAAGAAATCCCGAAACCCAAGCTTATTTTCAATTTAGATTTAAATAATCTTAATAGTGTCTAAAATTTTTATATAGACTTTTTAGAGTATTTAAAACAGTTTTATAAATTTGAGATAATTTTTAGGCCTTAAAATGATACGTAAAAGAGTGATTTTAGGTTTATTTTGGTAATTTAATAACAAATTGATGAAAATATTGATTTAGTATGTAATTAGGTGTTTTAAGATGTTAATTGCTAATCTAGTATGATATTGGTGGTATTTGAGGTGTTAGATGTAGATATTATATACATTATGTGATAAATATGTATATAGGAATAATATGTGAAATTGGAATTGTAATAAGTAGAAAATATTAGATAAAAATTTATGATATTATAATATTAGGAGTATATTAAAATTTTGATTTGAAAATTAAATTTAGGTAATTATATAAAAAATGTAAATTTTTCTTACATTGGAAGCAAATTCGCTAATTAAATTGGGAATAATGTATACCATGTGGACTAGAATACTGGTTAGGAGTATCGAGCCTGGTTTTTCACTCTCCTGGTTTTTTTTATAAAATTAGGTCTTCTCTAAATCAATCAGTATTAAACCTTACCCGTTTAATATCAATTCTTGACTAAGGTTTAAAGAAAATCGATCCTTTTATTTTGAAAACAACTTTGAAGTTGCCACTCGACCGAAGTTAAATAAAACAGTTAAGTTATAACTAATTGAGTGGATTGGTTATAACTTAGCCACTAGTTTAACGAGAAAAACCAATTTTGTAAAATGGTTTTTGAAATAAGAGATTATGGATCTGGGGGTTATGAATTTCAAATCCTTACGGGTATCATTGACTTTCCAAAATTAAAATTAAACTTAAAAATTACCTTTTAATTTTGAAGAAACAAAAAGAACTTGGTTATTAGTCACTCTAATTAGATAAACAAAATAATCTAAACTAAAGAAAAAGAGAAAATAGGTTTTTTTTTTTTTTATCGTCGCCCAATAGGTACCTACGTACTCGTAATTCGGGATTAAATATACGTAGTTCTTTTTAATGAAAACTTTAGTGGGTTAAATTGATTTTAATTTTGGAAACATGTCGAATTTATGTTTGTAATTTAATTTAGTTTATTTGAGGAAATTTCTAAAAAATGAAAGTCCTAAATTGAAATTTTCTTTTTTGAAAAATCTAAAACGGGCCCTAATTTGAAAAATGGTTGATTTATTTTTATTTTTCTGGAAAATCATTTTTTTCTAAGTAATAAAAAAATATTTATTCTTATTTTATTTATTTTTTCTTTATCCTATTTTATCACAAACAAAATTAATTTTTTCTTTTTTCTTTTTTTTTCTTCTCTTTTCTCTCTCTTTTTTTTTTCCTTTTGTTTTCTTCCTCCTTTTTTTATTTGATTACATTTACATAAATAAGTAAAACAAATAAATAAATAAACAAAACAAAACAAAAAAAAAAAGAAAAAGAAAAAAAAGAAGCTTTGAACAGATTTAAGCATGCGGGTCGGACTCCTCTTCTTTAAGCTTTAGCGATGGCAACCAAGAGTGGTTCAAGGCGATTCAGATCGATTTTTTTGGGGCTGAGGGTAGATTTGTGATTTTTAAATTAGAGATAGTGAAGGTAGGTTTAACGCCGCGGTTAATGGGACTCGTTTGGGTAGTTTTTTAGAAGTTAGCCATAAGTAGTGGCAGTAGCTCTGCCGTACGTGGGCTGCTGGGCCTGAGTGGTCGATTAGGGTAAGGGTTTTAGAGTATGGGGAGTTTGGTTGTGAGATTAGTTTAGGCTGAGGGTGGCTAAAAGTGGTGGTTCGAAGGGGGTAAGCTTTGGTGATTATGGTTTGGGGGTAGTGGTTTGGTTGAGCGGCCAAAGGCTATGCAGTGGCTGAAGGTGGTCACGTTTGGGAGCTGATGAAGTGGGGGTCACAACTGTAGTGGTGGTTAGGCTCGAGGTTAGCTAAAGAGAGAAACCTGAAGAGAGAGAGAGAAAGTGATTGGGAAGGGAGAGACAGTGTGGGAGTTGATTTCGAAGTTGTGTATGCTCGTTTAAACTCCCTGAAACTCCTTTTATATACGAATCGATCCTAGAAACAAAAGAAAGTTCGAATCAAATTTAATAAAGAATGCTCATAAAATCAGTTTTTTTTTAAGCTTAAATTGAATTTGTTTTTTTACCAAATCTAGATGCGTTATTGTGTTTGATTTAACATAGGCCATGTGTTCGATTCAACGTAGGCCATGTGTTCAACAAGATTAAGGCAAAAAACTATGAAGTGTGTGTGAAATCAGTGCGAAAATTGGAGCTGAAGTGAGGGGCTCGGGTGTTCTTGAGCCGAGAAAAAGGAGGAAAATTAGGAGGAAAACGGGGGAAAAAGAGGGAAAGTGCTAACATGACGCTGACGTGGCGTAACGTCAGCCATGACAACCACCCTCGACCTGCCACGTATCATCTCGTAACACGTGGTGGCTGACGAAGCATGCTATGTAGATGGCATGTGGTGCTACATCAGCAAGGCTGTCGAACTCGACACTGTTATGTGTTAGGACACGTGGCGTAATCAGATCCTAACACGTATGCCATGTGGTGCTACATCAGCAAGGCTGTTGAACTCGACGCTGTTATGTGTTAGGACACGTGGCACAATCAGATCTTAGCACGTAGTAATGTGCTAGTTAATAAAATATATAAAAAAAAGTTTTCTTGCTTTTGTCAAGATTCGAACCTCAAACCTCACACTCAATACTCAAATCCAGTCCATGTGCTTAATCAATAGGTCGTTGGCCTATGCTTTATCCATATGTACAATTATATGTACAACTATATTGCACATATAAACTCGGTCAGCCTAGGTTTAACGGTCTAATTTCTAAACCTAATTAAAAAATAAAAAATCTACCTTAATAAAAAGTTATTTCCTACAACCTTTTATTTTATTCTATTTTTTGTGATTTTTCAATTTTCTAAACTTTTTATCTTTTAGGGTTTCTTTATAAAATATCTTATTTTTTTGTGTTTTTTCTTAATTTTGAATTTTTTGTATTTTTCTATAATTCTTATTTTTTTTCTAAATTTCTTAATTTTTTTTGTTTTCTTTAATTTCTTATTTTTTTTGTATTTAAGACCGTATAACCTAATTTGAAAAATAAAAAGAGATAAAAATTAAATGTCTATAGGAGCCAAATAAGGAATTTAGGATATTTGAAGATAATTACATGAATTTTACATAATTGGCTAGAAAGAAATATTTAGGGTTTATGCATAGGAAAATTGTAAGCAGAAGTTGAATTCAAAGCTAATTCAGAAACTAGGTTAGAAATCAAATCAGAAACTAACCTAGAATAGATTGATAGTAAGTAGTATGTATATATATATATATATATATATATATATATGTATGTATATATATATATAGAAATCAAGTCATAAACTAGCCTAGAATAGATTAGTAGTAAGTAGTATGTATGTATATATATATATATATATGTATATATATATATAGAAATCAAGTCATAAACTAGCCTAGAATAGATTAGTAGTAAGTAGTATGTATGTATATATATATATATATATGTATATATATATATAGAAATCAAGTCATAAACTAGCCTAGAATAGATTAGTAGTAAGTAGTATGTATGTATATATATATATATATATGTATATATATATATAGAAATCAAGTCATAAACTAGCCTAGAATAGATTAGTAGTAAGTAGTATGTATGTATATATATATATATATATGTATATATATATATAGAAATCAAGTCATAAACTAGCCTAGAATAGATTAGTAGTAAGTAGTATGTATGTATATATATATATATATATGTATATATATATATAGAAATCAAGTCATAAACTAGCCTAGAATAGATTAGTAGTAAGTAGTATGTATGTATATATATATATATATATGTATATATATATATAGAAATCAAGTCATAAACTAGCCTAGAATAGATTAGTAGTAAGTAGTATGTATGTATATATATATATATATAT
>JAMXBB010000001.1:132864749-132874923 GCA_024138015.1 Lumnitzera littorea | reverse complement strand
TATATATATATATATATATATATATATATATCAATAATTGAGTAAGATTATAATCTAAAGCCTATACAATATAAATGTATACATACTTAAAGAGTATTTATATTATAAGACAAGCAGAAATGAGTTGACTTGCAACAAGTCAAGTGAGCAAATTAAAGATTTCTAGTAAGTTGGATTTAATACATTATAGTATAGTATTTTAGAGTACTATATTAAAGTACTTAGAGGCTTAGAATTTATGTGATTGTGATTGTGATTGTACTTGTAAGTAATCATATGTACATGTGCTTGTGTGTTTCTAATTACTTGTCGAATACTGATGTCGTTTTGTAGTGGTTTGTTGTGAATTGAGTGGTGTGATATTGTTTGAACACCATAAACTGAAGTTAATTATAATTGATCTAAATATCCCAATTGGACATGCATTGTAACCCTTTAGGAGATGATTAAGATTCTTTAACTAAATATCGACACTTTTGAAAGAAATAACGCCGAATAGTATAATGGTCTTTTTTTCATCCTTAGCCTAACTAAGTGATAGAAGAGGAGACATCGGTAAGGATGAGGGCAATGGTTCAAACAATAGTCATAGAGAGAGCAATGTCTTCATTGTACAAACTTAAGTTTAGTTGTAAGTTATTACATAAACGTTAAAACTTCTCAACTCAAATTAGAGATGGTGAAATCACTCTAATTTCACAATGGAATATACCACATTATATGATAGCATTTGCTTATTGCATTACATTTAATTAATTGTTTGAATTCCTTGTTTGTGTTTGATATGCATTCTTAAATTTCCATCTCAATTTACTGAGTTATTAGTTGCTCATACCTTTATAAATTTTCTTGCAGGTAGTGACAAAGATACCATGCTATAACTATCCCGAGGTTGGTTTCTTTTTGAAGTGCCTTGGGAGAGTAAGGATTAAACTGGCTGATCAATTGAGTTTCTAGAGTTTTTCTCATTAACTTTTAGGTTTATGTGATGGTCATGTAATATTTACCCATTAGATTACTATGGCATGTAAATATTTCCTAAGATTATAAGACGATATAAGTATATCTATATAAATATGATTTTAAGTTTCCGATTATATATATGAATTTTATTAGTAATATTAAATGAGCTGTTTATTTCAAATCGTGGATGTCTTATATAAATCGTATCTACGATAGTAACTATGAAATCATTTATTATTATAGGTTGGTTTACACAGTAGGACTGTTGCAACTTCACCGTTTTAGAGCATAATAGAGGTCCCTATGAGTGCCCCCTAGACCCGTCCATGAGCAAGAAGATTATAAATAGGAAATTTTCATATTAATAGACATACTGCAAATATACTCCATCTATTACTTGCATACTCAAGGAGATAAAGAGGGAAATGATTTAGACTATAAAATGAAAAGTAACACAACTTAAACATTTTTTTTCTTTTGCTTCATTTTCAAATGACAGTCACTTCTTTCAATTCAACTCGTTTATAAAAAGCTTATAGCCGATACTCTTCATACATTCGTGAAAAAGTTATTAGGCATCAACAATTTATGAGACTTAGGCTTCTGGTGTTGGCGCTATTCGTTCTGGGACTTGTGTTTTCTCTTCTGCGACAAAGCAAAAGCACTGATGATGGATGCAAGTACCACGACCATTCGCACAGTTCGAATCACAATCATGAGGTATATTGCATTCATGGAAATGTGGTTTACCTAATGAAGATGATATGTTTGTGAGGAACAAAAAGAAAAAAAATGAAAGCATGAGAATGGATTTTGATGAACTTCTCTCCATTGACTTAAAACTATATGTATATAATGTTTCGATGATTCCTTACCAGTGTATGTCACACGCACACACACTCACATGCTCTTACACACTTATATAGATAGACAGGATATTGCCATTAATTCTTTGTAATTCTATTATTAAATTAACGGCAAATTTTGTTGAAACATTCCGAAAAGTATTGAAATGATAGAGACGTTATAAAATATATTATTATAATTTCATCTTACAACTCTTTTAAGGGTAGACTGTTGCACAATTTTCAATTCGGGATAATAATTATCATTTAATACATTTTTTTTTTGAAGTTTTGCAAACAATATTCCCAATAAGTTGATGAATTACGTAATAACATTAAGAGTCGGACTATCATTTAAAATTGTAATAGAGAGGTAATTTCAATGCGTCTTCCGTTTGGCATTTTGGATGAGTATGCAACAGAAGGGCTTTAAATTTTTAGTTTAAAGTTATTAATAGATTATAGGCACTCAATGCATATGCGATTCCAGTTTTTAACATTCATAAATGGTTATACACTGAAACTGACGATATTTTATATTATGGCCAAAAAGCAGTTTAGTAACCACATTGAAGAGATTCTCATCACTGTAACATTTTACTTCTCACTGTACATAAATTTACTTCATATCCACGTGCTTGATCCTTGACATAAATTTACTTCTCACTGTAACAATTGACTTCTTCAGACATAGGAATTGTATCAAAAGTAAAATATGAAATACTATTACTTTAGTTAATGCTCGTGCATTCCATTAGAGATCCACTTTTATATTATAAGGAAATTCATCCATTGAAACTACCTGTTATATTTACAAGACATTTCATGAAAATTAGTAATATTACATAGCCTTTTTTTTTTCTTTGCCAACAATATTACATAACCCTTAGTTATTAAAAATATAAAAAGCAATGCAAAATCATAAAATGCCTCATAAAAAGGAAAATTGTAACCATGAAATGCCTTGTAATGTGGGAAAAAATTATTAAGAGGATGTCCTAGGAAACCGCATTGTATATTTACCATACATTACTAGTGTTTTAAAAATTATGTCTCTTTATTAAATAAACCATACAAATTTTGTGGGGGTATATATTAAGTCACTTAAGACATTTCCAGAAGCCCCTTTTGGATCTATCGATGATTGGTGTTAATAGACTATTTTAGAGTGGGCCTCCTACGAGCTCAACCCAAATAGGTAACAAGTATATTGATACGAATTTTTTAAATAAGGACAATAACTATAGGAAGATCGAAACTCATTGCCTATGGATAAAGGAAAAGTTATTTCAATATCAAATAACAACAAAAACTAGTGCAAACATATTATAACATATTTGAAATTGTAACCAAGTATTGCTCATTGACTCTATGCAGGATTAATAACTTAAAGTTTCTATGGTTTTTTGCTAATCAGGGCTAAAACTCCAGAAATTCAAAATACCAAAATAAGAATAATACTTGATATAATTAGAAATGCCTAGAAAATATCGTATTCGTTAAGAAGAAATATAAACAACTCTTGTAAGGGTGAGGGGGTGAATACTCGATTAGTTGAACCAAAGTCCCAACATGTAGAGCGTTAATGGGTATTAGGAGATCGCACATATGCTTAAGTATAATGATGAGAGAAAGCCAAGCTGCTACTAAGCCTAGGGTTGAAGAAAAGAATTAGGAGGAGAAAGTGGGATTTATAATACATTTTTCCTTATCTATAAAATGAAGGAAAATTTTAGCCAAAAGGAAAAAGGAAGGAAAATTAGTAGGAATAGTTTAGGAGGGAAAACTTTCCATTGACCCTAACTATTTTTTCTCCCTCCAAATTGGAGAGAAAGGAGAAGGAAAATTGAAGAGGTTATTTAAATTTCGATTCTACCATTCTCTTTATCATATTTCATTATTTCTTATTACTTTTTATGGGTATTTTAGTAAGTTTGTGTTAAACTCCATGTTATCTATATTATTTAAGTAAAGCAGGTTTAAGTAACTACCTCCTTAGAAATTAAATATTTAATCTCAATCTAATATTGTTAAACAAAAATATCGACACTAAAATTATCTATGAAGGATTTATAATATGGATAAATGTGATAACTCCTTAATTTTTTTATCTTATTAATCTATCTGCTCTTTCCTCTTTTTCTAGACAAGTTTAATTTATCTCTCATACCCCACATTAATCTCTCTCTCCCCACATCAACCTCTCTCTCCTCTCCTCTTTTTCTGAATAAGTTTTATATATAAAAATAGTTACTAGCGCAATAAATATCACATATTTACTTACTCAGTTTTTCTCTGATTGTGTTTTTTTTTTCCATCGTCCATTTTAATGGTGTGATAAATCTTACACCAATATTAACATTTGGTTTTCCTTATTTTTATCAAAATATCAAAACTAATCCATAATTTTTAATTTGAGTAAACTTTATATGAGTCATTGTTTCCTAGTAGTACCAATGCACCTTACTCCTATCTTATGTATAACCCCACCAAAAGTTAGCTTGGATGGAATTTACTAAATTGCACTCCTATCCTATGTATAACCTCACCAAAAGTTTGCTAGGATGGAATTAACTAAATTGCACTAGCTTCTGAGGAACTTGAAAACGCCCATGGAGTAAGTAAGAATGGCAATCAAATGATATACTAGTTAACGATGCACCTACGTTATAGGTACAAAAATAATTATATTTAAAGTTAGTAAAAAAGATATTAAGGATATGATACACCTATAATACAAATGTCTAGAAAATCCTAACTAGCTATGAAATTAAATATTTATTCTAATTACCTATATGAAATTTATTTTATAAAATTACTTAAAAACAAATCGTTTTAATTATTTATTATTTTCAAATTTTAAATCATGAAAAAGTTATTTCACACAAACATAAAGTAATATCTCTTCCCCTTAAATAATATATGTATATGGTAAAAAGTTAAATATTTAGTCTAACATAAATTTAGAAAGAAAATGATTTTTATTTGTACCAATTGATTCCATCATATACCCAAAAAAATGACAATGTATAGTTAAATAATTACATACACAATAAATATTAAAAATATCAATATTTTGTGATTGATATTTTATAATATTCATTAAGGTGAATTTATTTTTCAAATTCTCGTTTTTTCATAATTCTATATTTATATATTGATCAAATATTAGAAATTAAAAAAGGTAATGATAATTAATTAGTGATTATGACAAAAAGTTAACTAGGAGTGGGCACGATTCGGTTCAATACGATTTGCTTCCTCTTATTGAATTGAACTTAATATAACAGTTTGGTTTTTTTTTTCTTTTAAATCGAACCTAACTATACGATTCAGTTTATAAATTTTTTGAATCTAATTAAAATCGATTCGGTTCAGTTCGATCTACAGTTCGAACCGTTTGTGTCAAATTTTTACTAAACATTTTTATCTTCAATAAATATAAAATTTTAATTGGAATTCACTCAATTTAATCTGAATAATTAATACAAAATTAAGATAAAGAATAATAATATATGAAAAATTTGATGAAATCTATAAAGATTAATGGAAAAAATTATACAAAAGTACAAAATAATTGTATAAATTTTTTTTATTTAACTAAACAGTTCAGTTCGATTCAAAATGGCATAGTTTGATTCACTTTTTCGAACTAAATCATGAACCATTTATATATGACTAAACCGAACCATTAACTAAACGGTTCGCAAAAAAATCTATTTTTTGGTTCAGTTTGGTTCAGTTCATGGTTTGATCCGCGGTTCACAATTTTTTTGCCCAACCCTAAAGTTAACTACCATTTTAATAGAAAAGTTAATTAATACAATTAAAGTTAGTATTAGATTTTATAATATTCATAAGAGTGAACTTATTTTTCATTCTAATTTTCATTGTAACTTTGTATTTATATTGATCAAATAATTAAAAGTAGTAACAATAATTACTTTGTGGTGCACTTTTTTAGTGGAGAGAGAAAATGAAAATAGAGAAAAAAAATCCATAGTGTGACTGTTATGCTAATATATACGTAAGGTATACAATACGTTTTAAATGTATGGGAATTTTGTATTTATATTGGTCATCATAAGGTTATGATCTGACAAAAAGATATGTTTTTAGATAAGATAAGAAGATTGTTTATAAAAATTATGAGATTCTTTTGAAAAAAATTCAAAATGTCTATAAATTAAACAAACAAAACTTTACAACATATAATTTTAAACATAAAGAGTTTTGAATATTCTCTTAACTATCCTAATAACACATTTTTTTATATTGAAATAAATAAAATTAACAAAATATAATTTTGAACACTGCCTTGAGATTTTGAATGAGGGATGAAGTTGATTATTACCATTGGTTAGTTTTGTTCAGTAATGGATAGAGCATCAAAAGTTTGGAATATTTTAAACCAACATAATAATACATTTTTTATGTTGATTATGAAGAGTTTCAATATTTCAATTTGTTAAATGATCATATGTATTGCATATGTTATTTATTACCATTAGTAATACTATATTGATCATAGGATAAATGCTTTTATTAATTTTTTTCATTTGTAAATTGTAGAAAGAACTTGGAAAGTAATTATGAGAGCTAATTGTGGTATAAATGCTTATGAATTGTGGAAAGAAGCAACCACGTCTAAATGTGAGGGTACTAAATAATATGAAACAACATCAATAACATTTAGCAATTAGTTGGAATCTTTCAATAAAGTCTAACAATACTAAGGATTTAGTGGTAATTTAACCAATATAATTAATTTTTATGAGGTGAGAAAATGAATAGAAAGGTGCTGGTTTAGTAATAATTAGTATTAATAGAATAGATAGACTATCACACCCCAAACAGGATAAGTCATAACAGTCCCATCATGTAAACTAACTTAAGATAGAAGCTGACCTCATAGCTGCTATCGTAGATCTAGTCCACAGAAGGTGTGCACAACTCAATTAGCTTAAAGCATCCATTCTGATACTTGTGAATAATCAAATTTATGGAATAGCTTTACAAAATACCTGTTCTATATGACCCGTTGTCTTATAACATAGTACTTATATTAACATCTCACATTTAGAGTCATAATTTACAATCAGAATTTATCAAAAACTACAGGTTTTGCTGACTATTTACATTAAGTTAAGAAACTAGTGGGTGTCTTAGGGAATTCCAAGTAAGTTTCCTCAAAACTCAAAAGAAAAGCCAAAAGCCCAAGTTCAGTTGGTTCTTTATTTCTTACTTTCCCGATCAACAGCACACTAACCTAGGGGTGGTGGTATCGGAACATCCTGGTTTTTACTCAATACTTACAAAAGAGTCTATGGGAATGTGAGCATAACTAGCTCAATAAGCAGGATGGAGTTAGAAGAGTACCAAACAATTACAAGCAAGGTTATTAATTATGATGAAATGCAATGCAATCAATCATATAAAACATCGCACAATATTATCCAGTCCATTGTAAGGTTAGAGAAATTATATTCGCTTCAAGTTAGATTAAGGAGTTTTATCGTAACTCAAACCAAACCAGACCAAACCTTCGCTTGTACAATGGAGAATACCCTCCTCCCGTGACCGCTTTCGAACCACAATCCCTACCCTTGCTATGACCTCCTCGTCTGTTACTTAGTTCAACTAAGGATGGGAAATGACTATTTCAGCTATCCTCATCGAAGGAAGTTAGTATTTGGCTTGGCACGAGTAATCGTTTCCCCTAATGGTTGTTATGTATATTCAGTTTTGTTGTAGTTGAATATTCATCAATTATAACCAGGGGTAACCAAATAAATTCATACAATACAGAAACAATGCGAATATGCAAAGCGGTACACCAAGGAGTTCAACTCCTATTATAATTGAATATCACACACACATGGCATGCGCACAAATAACTAATTACAAGCACAAGCACAAACAACTAAGTACTATTGAATCTTCAAATACTTTAATATAATATCTCAACAAGCAGTAAAGCTACAATCTCAACTTACCTATTTAGAAGCTCACTACGAAAGACTTGGGTTTTCAACAGTCTGACTACTAGGAACCCCTATATAACAAAACCCAAATTCAATTTTTGTAATAATTACAAAAACATTAGAGTTTTATTTAAAACAGTTATATATAGCTATAGTATATTATCATAATAACATATAGTTTTATGATATTATATATATATATATATATATATCGAGTTAAGTTATTAATTATTAATAATATACGTAATTTATACTATTACGTATTTTATATTGTTTTGATTATATCGAAACGTACTTTTAATTAGTTAAATTACGTTTTAATTTCAGTAAGGTTATTGTAATACATACATTTTAGTAATATTATAGAATTATAGATTATATTACCTAAAATTGTCCAATTTCAATAAAAATAGTGTTGTTGGGTTCATACAGACCTAACAACATATATTATGGATCCTATTTCTAGAGATGATTTTTAACTAGTAATTTGAGCTTTTAATACAATTATACATATCTAAATAAATATTATCGTATTTTATGTTATTAAACCATATTTTACCTGATTTATCAATATAACCCCTAATATATGTATTATCTAACTGTAATGCTCTTATAATGTATCCCAATTATTAAAATATCATTAAATATATTACAAATATACCTCTTTATCAAATCCAACCAATACATGTATAGGTAGTTTTTATTGTATTATTTATCATTTTAGCCTATTATTACTAGAAATATGTTCCAATTCGTAAATTAAGTTATTTTACTTCGTAAATAATTCCCAAAAAATTTCTATAAACTCCTAAAAATATGGGGAATTCAGTTCTCACTTGGTTTCAGGTTTTCGATTTATCGCCTATATATTTGAATTTTTTATTTTACCCCTCAATTACCTAATTATGATTCTTTTTGCACAAAATTAATTTCAACCTATCTAAACATCATTATACTTCACTAGAAATTAGTATAGGTTCATTCCATTATTTAATTCCATAAATTTCTATTTATTTCACAATTTCAACCTATTTTCTAACTATTTTTAGGTCAAAAAATAAAATAAATATTAAAAATATTCAAATCAAATTTTGGGCTACATAGCAATGATCTATATATCATGTACATCGTGCACAAAAATTTTGAGCCAAAAACAATATCATTTGATATATTTATTTTAAAAGTCAAAATTCGAATGAATAGCGACTTTCTTAAGTAAGTATATTAAATATTATAATTTTTTAAAAAATGAAAATATTACATGAAAGTATGTATGAAATAATCTAAATATGAATTTTTTTCAAATTTTTCTAGATGAATTTACTATTTTTAAAAAATTATTAAAAAATAGGACAGAAAATTAACCTAACTGTTCTTCGATGCTTCGGTAGCCATGGGACAGTAGGGATGTATTGGACGACTAAGGTGCAGCAGATACTGGTGGTAGTTGGTCAGGTTTCATAGCAAACTCACTTTTCGGTCGAATTTAAGAAAATAAGCAATAAAATAAAAAAATATAAAATTTCCAAATTTTAAATATATAACTCATTATTTATCGAAAATACGTAAAATGCATTCCAATAACTAACGAATTACTAGAGATAAATTATATGCACACTAAAAATCATAAAATAACTTAAATAATATTTATAAATATTTATTTGTACTATATATGAATTTATATGTATGTAGGAATATGCGAAATATGCTAAAATAATACCAAATAATTAAAGAAAATTCATAATTAATTAAGGAAAAATAAATAAAAATCAGGAAAAATAAGGAATGATCTAGATTTGGGTCATGGTAGCTAGGGAAAATAATAAAAAAATTAGCTAATTAAATTAGAACAATAACACAAAAGGCAAATTAGAAGAAGATAAGGCAATTATCTAATCAAATTAATACACAATAATTCCCCAAGACCTCTATAAATACCCCAAATTTTTCAGAAACTCATTTTGATGTCATGAAGTTTAGAAAATTAAAGAGAGGTGAAATTGAAAGTAAATTAAGGTTTAGAAAAAATCACAAAAAAATTGTGTAGTTAGAGCTTTTAAGGAGAACCTAGACCCCATGAGCAATTGGGAGTGGACTGCCACCACCACCACACGGTAGTGGTAGCGCCCAGGTGGGTTGACATACCCATGGCCACCGACGGTGGCAGGAGCCACCCAAACTGGTGAGTTCAATTTTCAGCCCAATTTTGTGTAATTTTATAAAAATAGTAAATATTCTTAGAATATTATGAATTTTGTTTTCCTAAAATATTTTAGTATGTAGTTTTTAGGAAAAATATTATTTTGATGAGAATATGTCCTGTAATATATGGTCCTCAAGAAATCATGCAAAATTGAGTATGTTTCGGTTTAGAAATAAATA